>OX104071.1:4788534-4837528 GCA_944474145.2 Dicrocoelium dendriticum
AATCTAAGAGGACCGCAGGACTGCAGCGAAGCAAGCGATAAGTCCTTGTTTTCATATTTAAAGTATTAACAATTTTGCTATCCTTATCATCATTATTGTTAAGTTGATATCCCCTGAAACCATGCAACGGGACTTGTAAAGCAATGCATCTTAACCCGTTTAAATTCATTGTTCATTGTTCATTGGTGTATGGACCGAGATTGGAGCCGCTGAGTACACTGATCAATGGTAGTTCAGGCGCTACCTGCACACAGACTGCCGACCTAATGCAAATCTGGCGAAAACACTTTGACTGTCTCTTGAACAACTGTTCAGTAATCGAGTGGCCTACTTTTAACGACCTGAAGCAGCACGATGTGAAGGCGAATCTTGCGGACACGCCGACAATATATGAGACGCAGATAGCACTTGCTCAGCTGCGAAACGGCAAATGTGCCGGGGCCGACGGGATGCCGCCTGAAGTATTGAAACACGGCGGACCCGCGTTGTTGACGGCGCTGCACCACTTGGTGCAACGCGTATGGATTGAGGAGGAGGCGCCTCCTGAGCTGAAGGATGCCCTTGTGCTGCCACTGTACGAGGGCAAAGATAACAAGCAATGCTGCACGAATTATCGTGGCATCAACTTGCTGGGTTGAGGGGGCAAGGTGATTGCCCGAATCCTGCTCAACCGCCTCGTCAGGCAGGTTGTGGAACCGAACGTGGCGGAAGAGCAGTGTGGATTCCGTTCGTGTCGTAGTGCTATAGATATTGTGTTTGCGGCTCGTCAGTTACAGGAGAAGTGCAGAGAACGATACCAGCCATTGTACTCGCTTTTTGTTGATTCCACCAAGGCATTTGGTACGGTGAAATGCGAGGCACTGTGGCTCGTGTTGGGTAAGTTTGGTTGCCCGCGTAAGTTTGTAAGTTTAATTATATGTCTGTACAGTGGTGTGCGAGCGAGGGTGCAGCTGAGTGAAAAGACCTCGGATGACTTTGTAGTCGTCTCTGGTGTGAAGCAAGGCTGTGTCTTTGCTCCTGTTATGTTTAATATCTATCTTCATGCAATGTTGTCTTATGCTTTTGGTGCGGCTTGTGCTTACGGTGTTCGCGTGGAGCACCGTACTGATGGTGGGTTGCTGAACATCCGTCATTTCGGGGCGAGAACTCTAGTCTGTGAGACAACTATCCGTATGTTACTATTTGCTGACGATTGTGCTTTGTTTGCACCCAGCGCGGATGAGTTGCAGCACATGACTAGTGCTATGGCTTCGACAGCGGATAAATTTGTGCTCACCATCAACACAAGCAAAACTGCCTGTCTCTTTCAGCCTTCAGAAGAAGTGCAATCTCCAATATTGACGCGAATCAGCATTGTTGCTGAAGTATTAGAAACTACCTCTTGTTTTTGCTACCTTGGGGGTGTGATGTCGACTGGTCAGCAGCTGCGCAGTGAGCTGCGTATCCGCGTGTTGAAGGCAGCGGCGGCATTAGGGAAGCTTGAGTACCGAGTGTGGAACAACCATCAGCTTACTATTAGCAAGATGCTGATGGTGTACAAATCCATGGTGATGCCCGTTCTTCCATACGGCAATGTAACGTGGACGATATACCGTCTGGATGTGCGAAATCTCTAGCGATTCCATCAGCAGTGTCTGCGACGGATTTTGCTCATCGGCTGGGGCGACAGAGTTGAAGACACTGAAGTTATATGTCGAAGTGGGATGTATGCAGTGGACTGCATACTTGTATCGAGACACCTAAGGTGGATCGGCCATGTGAGCCGTATGGATTCGACGCGGATACCCAAGCGGCTGTTAGATGGTCAGCTGAGTAGTGGGAAGCCGCACGTGGGTAAACCAAAGTTACGTTACCATGACATGATTAAAGTGAGCCTTACACGTTCTAATCTTGATTGCAGATCATGGGAATTGAAGGCGGTTGATCGGCGTGCATGGCGCGATCTAGTCACGCGGGCAGTTGCTGAAGTGCGGGAGAAAGCCCTCATGCATGCAGAGAAGAAGCGGCAAGTTTGGAAGCGGCAAACACCGATGGATTGTTCTCCATCGACATCAAGCGCATAATGATGTAGAACATGCGGTCGCGAGTGCCTTAGTCAGGCAGGTTTAGTGAGTAATGAGCGAGGCTACCCGGGACTACTACCGAAGCGACAACGGGTTCTGCAGAGAACTTAGGCAGAACCGGCACAGCGTTTGTAGGTACGCTTCATTCGATTTACTAACCGCGTGCTTGCATGCCAAGTCTCTTTATTTCAGGTGGTGGGTTTTCAGTTTTGTCCTAATATCTTTGTTTCTCATATAAATAACTAGTGAGCCATGAGCGAGGCCAATCCGGACCAATACATAAGCGACGACGGGTCCTGTAGAGAAGTATTCAGAACCGGCGCAGCGTTTGTTGGCACGAGGCATTCGATTTTCCTACCGCGTGCTTGCATGCTATGTCTCTTTATTTCAGGTTGTGGGTTTTCAATTTTGCCTTAATCCTTTTCTTACTCAGATAACTGTCTACGTGTACTCTATTCCATTAACTTACACACGTCGCTTAAGCCAAATGTAGTCGATTTCCGTAGCATTTTTGTGCTCATGGCACTCCGTAAAGGATATATTCTGACCTCGTGAACGTATCTAGGATTATATTGTAAACAACTTATTTCATATGCTCTTTAAGTTAAGGTTTATGTCATTGTTTCCTTATGCATTAATCGAGTTATTTTCTTTGTCTCTCTCTCTCAAATGATTGGCTGTTGTTTGATATCCCCGGTGTGGCTGCGCTTGATATGCATGTTGACAAGGTGCCTACCCGTCTATTACCCACGACCTCATCCATACTGCCTCCAGGAGACAGTCGGTCGTCGCTGGAGGGGAAGGGGTGCAGGGTCCTTGAGGCCGTATTAGGCTCGAAGAGTGGTTCAATGCACTTAGTGTGGAGCGGATTACGGTCCAGCTACCGCCTTGTGTGTGCTCGATTCCAAAATACAGTTCGCTTGTGTTTGCTGTGAAGGAGTATGGACCGGCTAAATTGATGCAACGTGGTTCCCATCCGCATGCCTCCCGGTCTTATTCCTTCCGGTTTACACTGGATATAGGTGTGTGGTTGGAGCTGTGGGTGGTGCAGCGCAAGCCATTCATGGTCCCTCTGTAGGCGCAGGCGTCCTCTGGCTGGCCACAGTGACAGACAAATCCAAAACCGGATGCCGCCAACTATATCATTATTACCTGTACCACATTGTCTTTTATATTAGTCTCTTACCTGTTTTTGAAACCATTCGCTATTTCAGTGGCACTAAAATTAGTCCAGACTTGTAGCTTTCGGCCGGAAGCCAGTCCGCAAAAGAAGCTATCTTGGGCTTCAGGAGACGAATGAAATTTGCAACTTTTGTGGGCGATACGGTGATCAATAAGCGGCATATGCTGACTGGGATAATGCAGAAATGGCTGTCATTGTATGTAGTGGCCGGTTTAGTTAGTTGCTAAAATACTCCACTCGCCGAAAGTTTTTCTTCATTACCATGAATGATTTGGTTATCCTAGTTGTATAACATAGGCTGTGGTGTATAGACTTCACCGGAATCTAAACGGATTTGATAAAATTATGACCCGGGTTGACAGAATTTAATGGAGCTGCCATGTTGCTTACGACAACAGACCAGTAGCGGTTGCGATTATTTCGTGCTGAGCAGGTTACCTAACGTCGCAAGCCACGGTAGGCTGGGGAATTCTTGTGAGGTGCTTCTTTCGTCTTAGCTAACAAGCAGACAGCATTTCCATTGATCCAGCCCTTTATTGGATGAGAGTATAACTCAGAGTAGATAAAGCGACGTGTTGAACAAATTAAGCTAGCCTAGACTAATGAGCGTCACAGCAATCATCTGCAAGTACGAATTGAATGAAATAGCTGCTTCCATTATTGCCTCAAATAATCGGCGCCAGTTAGTATTTCCCCGTGAGGCAGCGTTGTTACGCTTTGAAGGAATGGTCTTCCGGCTCGTTTTCAAGCAGTCTGAATTTGGCGCGCCGGAGTATGCGGTCCGAAACACCTTACTTGTCAGTTTCATCTCCTCTGTAGGTTAGCCAGTCATTGATGGAGGATATCCACCGGGATCAAATTGTGGTTTAATCGATTTGGCCGGCGGTACAGCCATCAATGGAGTATCAAGTGAGAAGTTACATCCCGGGAGTCTCGAAGCGAATATAGGTTGTACACAACCGACTGCTGCCGGCGATGCTAAGCAAGCGATCTCCATGATCACAGTGCCCTCCAAGGGCTTATCTCCGTGGTATATGACGGGTGTGAGAGTTCCTCGACCCAGTTCGTGCATTCAAGCCCCCAGCATTAATGAGGATATTGTGTTTCATGTAGAGTATCGTTGAGTTGAGTGTCGAAAAATTCGTATTTGTCCTTTTCCGCTGTGGGTAGGGTTGGTGCGTAGACAGAGATTATAGTCATATTCATCGGGTGACTTCTGAAATGCGCAACTGCTATCCTAGTTGCAACTGGCTTCCATTAAAAGAAAGAATAGTGTGCCTGACAAAGAAGAGCCAGGGCGAACCCATGGTTGCCAGAATTATCCTCCGGCCCACTGTGGTACAGCCCGCATGAGGTGTCTACACCAAAAACTTTGATTGGTTAACAGTCAAAATCGGGTATTTGAGATTCTGACACGCATGGATATCGATCAGTTAGTCGTGTTGTGTGCGCATTGTCCATGCTTAGCTGTCGTATTCCAACTGGGTTCTGATATCCCAGCATCCAAAGATTAATGGTGTCCAAGGGTTAAGAGACCCAGCTAGTTTGCTTGTCAATCTGGCCACTGGCTCGGTGCAGAGCTTACCGCCTTTTGGGGAGACGGTAAAATGAGAAGGATCTCTGGTGTCGGATATAACATGAAGTTTCGTGGGGATTATGGGTACGTATAAGGATCCTAAACTCTTCCAGATTTGTTCGAGGTTTCGTCTTTAAATTTTGCACAGCCTAATGCAATATGCAAGGAAGTAGATATCTAGGAGCTGGTCGTAACTTCTGGCTGTTGGATAAGAGGTCAATCTCTTCTGCTCAGTTGTCAAGAATAAACTTGCATCCTGGTACGAACTCACCGAGATTAGTGTTCCCGGTTAACTTCACCTGCTTGAGCCCGTCTACCTTAGCACTGGCTGTGGTGTGACCGCTAAATCGTACTGGCAGCTTCATCGAGTCACAGGTGAGAGCTTTATGACAAGTGGGGACCAAGAATAGACGGAGTACCCCGGTGGGTAACGAACTTTCACAAACTACCAACCTACTGATAGAACGTAGCAGGTGGACCGAAACACCCAAGAGTATACCGGGATAGTTGTCGACTATTTCGTATTTTCTAAAGCTTTCGGGCGCATTCTTCTCCACTAGTTGAAAACCTTAGGTATTCCTAATCCTGTTCTTAGATTGACTGGGTACTACTATTTTCATTGGCGGCTACAAGTGCAGATATTCGGCTCGATGTGCTATCATACTGCGTTAAAATAAAATGTGCGAAATGTATCAAGTTAAGGCTACGCCTCCGCTTGAGCTTCATCAAAGATATCGTGCGTCGCATTGAGACAATTTTTTTCATTAACTGTCTATATCTTGCGATAACGGTTCATCGGTAGTCAGAAAAGCTCATAACCTGCAACAAGAGACTTTAGCCGGGTTTTCGAAACGTCAAGGACAAATTTACTTCCATTCAACGTGACGGTTTCAAAAGGTGTCTCCACACCACCAGTCAAATAGCTCAAATAAGTTAGCAGACCACATATTGAACAATGCCTCACAGGAGGACGACGTTAAGGTGATGAAATCTAATAACCTAAGTTGTACAGCGCAGTCCTTGAAGATGCACTAAACCGGAAACTAACATGTCGCTTTCGTGGATGGCATCCGCGCGGTTCTACTATTTGACTCTCTTACGAATGCTCAAAGCGCATGCTAGGTCCCATGTACCTTACGCGTTTTAGGCCAGCAAGCCTGGTTAAAACTTAGGCTGGCTGTACTGGAGTCACCTCAGAGATGGGTCATGAAAATGTTAGATGTCTGCCTTATCTATCCTGTTCCAAGATGTGACCCCATGCAGAGCTGTCGAATTTTGAAAAATCTTAGTTATGTTTATTAACATCTACTAATAAATAACCACAACACAAACCTAAAGAGCCACCAGCTGAGACAGGCTACTAAATACAGGTAGCAAGAGAGTAAACTGCATCTTCTTGTCTGCTTATCTCAGCCGCGGAAAGTTATTAGAACTTGTATCAATTCCGAGTAAGTGTTATCCATTTTATAAATCTGACTCTAGAATGGATAATACTATTTGTGTTTCGTGACCTGTCTACAGTCTATCGAATGATTACAAAACACATAATTATATTGTGCGCACCAGTTCCCTCATTGGAAACCTTGGTATACGAGGTCGTATACTGCTTATCGGTACCTCTAAAACTTCAATTATTGGTACTTATGTTCAAATTTTGTAAAACGGTGGATCCACCGAGGCTGGGCTTGCCTTGTTGTCAAATGCCTTCCTTTTCGAGCTAATGTATTTTGCACAGACCATGCCGCAAGACTTGTTAAAATGAAGTCTTTTACTCAACTTTCCGTTTTCTTCTCGAAATTCGAATATCAATCACCATCGGTAACGCTGCTGGCGGGTAAGGCCTGCTCGATTGAGCTGAATAACCCACTTACGTTACTCTGATTATTGTGGGACTCATCTACACTGCAGACTGGTTGGTCATCTGCATTTTGTGCTCACCATACTGTTTCACTTACAGTGCTGAGATTGTCGACGCCATGAGCTTAATCGATATCCGAGCACCCCGGTTGAAGTTATTAGCCGGACAGCAAGTAAACTTGGTATGCTTCGCAATAGTAAATCTCAGAACTTTGTACCCTTTCCTTCGGAAAGCAACGTGGGTGCCATATGATTTCACAATCTCCGGAATTTGTTACACCAAGCGGAATATGTGCATAGAAACACAAGTTTGCAGGATGGTGTACACGTTTTTTAGTGCAGAATTCGCTGTGGTCTCCGTACACTAGGTCCGACAAAGTTTCTTTTGCACAAGTTACAAGAAAAACACATCATTCTTGCCAAACTATAACTTCTTGGAATTTTTGTACCCCAGTAAGCATTAAACTTTTAGCAACACTTTCCATCCGACTTCTAGCCAACGAATACAAAATACTCTCTAATGAGAGCAACGCGAAACTTAAATTTCTACAATAGCCTAAAACGACTAGTAACGTTGAAATAACACGTTATGACTTGTCAACATTCTAATCATTATTCATGTTCTACCGTGATATCGTAGAATAAGTATAACTCCGTAACTTGGGTCTCACAATTGAGCGAGATCAATGTCAGTGGGTAATCGTTGTCAGAAATAACACCAGAGAAATGTCCATTTATCTATGATTTGAACTGCTGCGGGGTGTTTGTTCCTAAGATATGTCAATTTAAAGGAAGATAAACGCACATCACTCATCATTAAATGCAAACTGAATGGGGAACTAGCCTCAAATCTTGAACTACAAGCTGTTGACGATGTCTGTGTGCACTTCAAGGTGTTCCCAACAGGCGCAGTTGATTTGGAATAAGGAATTAATTTATGTGTATAATAAGCTAGGTCACGATGAGGTCGACTTTCCTCGGAGGGCTGGTACTTGTCGAACGATACTCACCTATACTAGAAATGAGATTCATTACAAAGTTCAGTAAGGTCGTGTGTTAGTTTCACCGTGATGCCATGGGCAGTGACTGGATGGGTCATTCTACGTCCGCTCAAGCTCACATAACCCAGTCTCTGTCCCTCGAGGGGGAACGATAGGTATACCATATGATAGGGCTCAAGTTTGCGATCATTTCAAGTGTTACTATTCTCCGAAAAATAAGCAAACCGGAAGGGAGGCCCGTTTGCGGGATCGCTTCAATGGAAGCTGAGAAGGAAAGCGTGGATATTTCTGTGTTTAACGAGTGTGCTCAGCCGATTATGCGAACTCGAGGGAAACTACATCAACGACGTTACAAAAGGGTGGCACTTTCGTTCACTACGATACTTCTTTCAAAGTACAACCTATCATAGTAACCAAATTCCTGTTGTGTTTTGGACTCTTGTGTTTAATTTTTTATCTCTATTGTTGTAGTTAGACATGCAACATCAACAGGGACCATGAAATGAAGAATGGAATACTGCTAAATGTTTCACAGGGATACTCTTCGTCGAATTCAGATGTAGTAGTAGTTGGGCCAGCCAATGTGCCTTCTGAGCATGCAGCAACGGAGATGTGATGCAATATAAGTCTGTGCCAACCGGATCCTCCGTACCAGTGTGTAAGAGGCGGAAATACAACAACATTTATGTTCTTTTTGGATTTATAGAGTCTAACAATTGTACACAAGTTGACTTGTGTGACAAACATGGTGCTTATTAAAACGCAGCGGCATTTGGGAAAATTCATACGGACTGTAAAGACAGAATAAAGGACTTACAGCACATGCGGGATGAAATATTTAACACCCAAACGTACATGCTTCACGCATCGCAAACTGTAATAAAGCTAGGGAAGTATGTTACATCGTTAGTTATAGTAATGCGCTGACAGCAAAACCGAGAAACGTATCCGGCCATGCATACAAAATGCATGGAGATGACCTAAGACGTTTACTTTCAAAAAGCGTTTCACAGACTGTCTCTGTGTGATTTCTGATACAAAGCGAACGATGTGTACCTTGTCATGGTAGACAGCTAACCCCGTCCTTCTCCCATTTGCCACAACTTATCTGTGTGAGATTGCATTCTCGCATTATATCTATACAAAACAAAGTACCGAGACAGACCTGAAGCGCAACGAGATCCGAGGTTATAGCTTTCCTCAATAACACCTAGTATCAAACAAGTCAGCGCTGCATGTCGGAACGAATTTTATCCAAGGTTGTAGGCCTTAATATAGTTGCATTTGCATGTAAGTTCAACTGCCTTCACTTTTGCCAACATAAATGAACAACTGTGCAAATTTAGTGTACAGCGATGAACTCCACCTCATTCTTATGTTATTAGACCCTAGTTCTGTGGATAAGGAAAGCTCAGGGGTCGATTGTGCTACGTTACGCTAAAAATGGGTGCAGGTGCCGAAAAGCTTGAGAACACCTGCTCTATGGTGACATACGGCATCCTGTTGGCCGACGGTGTTTGACCAATGAGGAAGCTACTTGTCGGTGCGTGTGTGCATCTTAGCCAAACTTTGCAACACACCAACTTGGAAGTGCTTATGAACCAAGTTGAAAATGCTAACGAACCAAGTTAAAAATGCTTACTAACCAATTTGCTTCCTCTATTAACTAACTTGACTCGGAAATGGTATAGATGGTTGTGAGTGCAGTCCTAACTCTTCGGGTTCTTCCGAAGACTGGTTTGTAAAATATGGCAAAGCTGAGTATCACAATGCAGGTACAGACTTGACCGGCGCCCGCAATGCGGTATCTGTTGCATTTGGTTCCTAGTATACTGTACTGGTTTGCATTTGATGCAATAAGCGTCCATGGTCTCAGCGTGCGTCAGAGATGGAATTAACCGCCGCCATTGGCAACCATTGTAAGTTCTTCGTCTGATCCGGGAAACGGGCAGCTGGAGACCCGGTGTTAGTGAAACTCTACTTGACGGGAGGGGACAGCCTATACACAATTTGTCACAAAGTTTGTAGCCTTTTGCTGAGCACTCTGAAAAAGCATTTAATCGGCTGGAATAGTTCGATTCTTCGCCGGCAAGTGAGCGTCCTGCTCCATGGGCCGTCCATTTGGATCCTACCTCTCGCTCATAAGTCGAACGTGAGATCGGACCGTTAAGGTTAAACAAAGCCGCGGGACCAGAGGAGCTTCATCCAGCCCTCTTCAAATTTGGAGGCTATACGCTTTTTAATGCTCTACTTGAACTACTAGTGAAACTGTGAGAGCAGGAGGCTGTTTCAACCGACTGGAGACGCTCCGTTATTGTTCCCATCTTCAAAGGAGGTTCGCGTTCGGAATTCGACAACCATAGAGGAAACTGTCTGCTCTCCATCGCCTTCAAATTACTTGCCTATGTCATCCTTTACAGACTGACTGGCACTCATGAAAACCAGATTCGGGAGGAACGAGCCGGGTTTCGTCGTGGTCGTGGCCGTTTCGACCACATATGCACTTGGCGTCAGTTGTTTGAGCACCGTCACACATATTGGCGGCCCACCGTAATCGTGTTCCTTGATATCAAATGTGCCTTCGACTCGGTTGATCGAAGTGCGCTTTGGAATTGTCTACTCAGGAAAGGAGTGCCCGAGAAATATGTAAATATTATCCAAGCATTATACGCGCGAATCACGGGCAGAGTGAGGGCTTACAGCAAGCTGTCGTCGCCCCTCACTATCACCAGCAGTGTGAGACAAGGATGCCCGTTGTCTCCTTTCCTCTTCAACTTTGCTGGTGACGGAGTCATAGAGATAGCAGTTACAGGACGTGACTTGAAAGGTGTGGAGCTACTCCCAGGAGAAGGACCTCTTGACTTGGTCTATGCAGACGTGCCAAGCTGCGTTGGACAGATTAGCACAGCCTGTCAGCCGCTTCGGGCTCTGTTTCGCACCCTCGAAGTGAAAGGCGTTCTTTCATGATGGGTCTGGAGCGCCTCCTTCGCTGACCCTTGGTGGGTCAGCTGGAAGTTGTACGGAAATTCAACTAAGTTGGAAGTTGTGTCAGCGCTTGTGGGATTGAAGGCGAGATCATGAACCTTATAACAAAAGCTGGAAGTGATTTCGCTACTCTTAGCCACCTATGGCACCGGCGCGGCCTTACTCTCGCCCTGAATTTTAGACTGTACAATGCAGCGGTATGTTTGACCTTACTGTACGGTTGCGAAACCCGTCCCCTAAGAACGGCGGACATGAAGTGGCTAGTTACATTCGATCATCTGTGCCTTCGCAATTTGCTACACGTCTGGTGGGTATACCGCGTGAGTAACGAACGGGTTCGACGCCTTGTTTACGGCACAGGAAAAGGAACTGAATCGCTCAGCACCGTCAGTTTCCCGCACCAGGCTCCGATGGCTGGGCCACGTGTTGCAATTCCATTTCATTCAGCATCGCCAACATGACATTAATAAGTGCGCGCATGGTCTCTTCGGTAAGTTCCCAGTTGCGTTGCAAGCCCTTACTTTTCGTCTAATTACAAATCACCACACTGCTTTCATGCGTGCACTACTACGTCAAGCAATGCTATATGGATCATAATCCCTGTTAAACAATGAGCGTACATTAGCCCACAAGTTATTACGCAGCAAATTATTCCATGCTCTTCCCTTGTGGCACCGTGAGCATATTTCCGTTTACATAATATAATGTTTACGTACCTAAGTAGCATTTGAAAAAGGTTCAGTGCATGTTGTCCATCCGCAGTCCGTAACTATGGCTACATCGCAGTTGACAAGTGTATGTGGCAACAATCATGCCGAAGACCGATTAGTATGCCGCATTTTGATTACCAGTGCTGCTAGCCCACGGAAATAGTGCCATCTTACCTAGGGAATGCTCACACTTATTGAGCGACGAATGCCTTATCACATTTCCCAATTTAAGTCACGCTTGCAAACATCCATCTAAATTCCATTAATAAAAATTACGCCTACATATGGGGACATGTGTTGGCATGGTTTTCATATATATACATATATATATATATATATATCATTATCAATACACGTTAGCTGGAGGTGAAAACACCTCAGCTGTTGTGCCGCACTACAAAAGACAAGAAAAGCAAAACAGTGGCACGCCCGCTGAGTCCCCATTAACGGATGGACACCGTTTCGGACAGCTAACAGCTGGCTGCCGTAAAAGAGAGTCGTATTATGCCTAACAAGTGAGATCGTGATTGGAGGGGGATGCCAAACAGGAGGGGGGATGGGCAAAGGAAATCACAACACAAACGCCATTGGTGCCGGCTTCGAACCATATCAGCAAGTGTGTGCAACCAAACGTGTTCCCCGTCCTTAGGACCGCAGCCAGGCAGTCGGGATGCACCAACCGATGCCAACTTCGAAGTGAGGGTTTCATTTCTCTCGACCAAGTCATCACTTGGCCTCCAGTCCTCCTCTTTATACCGCACCAAAAACGCGCAAACAATGCACCTCGAGGGAGTCGGTGTGCTGGCACGCGCGACACGTGGCCTAGTCATCGGAGCATGGTGCGTGAACTGACGGTGCTGAGCGCTTCACTTGCTCTTCCTGCACCAAATACGCGACGTCAAACACGCTCATTGTTCACGTATATATATATATGTAGAAATATATATAAGTACATTTATAGATGAATATATCACATTGATTTAATTTTACGCATTTCTATTATCATAAATAAATATGGTATAAATATATAAATATGTGAATATCTTTCGACCGATATATATCCATACTATCTGGGATACGTGATATTTGCTTTTTTACTGAAGCTTCACATCTTTAAATGTACCCTTAAGTTTATACATTATATGGCATGCGATTTCTAGCCTCCCTAAGTTTGCACCACCTCTGCGCAGTGTGCCTACTGGATGGCCGACACATTAATATTTCGAGAGGAATTCCGCGTCAACAATTTGCAGATACTTCAACACCGTGCACAACTGTACACTTCTTATGGGTTCACATAACCCTTGCCACTTTTCGGCAGCTAATTTATGTCGATCAAGTATGTAATTATGTGTTTTTTGCTTATGGATTTTACCTGTTTCACCATTTCATTGCAAATTTCAGCATAATATGAATGATCAATCTTCTTCACCGCTTAAGATTTAACAACCCTACTATTTTCTTTGCATCTTTTGCATACGTTCGTTTATTTTAACTCGCCGATTGCCTGATTTCCCCCGTTGCAGACAATGATATATAAAGCCATCACAAACGAACAGTCACAGCACAGCATGCGAGGTAAGCCTGAAGTATATATTTCCTAAGAAGTTTCAGCACGTTTGCTGCATAGGACTAATTGAAATAGGCTTACGTAAATTAGACGACTGGCATACGTCACCGTTTACTGCCCTCGACCGTGCATTAATTTGCTGTAACTCCTCTGTTTGGAATTTTCGGGGATATGTTACCATGATCACTGTAAAATACTTTTCTGTAAACGCCACATTATGGTAAGATTTTATAAATATACGCAGTGCATTCCCTTTTATTATTGATAACTTGATAATGAATTCCTTAGTCTCGCGCTTGCCATCTTGATGTTTGCTGTTCCATTTCAACTTGCTCGGTAACAAAATTTCCGCCATTGGTTAGAGCCCAGCTCACTATGACAATAACATGAAAATTTATATTTTGTACATGTGCTTTGCACTTCATTTAAATGATTGTCTGGTAAAATTCTCAATTTAAGTTATGCTAGCAAACGCGTCTAGTATGTCGATTTTTACTGGGTGGCCAACATTTTAATTCAATGTCGTCAAGGCTATATGAAGGTATTAATCTTCCTTAACACAATAGGCTAATAAATGTTCCGATTGCTGCAACTTCCGCTACAATCTTTGGTCAATTCGTAACTAATTTTTAGGCTGCTGTATTTCAAATGCCTCAGAGTAATTAAACCAAATTTTTTGGAAATCCATTAGGACAAACTCTACGCAGGTGTACATTACAGCGGTATCGCAACAGCATAATTTGTCGGACATACTGATCCCAGTTTTACTCTTTTCCTTAAGGAGGCATGTTCATATTGATTTTACTCATGACATTAATAATATTAAGCTGTCCGCACGGTTGACCAACATGTGTTCACCCGAGTGATATTCAGACGTTTCTAAGCATCCAATTTTTGTGCCCACTGCTGTCCAATTTGCAACTTTTAGGAGTACTTTTTGTCACACTGAAAAATTCTTACGCAGCGTTTGTTAAGCCATGCAAAAAGTTTCTCTAGTCCAGACTGCTCCCTTCACTGAATTCCGGGTATTTGGTTCTACGCTAGGTTTCCAGCAAAACTATTTCAATTCGCCCTTACACTGTTAGATGAAGGAACGATGTTCTTATTAAATACGTAGAATAATGACATTCCTATAGGGCGGATACAAACAGTATTCACGGGTGGGGTATCTACAGGAGTTTAAGCTTTAAGTTCTAATTTACCGTGCATATAACTGAAAAGATAACAGGTCAGTAAGCATCAAACGAAAACCAGTTTGCACCAAAAGAGAAATACTATAGTGCGATAAATGTGAACTCTGTCCATCGAAATGTGAATGAGACTGCTGCAAATGCAACTATAGTAAACGATAACGGTGAACGCCAGCATAGAGTGTGCACAGTGTATATTTCCGTATTATCACGTCTGAACAGAATGGAAGTACTATCTTGATAATCCGCCTGTGCAATCTATGCGCAACACGCTAAACCCTGATTACGATTGCAAGAATACCCCGACACATTAAAAAGATAGTTAGGTCTCGTAGTTGAAAGGTGTTAGAATCCATCTCGCCTGTGCGGGATAAAAATCACAAACCCCAAGGTATAACATTCTCTACGAAGGGAACATGAAGATAGGCCTTTCTTAATCATCCTACGCGACATCATTAATTAAGGTTATTCAGTATCGCAAATGGAAATGATCTGACGGATTAAATGACACGGAATATACCCACAAGTGTCTACTTTCGTTATGTTGTGGTTTCACGATGATAAGAGTTCCTTTTCCTTGGAGGTCGAGGCACATTTAATACCATCGTACTTATTCTGAAACTAACGACTCTTCTGTGTTTGCACCTTTTTTGTACAACCATGTTTATCTATTCGTAGTACTGCATATTTAACGTTGGGAACAGGTAATATATTGCGGACTAACCGATGATTCTCTAGGTCAATAGGATTTCTTAAAGCGGTGTTTTGTGCAACTGTGACGCCACATCCGTTGGAAGGCAGCCGGCGTGATGCCAGGCACGGCTGTCGATACGGTATTCCGGCCGATCATGTCGAACTAGATAATCTAAATTAAATGAATATAAATATATAAATGGCATCATATAAAATGGAGTATAGAAGTGCGTACTTCTAACCATCGATCGAATGATTACCGCTTCTCCACAGTAGTAAGCGAAGACGGTAAAGGGCATGCAGTGACCGTGTCGTCTGTTGACAACTGAAAGCAAATGCAGATCAACTTTAACTTCAAGGGGTTGTTGCTAGCATGCCTGGCATCATACACTAACATATCTTGTTTACATTTTAGCATCTTCTGGTAAAGCATGCAGTTCCCTTAAAAGGGTGTGATTCCTCTGCGGTAGCTAATGTTTTGCCTGATGCAAAGCGTTATGTAAGTGTCTGCGTATGTCACCCAGATAAAAAAGCTGTGGCTTGAAAAGCATTTTAAATATAGTGGGAAATGTTTTGCTGAAGGACGGCATCCTTTAAATCCACCGTTGGAATATGCGGGGAATTTTAGATGACTCTATCTCTTTGACCTGCTGCAATTTGGCGAACATTTGTTTGCGTTTTAAACTCAGAAATTATGAAAATTAGGTAGCATGTTTTCCAAACGGTCTTCGCTTACCGCTTTGCTCTATAGCCAGTGTGCCTTCAGTAGACGGAGAATGAGTTTGATCCGCCATCTAGCGTGCAATAGGATTAGCTTTGTCGCTATTTTGACATACCGGTTAACCGGATATTTTCCACCACATAGCTTATCGCCCTCGCATTAGACGTTTCACCACACAGAGGTAAATCCTCGGTTTACTTGGAAATATAACCTATCCATAAGACTCAATTTGTGTTCAATATCAGCAACTTGTGGGCAACAGCGATGCAGGTGTCCTTAAACAAGATGATACGAAAAATGTAAAAATATTGTCATGCATTTGCTTATAAATTAAGTGCTAAAATAAGTATTTGCATCCACATAATGCAATCAGTCTTTTGAATACAGTGCCTAAAACCAGTCGTACAAAGCAGCGTTCATTTGGAACGTATTATGAGTACAATCCACAGATTAATAATGCGATAACTGCAAAAAGTTAGGTATAAACGCCTAAACCGTCATCGCCAATCGCACACTTCTTAAGCATATGGGGAACAAATGGTAGGATAATCATTATTTTATGCCCGGTGTATAATTGTAATTAAAAGTGTTAACATTATGGCTGTCTCGATTTTGGCGTTCTGTTCGTAATCACATAGTGCAGTAGGATGAAAAGAATGGAAATCGGTTTAAAAAATAACAACTATCAGAAGCCCCAACAGATAAGGTTGTAACGTCTTCCTGGTACTCAAATGCCTTCTAGTCGGAAGAGGTTATGTAAAAAAAACACGGCTAATCTAAGTGTATATTTCACTTAGTTCAGCAGTCCTTTATAAAATGCAGCACAGCAATAGGTGACGAAATGTGAAAACCTCAGCTGCCCACATCGCCTACGAATAAGTGGCATTGCTTTTTCCAACCTAAGGAACAGCGCGTGTAAGTGCGTATAAGTGTGCTCACTAACATTTACATGAAATATACAGACCATACCCGCATATGCTGTGTTTAAATGCCTTATAAATTGATACTTAATCCGAAATGTTTAAGGCTTCATTGCGGAACGCTAATGGATTACCACCAAGTCCTCTAACAGTGCCGCAATTAACGAGCGGCGTCAACGTGTGTTTTGCTTGCACCACGTACACTCAGGTGCGTGCAAAGGAATAGCATTTGCGTCTGTAATAAGGCATTGTGACTTCCGATATAATGCAAGGAAACTTACCTTCCGATCCTCTGTTTTCGATGCGCATTTATCAAAACGTAACCACTGACAAAACCGTGTTTTACGGCTAAGTGCGGCAAGCCTCTGGAGTGCTGTGTGCCAGCAAGGTGGCCCCGGTGTGTAGTTGTGTATATGCAGCCTTCAAACAATCATAGAAACTCTTGAGACGCCTGTAAACTTATACCGCGAACAAGACGACCCAACTTGTGAAGATGAGACTTGAATGAAAAAGGTATATGAAGCTAGTGGTATAAATTCACGTACGTCATCATATATATGCGGTAAGCAATTGACGATAAACATCAACTTTTCGCCACCGTAGATGCGAACAACCGGTTCAATCTTCCTACCAGTCATTAAATGTGTTATAATGAAAACTAATTAGACCGATTCCTGCAGCAAAATCCGTACATTCTCTTAAAGAAATTTTAGGCATTCTAGTGCATCATAGGTTGCAATATATGACGCATCACAATAAGACCATTTTACTGCAGTAACCATCGATAGCTGTAACATTCCATTAATCTGCTTCTACAAAACAACGGCATATTCTTGGAAATGTACCGTCAGTGACCTGTGGCATGAGCCCATATTGGTGTCCACATCCGATATTTGCATAGCTGACAAGCAACTCTCGGCGGACGTGGGGTCATGTCGCCACAAAGTAATCAAACGCCTCATGAACCCAAGGCAAACTATTTGAATGTAATCCAGAGGAAAGCAGCTTATCATGTCAATGCGCATGGCCTCAAAGCGAGCATCACCTGCTTGATGTTCCACTTGCCGGCACAGACGAAAATCCTCTTTTATTGCTTTGCATGGTACCCGCGTTTATTTGAAAATTCATGTGGCCATCTAGTCCGTACCTTAGGAAGTTAATGAAATGTTATGAAAAGAACCAATAATGGTACGATTCGCACGTGCTTAAAAACAGGAATGTTGCTTTACTTTTCAAGAATATGCCCGAGCGTGAGCAACGGCAAGCACACACTTCAAGATAATTTTCTTCAAAGGAATACCTTAAGATATACAGATTTCTGGGTGCATACCATTACTCAGCTCAGTAATGGTTGTACGCAGTAACTCAATTATATATGTAACTTGTGATACGCGGAAATAAAATTCGAAGATGCACATGGATGAAGCTGATCCGCAAGTCTAGCTAAGATAGGCCACACTTGTTTACACAATCTGCGAAACAGATTGAGTCTAACCATGTGTAAATGCAGCTGCAACGTCAATTTGACAACAGCAACACCGGATTGCGGCAAGCGAAGTAGTCCAGTATTCAAGCCAAACTGTACGTAATCGCCACCCTTAACAACGGACACCAGGCACCCACTCGTTATAGTGAAATAAGTGCGCGAAACCCAGGCGATTCAGGGTGCAAAACACGAAGGCGTTGAAGCATCAGATTTTTCGCTCCAGCTGGTAAATATCCATCGAGCGCGTTAACGCGACATATGGTGGTAAACCGTGGCAACCGCGGCGTTGACATCATATATATTGAAACAGCAGGTAATAAGTACTCCTGTTAGAAAGGTTTAGAAGCTTTGCTTATCGATAATGGACTTCAAATATTACGCCTGTCTTTCACGAAAAATGTCCGTGGGATCTATCAATGGTTGTGTGGAAATCCCAGCAATATGTTCAAGGGTTCTGGAAGGCAAAGGACAAACAACCAGTCTGGAACGAATTAGAAACATTTGAAAATGCTCTGAGCAATAGAAGAAATATGCATACTGTATGTGGCGTTGCACTGCATTACTCTTCCGTTAACATCTTTCATTACTCGATATATCATAGATTTGAAGCCACCAGTTTAACGTCTTCCGATACAATAGCAACGGAAATAAAATGACGATATATGGTTTGTTGGTACAGTTGAATACATGTTTACTTAGAGATAATCAACCGGATCACATAAAGTGAATACGATTACTTGTTATTAATCTCATAGCAAAATTGCTATTATTTACCTGGTGGCCTATAAGCACCAAATAGGATGTGTGGACATTTATCTCTGCAGACAAGACAGCCTATGAATACCAATTATAATTACGTATGAATGGTGGAGTTGATTAATATATCACAAGATACACAAACAAAAACCTTAATCATTGCAGCAATGTTTTCTGATGTAAGTGATCTCCATGAGTCGTAAGTTAATTTACTGCAACGTTGCTTCTCTAGTGACCGGTATCAGAATGCAAGAAGAGGTAGCAAACAATAGTGCTAAAACATGCAAACCGGTCGGTGACTTACTTTGATAATAATGAGTCCATGCAACCTGAATATTCGTGATAATATCATAGTGCTTTTTCGTAACAGCCCCAAGAGAAAGCAAGCGAAATGTTCATTTATGATGTAATTGTTCACTATGAGGATCTTGGTTACACTAGGATGAATCAGCACGAATACGACGGAGTGTATCGCATTACAGTTAATCCTAATTTGTTACCAACTTATCATGAGAACATACTAAATCCGGAAATATTTGTTTGAGTAAACTCTGAGCTTTATGGTGAAGAGGAATACTGTTCCATGTGACGGGCACGGGGTGAGTGAATCCGGTTTGGAAATTGGTAGGTGACATACGTAAGTTAACTCTATATCTAGAAATAGTTTCAATGCATGGCTCCGTGAGGAAATTCATTAAGCTCAAATTTTAATGGGTACCCACAGACCGTTCTAATTTATTTTGAGTTAAATAACTGCGTGGATGATCCTTATTGATCTGAAAATCTTCATGGTCGCATTTGAAATAAATCGCTAAGTCTGATTGCGACGATGCTCATCTATGAAAGGCATAACGTCTAAACTAAGAGGATTACCTTATATGTTTAATTACTGTTTTTTAATACATGAGAGTATATAAACATATCCAACAGTATTAGTGATTGACGAGCACAGGAATATAGTTAACGGGTTGCTATACACAGGAAAGTAAATGGTTGACACATTAATTTGACAGCAAATTTGTAGCCACAGATTTGCTTTAAGATTTCATCAATTCAGAGTAAATAGTTTATATAATAATGCAAGCTAAACAAACTTTGTATTAAGTGTAATTATTGCCTCCACATTTCTTAATGAAAGCACCTGATGATTATTTGGAATTCTTGATAATCATTTGGTTTTTCGCTTCATTTAGAAACAAAGTATGGAGCTTTGGCATATTGCTCAAATAGCACAGTCAATGACACTTGTGATAACGTGAGTTATGATCGTTGCTTTATAATTATATAATATTTAACGCATACGTAAACAGTGAACAATGCTAACTATATTAGATTAAGCTGTTGCGTTTATAAGGTTTTTATTATTATAATTATTATGATCTACAATGAGCAAATGTAAATCACCTTCGCCCTGCTCGCGTAGTCGGGGTGAATCCAAATAACCTCCAAATGGAATGCTGTATTTCTTTATAGAGAAATATGACTGCACATTAGTGTTAAGCGGAACGTAATTTTAAATGGCGAAGTTTTTAAACAGTTAATAATTCGCAAGCTTACTATCTCTCGTTTTGTGTTTGCGATTCACAAGCGCAAATCCTTGAAGCAATCAGAAGATTGCTTGGCTTTTGCTTGCGGAACATCAGTGAAGCGCATTCCCTTTTCCGCCTATAGATAAGGAAGTCGTCACAACTAGAAGCTTGCAAACAAACCATGAGGGACATTTGGAGATACTGACAATATCGTTCTTAATCCGCGCCCTATCTTTCACGATCACTTAGTAACTAATCTTGCAGAGAACAGTGCATAAAATATAAGTTTGTTGCGCTGTATTCTTCTCAATAAATGCTAAATTACGAAGCAATTATGGTTATTTGATAATTGAAAATATCTTGATTAACGTGGCTAAAGCTTAGTTGTCTTGGAGTTAAATAAATATCACAGTTGTCAAAAGTTTAACTCATCTGTCAACACAGGAGATCAATCCTTATACTCGTTTGTTACTGGCCTTTAACAATGCCGCACAAATGTGCCACCATGTCGCATATTATGGAGTTTAAGGATCTCTATGCTTAATCAAACAGTAGTTCCAACTTTGCATACGTAGCAGCATACGCTGTAATTTGTCGGTACAATTGTGCCTAGTTTAGACGAATGACTCCTAATATAAATGTAATTAAAAATCTAAATTTTAAACGTTGACCATCAGTTTCATTAATTACCGATTTACATGTGTGATAGGGACTCTGCGCAATTGGTAGGAATCTTTTAACTTTGGCGTTATATTTCGCCACCCATTCGACTGCATCACATGTGCCTTTTGACGTACTACATGTATTTTTTGAGTATTTGTGAAATTTTCTGTTCTTATCAGTCATGAATGAGCCGCCGTTAGTAAATGATATTTCTGCTCAATGTTTCCTCTATCCGTCTGTTAGATTTAGTGTGCTCTAATACTAGCAGCTGCGCGTAAATTCTAGCTACTTTATAAAATTAAAAATGCACAGGACCCAAATTATATTTTTTATATTCTAAGTAGCGAACTGTTCCAATGTTCAAGTCTTCTAATTTATTGTAACTATTTTTATCAGATTTTATCCATAGCGCACCATTCGATCCAAGGTCAAGCGTTAAAAGTTGTAATCTTCCTGTTAATGGAACAAAGGCGCTCGAAATCAATCTTACCTCATATGTGCTCACCGTGCACGCTGATCAAACACTACCTTTATCGTCTATGGGTTTATTTAAGGAACTCATGTCCATCAAACGCGTCATAAATTATGAAAGAATGGGTTGCATTATGGTAAATGGTGTCTTTCCGATAATTGAAGCGCACACACGAAGTACACCCGATACTAATCCTTCTTACTTCTGGTAGAAAATCACAAAAATTTTTTAATCTAAGTTCTGTAAACCTATATTTATTTGCAAAGGTCTCGTCACTTGCTTAGTCTTTTAATTACGTATGCTATTATGCAGTATATCATTATGCTACCCGCAGGATATCAGTGGAACAATAAAAGGGTAGATGGTGGCAGACAGAATAGCATTTGTAATGAGTTAATCACATGTTAAAAGTAAAATCAAAGTTTAACAAATGAACAACCAAACCATTTAACTTAATACTCAGAATGCTTTTATTTATTTTATTAAATAATTGCCTATGAATTGAACTTATCTAACCATTATGCAGCGCCTGGTAACTTCTGTATTTCAGACCCTACAGTGTTTGGCAATTGCTTGATAATGATGTCGAAGCTTAATTAGTAACACGTTGTTTAAAGGAAGCAAACTTGCACTTATACTGCAGCTGAGCGGAAGGCAACCTTTAGACACACGCAAGGTTAAAAAACTACATAGGATTGTAGTTAATAAAATGCAAAAGCGGATGTATTGAGGGCGATAAAAGTAAAAAAATATTAAGTAAAATAATTGTTTTATTTAATGTTACACAAATTATACTAACCATTAAGAAACAGAGAAACGCTTTACATCCCTATAGCGTGTAGTATTTAGCAACACAGTACAAAGACTACAATAGTGAAAAACTTATCTACATAAGAACAAATTATTCTCTTTAAATAAAACCTAAAAATAAAAGAAGCAATTAAGCTTACCAATAATGTTTAAAGATAACATTGGTCAAATTATTTATGGAGTTATATAGTCAACTTTTCAAACTTGTGCTTTATCCAAACGTCTATAATTTTTTACCACTTCACGTGTTTAGCAAAATACAAATTTCGATTCCTTTTAAGGAATGTTACTTATAAAGTTAAATTCATTGCATTTTCATTCTAACGGACTTAAGAGTCAAAACTGCTAACAATATCACCAGGGAAAACTTTTGTAAATGGGTAAGTTGGGTAGCAATACGTTGCTCAATACTGACCTAACAGGCATTTATAAATAATGTTCCTTTATAAATGCGGCAAACTAATCACGTTATCTAAGTTAACAAATGTTTACAGTGCCTCAAAAGCAAACTTATGCACTTCCACGTTGTTTCTTAATAAGTTAATAATTATTTGTGAAACAAATACCTCTTATATTTAGCTACAAACTTTAGTAGCAACATGGTTGCAAAGTTTAATATTTTACTTAAATGTGCCTATAGTTGCATACTATTTCCTATCTAGCATGTACCCTTTACCATGTAATTTTTTTCAAATAATAATTTCGGAAATTTTCTTGACTATTATACGGTCTCACATTCATTCATTTTCCAACGCGGCAATTTTCACAGCGCCAAATATAGCATTCCCGTAATTTAATGAATATAACATAACCATTTTTAAGTATTATCCCTGTATAATCTTATGCTAAAATATGGAAGTTTACGAGCTAGATGCTGTTACGCATTTCCAGGAATCGATTATCTTTCAACAACTTTAATGTGCATTTTCAGTATTTGTTCAGGAAACAAAACATGTGCACGAGATAAGTACGTGTAGTTTGGAGCAGCGCATGAAGGCGAAAAAACATATGTTTTTTATCGCTGCTAATTTCTGTGGGAGCATAATTACTGTGAATATCGAAAAGCCGTCCAATAGAACACATTCTGCTTCTTGGCAATTTGTTAGGTACCACGCAAGGGTGTAAAACAGAGGACCGTTTTCTAATTGTCTTTTCACAAGGAAGATAAAAAGGCAGCAGTTAGTATTATTCAAGATAAATTAAAATGGATGGCTGGATAACGCGTCCTTAAAATTCATGAGCGAGCTGAAGATTGCGTTAAATACGGAGTCCTTGTTCAATGCCGACCTTATCGGATGCATGAGTTATAACCAGAACTCTACGACTGCATACTTACAAAAATGTTAGTCACGCATTTCAAATAAATATGTTGCAGGAAACTAAATATAAATCATTTCAGTTGTTTTTATTTTTATCTGCAATCCTAAACCAGTAGCTTCATAACATGCTGCTTCTAGGGACATTCTAATGTTGCTCAATATTCCAGCTATAGTTCTTGTACCAAAATGGATTTTTTGCAAGTTCTTCTTTGATTTGTTTAACGGTATATCGTTGTTAAAATTTATTTAGCAAAAGGGAAATAGTACAGCAGCCGATGTATTTAACATGTTTTTCCTTAGAAAATTTAGCAGTATTTTGTTCCTTTATAAATATGTGCTAACAGTTGCTTTGGTCTTTAAGCTGTAAAAGTACATACAGGTAGCTGTGTTTGTCAAACATAGACAAATCTGCTTTGTTCAAGAAATAGGTTAATTATTCAGATAAAAGAGCACTATAACCTTTAATACAGCATGCCAAAATTGAATGATATAAATTGCATGAAAAAACTCCGACGTGTTCTCATTTGTTCGAAAAGTTATTGGATTAGATATTCTGATAGAAATAACAGATGAAAGTATAATATGATTTTCGTTCATTATTGATTTAATATGTTAGCAAACGACATATGCCGTGAGCTTTTATCGCATTAAAGCAAAGCATCCCTCCAGTTGTGTAGGCAAATTTTTCAAAATTAAAGGCAGAATGTTTAATTTGGCATTCAAATCTTAAGCCGAAAGATAATATGTTGCTGGTATCTGCATATATAAATAGTGAAGCTTAGCGCACGTTGCAATTTTCTTTTGTTATGTTTGTACACATAGTTATTTATGAGATAAAGGTATTTTTAATTGTTACGCTAAAGTAGCAAGTTGGTCTGATTAGATGAAATAAATCCTAAATGCACATGAATATATCTACATATTTATACATACGCAGAGCATTCAGTTAAACTTGTGTGCTGCAATCAGGACAACAAAAGCGATACGTATGTTCGTTGATAGTTCAGTTTATTTCGGATTATCTATCTATGGTGCATTATTAAATCAAACTAATATCTCTACGGAGCGGGGTATTATTTATAACCAAGAAACTAGTCCAGTGGGCAAACGTAGTATTCTTTTCAAAACTCTTTTGTCGAGCTGAATAAATTATCTAGTGTCCAATGAGATGAGACTTTCTACCTAATTGCATAACACATAAAATTGGTAAACAAGGTTTTGGAAAAGAAAGATTGCTTTGTAATAAGATCTTTGCCACGTTGAATATTTTTACCTCAGATAGAATATCTAGGAGTACAAACCCTAGCCAAAACACTACCTCGATACACAGGATGGGCGGTAACCTCATGCCGACCATTGCGTCATTAGAGTGTATCATTTGCTAGTTAAACCGACAAAGAACTGCTCCTTATTGCTTCCGTCATTTTATTTGTCCTCAACCTTTAGTTACAAAAGTGCATTTTTAAATTTGCTTGACACTGGGAATGCAGGCAGACAAGAAACCTTGTGCACACCATGGAACAAGAGGGGGTTTGCTTTGCACCACAAGCCATTCTAGTCAGAAACCTGTAATGCGCCTAAAACGTAAATACTTATAAATTGAGTCTGTGGATGCAGATGCTGTTGAAGAGTTACCGACCTAAAATCACACATAAGAAATACATATCATATTAAATTAAGGTAATAAGCAATCGTGACATACTGGAGCGTTGACTAGCCGGAGTTCCTTTCACACTAACCTGTTTAATATTTGAGCAGTGCTTCCCGAAAACCGCACTCATTTTGAGTACGAAGCAATTGATATTTTTTGGCCTATGGTAACGTGTGGAAACATGTGTGCATGTCCAATTATGTGATACAGACAACGAAAACTCAAACCACAAAGATTTCGCACAGATGGATGTAGCATCCGGCGCACTACTGAACAGGAATAAAAGATGTACTACGAAGCAGCCCCCTTTCATTGTGCTTAAAATTGCTTACTCAAGTTAATCCTCTACTATACACACTAGACCACTCTGGGCCAGGCTGATATTTTATACATATGCTCGGCTAATGCACATTTGATCACAAGTGCTACAGCACCATGCGCAGGAGTTTGAATTACAAGTCTTTATGTGCTGTGTTTGCTTACTTAACAGGTGTTTCATTACATGTCTGGTGACATGTACCAGTTTGCTCAACTACCGCTTTTCTGTACAAGGTCAACAATCTAGCAGCTGCTTTGGCGTCTGAATCCTATCCATATAGTTGAGGCATCCGAGCCGATTCTGTCGTTGTTGTTACGGTAATTCAAATATTTCTTACATGTTCCTAAGCCAGATATAATGAACAAAATTCCCAGGGACTCATGGATTGTTACTAAAAATTCTAAAATCCATGTGCTACGTAAATGCACCAAATAACGTGACACCGGTATGGAGACAGAGCGAAGAGGTATGGAAGGAAGGCTGTAAGAGTGAGACAGCATTAGTAAAGGAAAACTAAAAGCTTTTATGGTAAAGCCTCATTGCAGAAATAAGCAGACAACTCACCCCGCGACAAAGCTTGGCGTGGGCCACTCCAGCCCATAAATCCGATCAAAATATTTTGCCAAATATTTTCAGAATGTCCGTTCATGTAAATCCGTTAAGATTATAAAGTTCCATATAAAATATATACTTTTGGAAATAGCTAGGTTAGGGTCACAGATGACTGAAGTTGTAAGTTCAATGTTGACAGATGCGTAGAGAGATATAAGTATGTTGACAATCTAGACAACTTTATTTTTGACTCTGTTTCAGTCTGTTGTCTATGAGGTTAATGTTTGTGCTAAGCTTCAAAATATTGCGGCATACGTGACTGGAATGGCTAAGTTTCTGACAAAATAATTTGAGTTATTCTCGTAGTCGTCAGTAGCATCTACTGTAGACTTCGGAGGGCTTTTAGTTGCTGCAGATAAGGATAACAGCGCAATCCCCAAATAAATTTTATTGCTTGATGTAGGGGAGCAGTGAGAGCTGGAATGTAACACTTTAGCCATAACTGCCGAATTTGTATTATTCGTTCGTTTCGGGTAAGAACGTATTTTAACCACCAGAAAAAGGGAAGTTTACTTTAAAAGGACAACTGACATTAGCAAGAAAACAGGATGCACTTTACCATATTTTGAAGTATTAGCTGACTGTTGGTAGAATCCGAGTTCTTCTGTATCAGCATACTGAATTCACGTTCCCATGAACTTGCTTCCTAGTTGGTAAATGCTAGCTATCGATCGCGGATGTAGAAATTGCAGCACTTGCATGTTAGTGCATTCCTCACCGACCGAGGCCATGAATTATGGAGGTCACGCTGGAGGATCTTATAATCATTCATTTTATTGATCTTTCGTGAGACATAATCGTCGTCCGCAAACAGTATTGCCGTTTATGGATCAACTTCGCTAGATTGTTAATAAACCGTAGTAACCAAAACAAACCCAAGCACAGAAACCTGCGGTACGACGCACTGCAACTAAATGTGGTCAGACAAAATTATTCTGACACTAATCGCCATTTGTCAAAGTATCCTAATACCGGGTTGCTGTTTCCTTAGTACCGAGTTTTGTGATGCAGAATTCGCTGAGGAAAGTGTTCCAAGAATTTTGAATACTTCACGTTCACAAAAGCGGTTCCTGCGCTCTTCTCAATTGTTTCGATCCATCTGTCCCGTATTATGAGCAGATTTGTGAATTACGAAACATGCTGTCGTGTAATGAAGCATTACATTTTCCGGTATCCCTTCACAACTTCCTTAGTGATTGCATTCATGACTTTAATAGCACGCAGCGAAGCGTTAATTGGAGATAAGTAAAAATTACAGATAGACTTTTTACCTAGCGATTGCAGGTTATTTTACTCAGTTTTTACTTTGACCGAAATCTGTATTTTCTAGCTGATTCTACTAGCAACTGGCAAATAAACAGACCATATGCAAGGCTGTTACCTGCAATAGTATATCACGAGTATTATCCACCATATGAGAAAGCTATTTATGCGCACATATATTAATATTCATAGCAGAGCTTTTGTAGTAAATTAATGTCAGCTAATGCCGAATTGTAATGGTAGAAGCAAAATAGTACTCAAAGCATGTTCCCTATGTAAAGAAGGTTAGTTCCATATCCGTAAGGCCTAGGCCGCTCTTTTGCTATGTTTGTATAATTAAAACTGGTAGTCATTGGTTGAATTCGGCGCTGATTGTAATAAAGTGTATGGTTGTGTTTGTAAATTACTTTTAATCCGAACAGAATCTTTTGGCAGCTGTTTTGTTAGTAAGTGTTTCCAAAGCAAATGCACAGATTAATTGCGATGATACATATACTCCGTCCAATTTTAACCGCTGAAACTCTTTTGCTAAGTAGGCTGTTTCCGATGCAACCAGGCCTTTAAACATCATGTCCGTCTTTCTAAAAAATTTCGGTTTGAGAGGACGATGGAGAGATATTTGCTATAATGCTTTTGTGACTAGTAAAATGAACGTTTTCGGAAAGTTTTCCCAGGATATTTCTGTGATGCACTTAGTCGTGAAGTCTCAACTAGCGTTTCAAGCATGTACGGAGAGAACACGGTATTGCGTAGTAATTTAAATGTTTTCGGGATTTGTTTTAAGGAATTTTGCGTAGCAAATGTAAGTCATGTTATCACCATATGCTAGAGGACTGCATGTATGTATTACATTATAGATGTGCTCTACGCTATTGAGCAGTAAGTAAAAGTTAGATAAATTATTCTCCGTTCTGAACCAAATTTGAGCCGTCCGGTAGATGCGTAGGATTGTGCTTGGAATTAGTTCATGTAAATAAGCGTTGAACTGTTTCCCTTCTGTTACTGTAGTATTCAAATAGATGTCGAAACCTATTGTTTGATTGATATATGGGTATAATTGTTCTATCATACTATGTGATCTACGGAGCGAGGATTGATGGTCAATAAAATACGAACACAATGCATGGGTCGTCACCTTATAGCCTAAGTTTCCACAAATGCTTAACAGCAACAAATAATTGAGGATCATCTAAGAAACATAACGAAGAGTTGTCAGGCGATAAATGAACATCCCATCTACCAAACCCGTTCTTTTATTCAGGAAAATGGGCATACCGGATACAGCCACCTCAATATCGGTAGTTTTGCAGTTTAACCACGTTTCGGTACTAATTCTGTTACAGCAGTGGTTATTAATTTTAACGGTGACAAAGGTGAATTAAGTTATTACTTTGACCTTGTTTGTTGACGTACATGGCAGTCATATTTTCAGTAAGCAATAGTGAAATATTGGTTGGGTTAAGATTATTAATTTTGCCGATCATTGAGAAGTCTTCCGGTAATAGCTTATTGAGGTGCCATTGGTATTTGGGTTTCGGTTATGTGGTATTATTTATTGAGGCTGTTCGGGACCTGATGATCTGGCGGGTTGAAACTTATTTCGTCAGATTCTGTAGTCGCCATTATATAAAGCACTTCACAAAGCTGTGTGAGGAAAAGCAACACTAATTTAGTCATCACAAACGCATGCTCATCATCATCATACACGTTAGCTAGAGGTGACGTACACCTTAGCTACTGTGTCGCAATACATAAAAAAGGAGAAAAATGCAACTTGTTCAAGCCGGTGGAGCTACTGGTAATGAATTGGAATCGTACCGAGATACAAGCAGCCGGCTACTGTGCACCAAAAAATTAGGATGCAAAAGTATATAGAGCAAAATAGTGCGATCGTGTTTATAGAAGGATGATAAGAGGGATGGTGAGGGACAAAGAAATTCACAGCACGAAAATTACTGAGGTCGGCTTCTTGCCATATCAGCAAGTGTACCCAGCCAAACGTGTTCATTCTTTTTGGACCCCAACCAGGGAGCGGAGACGATCCATGGGGGGCTAGCTTCGAAGGGAGGGCCTTCATTCCTCTCGAACAAGTCTTTATTTAGCCCCCTCCCTTTCTTCTGTCAACACCCACAGTGCTTCGCGGGAGTCGGTGGGCTGGCATGTGTAACACGTGAGCGAGCCATCTGAGCCTTGGGTGTGAAATGGCCGTGCTGAGCTGTACATTTCATTTCCCTGTGCCCTAAACAAGGCTTCGAACTCGCTTGTTGCTCAAGTGGTGTTCCCACTAGACGTAAGCTAAATTGCGAACGCACAGGTAGCCAAACGTAACTAGGCTCTTCAGGTCCGCTGCTTTAATCGGCCCGGTTTCACAACCGCAAAATATGGTCGAAGGTACCGCTGCATTGTACACTTTAACCTTCAGGGCAAGAGTGATGTCGTGCCGGCGCCGTAAGTGACGAAGGTTAGCAAAATCGCCTCTTGCTTTTGCTATACAGATTTTGATCTCATCTGCAATCTCACGAGCGCGAATACAACTTTCCACGCAGTTGCATTTGTGAACGAATTCTAGGTGATCCTCAACAAAGGGTCAGCGTAGGTGGCGGTCCAGACCAAGCTTGGAGGAAAGCTTTGCACTTGGAGGGTGCGATGCAATGCCCACAGTGAGGACAGCCTGTATTAATGTAGCTAGTGCTACTTGGCGCGTTTGTGAGGGTTCACAGATTAAGGCAATATCATCAGCATATCATAAGTCAATAAGTCTTTTCCTGGTAGCAGATCCACACCATCCAAGCCGTGTCCTGTAAACGTTATTTACATGATTTTTAACAGCGAATTTGAAGAGGGAAGGTGACAGCAGGCATTCTTGTCTCCCACGGCTAGAGATATTAACGGCGACGACAGCTTGCCGTAAGTCCACACTCTGCCGGAGATACGCGCGTATAACGCTCAGATAACAGTCGCATATTTCTCAGGTACACCTTTCCATAACAGACGGCCTCAAAGGGCCCGTCTATCTAACGAATAGAACGCACCTTTTATATGGAGAAACAAGACAACCTAGGTCTGCCAATAAATGTGACGTTGCTCCGACAACTGACGCAAGGTGATGATGTGGTCAAAGCAGCCACGACTTCGACGAAATCTGGCTTGCTCTTCAAGAATATGGTTCTCCCGAGTTCCAATCGGTAAGTAAAGGATGACAGAGGCAAGCAGTCTGGTGGCGATGGAGATCAGGCTGATTGCTCTATGGTTGTTGCATTATGATCGTGAGCCTCCATTGAAAATTGGGGCTATAGTGGAGCGGCTTCAGTCGGTTAAGACGGATACCTGCTCCTACAGTTTGACAATTAACTCGTTCAATCATTCCAATAGATGGTCTACCGAATTCAAACTGGGGTCAAGGATGATCATCTAGTCCCGCGGCTTAATTTAACTTCAACATTTCTATCTTATGTGCGACCTCTAAGCGAGATGGTGGATGCAAATGGAGAGCCCACGGAGCGGGCCAATCAGTGGCCAGCGAGAACTCCAACAATTCCGACCGAGTAAATTGCCTTTCAACTTGCTCAGCCCAACACTCAAAGCGTTTTGAAAGTTGGGGATAGACTGTTCACTTTCGCCACAAATTGTTCCAATAACACCAAGTCTCCCGCTGCCCGATTTTGGTATCAGCCGGAATAACTTACTGTGGTTACAAAACTCAGCGCCCATTTCCATTTCTGATACACGATAAGACCACCAAGATACGCGGTCACTCTTTATGCTAGCACGGAGTTTTCCAAAGAATTCTCTGCTAGTTTCAGGACGTTCGCTTCCATCCGAACTATGCCGGCGGTCCTCGATAAGTTCGAGAGATTCTGAAGAGACTCAAAGTCCATGTGGGCGAGTAGATATACCATATGAGGATTTCCTACTGCGCCATGGTCTGGTGAATATGAGGCCAGTGACCTTCAACTGAATCTAATGAGCATTTATTTCAACTCGCATGACAGCGCAATTTGATAGGCACTCAGAAACGCTGGTTTCACCAGTTGGCTGGTGTCAATGCACTCCAAACGTCGCCGTAAGCACCCGCCAAAGCGCATTCGCAGGTCAGCATATACAATTGCATGGTCGGTGTCTGCACATCTGCTCCGAATCGAGCGACCGTTCTGAACGCAGCCTCTCCATCGGTGAATTATCGCGATGCGATCGAGTTGTGTCCATAGCTGTTTCGAGGCTGGTGAGCATCAATTCACTCTCGGGTGGTTGCTCTGTCGGAAATGAGTGCTCGCAAGAAATAAGCAAACAATCTCAGACAAAAGAAGTAACCACTCATCGTTATTATTAAGGGAGCCTAAACTATATTGGCCACCCAGGTGCAGCGCACCAGTGGATAAATTTCGAACTTGAGCGTTCAGATCCCCAGCCAGCACTAGAGTGTCCGAGCTTCATCGGCAGCGAAGGAGCTCGTTCAATAGATAGAGGTTGTTTTTTACCGAATCACTGATAGTGTTTTTGATGTATAAGCAGCGATGATGAATAGCCACTTGTTAGTCACAGGCAACTTTGAAGCTTTTAACGAGCCGGTTAATCGGACTGCACACATCTGGCTACTGATTGGAATTAATTCACCCAGATTAGCTTCAGCCCAGGGATTCAGTTAAATACTAACACCGGCTTGGCAGGCACTCGAGCTGCATCGTCATCGAATAGGCGCAATGAGAAAGTGCTGCTAGTGTCACATGATGGGGATTGAAGAGTGTGCATAGAGCTCGATCTTTGCAGGCAGGTCTGCGATAAGCAGCATATATCAATCGATAGGGCCTCTAATGTTCAGGCAAGTGCTGCCTGTTGATTGAGCTAAAGCAATGGGCGAACATTGAGACATGCCAAACTGACGGAGGATCCAGGGCTCCAAATGAAAGTCTATGCACTGGAATTGACTGCTTGCTTGGACTTGGACATGTTGACAGGGCAGAAATGACTCTCCGCGTTCACATGAGTTGAAACAAAAAGACAAGCGATTATTGAAGCAAGTTGGGGGCGAGAATTGGGTTTTGAAAACAAGGAGATAAAAGTAAACCTAGTACGAAAAGATAATGTGAAAACTGCGTAAGAGTGATATACGAAGACGGGAAACCTTTTGCAGTAGCATCCAAACTCCTGTCCCCCTGCTAGAAGCTGCAGATAGGGGACCGTCTTTTATCCCCTGCGGTTGCCAGAGCATCAGCAAGTTGTAGGTTTTTGTAAGAAGTGTAACGTTCTTAAAACGTAAAAGTCACGATTAAACTGTACACAATAATCTGCCCCGACGGTTAATCGAAACCCGGGTCCACGAATTCACTGTCCGCATGCTCTACCACTGAGCTGCCAAGGGCTGACGATCAGGTGCGAAATTTAATATAGGACTCCTGTTTGGTGTGCGACCTATTGTCAATGAGCTCACAGTATATGTCTTGGTGTTGCAGGTTGCATCACTCACTCGTCAATTCCCAACGGACAGAAGTATCTGTCACTCAGATATCGAAAGTGCGATTGTAGATTACTTGTGGATTTTGTGAGTAGTGTATAATGAGTAGATACACATTGAGTTGGTGTGAACAGGCCTCTTATATCTTGGGTTTAGTCTCACCAAAGGATTGCTGGTGAACTGGATTTACATTTGTGCTACTCGAAAGGTGTGCTTAAATGCAAACAAAAGACGACGAGCGATACTTTCTGTCATGTATTTAATTGCGTACCTGATCGTCAGCCTTTGGTAGCTCAATGGTAGAGCAGCAAACCGGTTGTTTTTGGGAACGGGGTTGGATTCCTATTAAAGGCCGATTACTTTGCGCAGTTTAATCGTGCCTTTTACTTTCTACGAACCTCAGCAATTTGTTTGCAGAAACATTCGTTGAAATTCGTGGGCAGAATACTCTTCGTTTACCCAGGCTTAGATAGGAGAACCATTAGAGTTCTCAACCAAAGCCTTTGGTTCAAACCTCTGACCGCAAGGCAGCGGGTTTGGCACTGGGTTACAAGGAGTCCGTTTTAAGGAATAAGGAGCCAATCTCTTCCGAACCTCAACCTGGATGACCAGGAGGCTGAGTTGTTCTTGCCTTTAACCATTGACCAATCTGGTATGAGTAGCTCAGCGTGTGCAAAAGTACACCGCCCCGTATAGCTCGATGGATCACTGAGGCATACAAACAGTCGCACCGCAGTAAGACACAGCCCGCTCAAAAACTGGTCGTTAGCCACCCGTGGCTGTGTACCTCTTGCCTTTAACCTAATTTATAATACCAGTATGCTGTTGGATTTGGCACTTTTTCCAACAAAACTATGTATAGAAATCAGAATACAGCATCACATTCGTCAGCCGAGTACCAGTGCTCTTGTAGTAGGGTAATAACATAAATACTTGTCAGCCGATTTGCAACGATACCTTCAAAATATACATTCTGGGGTAAGCAGTGTTGTTGCTCTTGATCGTTCGTTTGCACCTACCCGATGTGGATGTTTATAGCTCCTAAATACCATAAATAATATTGGGCTGCTTTTCATACGCTGTTGATATTATTTTTCGGACGTTCTTTTCAAAGGATGTCTGGGATTTTGCTAATTTGATGTAAACTGTTAAGCAACCAAATCGGAAAAGTACCCCTATGCCCATTAACGGTACACAGTGTCATTCAAATACCAGTGTTACTGTAAGGCATTGAATTTAATTGATGTGGGACTTTCCATGTGCCGGTAGCATGACTTATATGCCAATGTTAACAAATTCCATATTATAATCAAATTCTGGATAAGCCGGCATATGTTTTCCATGATTCATCTTTAGAATTGTACAATGATATGCGAATCAAAAGCTTAAGACAAGCATCACAATTCGTTACTTCTAGAGCGGGTTAATTATATGCTGACAGCGCTGTCTGTGTAGCCAAATTAACCGACCGCATGTGACCCTGCGGGTCAGAAGTCACCGGCCGTTTGGCCTAGGGCAGTCCCATGCCTTTAGTTTGCTTATTCTGAACACAGCTTAGGTTCATACAGCCGGATCGCAGTTTCTTCAGCGGCCTGTAGTAAGCACTTGCCGATGTAGTTCCAGTGGTTCTTTGGGGCCTGATAGATAATTTTGAACGAATCAGTGAAATTTGTGGCATGCCCTGTATCAGCTAATTGCGCGGCTAATGAAGAGGTCGCTGAATTTCCGCTTTCAATTCTAAGCCCGACCGAGTGGTGTTCCTTTATTCTCTCAGTTAGACACCGTGTTGTGTTACTAAGGTATCACGCTCCACAGGAGCATGGAAACGAGTAGATACACGTTGAGTTAGTGTGGACAGGCCTCTTATCCCTCGAGTTTGGTCTCACCATCGGAATGCTAGTGAACTGGATTTGCATCTGCGCTGCTATTTAGGTGCGCCTGAGTGCAAACAAAAAAAGACGAGATAGTAGATCCGTCGCAACCTCGCCAAACTTTGTCAGCTGTAGGAAGATTGGCTTACGTTCTACTGTCAAAACTACAGGTTTTTTACTTTTTGTGTTCCATGTTGGCTCTGCTAAAGTTTTCCGGATAGCTCTCCTCCTTTTGCACTAAGCGTATGCACCCCAATTATTACGGAAGCGTCTCGTTTGTGCAGATACGTTTATCTCGGCTCACTAGGGTATTTATCAAGTTCTGTTTAAATCTAATTGGCACAAAGCTGTAGAAGTTTTTGTACTGCTAATGCAGATATTTTCCTATAGATGCAGCGCCGTAGCTCACCTCCATCCAGTCGTTTCATGGCGACATCGAGGTAATGGAAGCAAATGATGACCTCAAATTCGCAGGTAAACTTTAGGGCTGGGTGGCCTTGGTTGCACGTGTTCGTTAGTCTCCCGATACTTCAAGACGAATGAAGCAAGAAAAGTGTCTCTTATACTTAACGGCAATAAAAACGGAGACAAGAGACCGTTGGTTTTGGCTCTCTCTTTGGCACTAAGCCCACGATCACGTCGGCGAGGAACGGACCCAGTGGGAAAAGCATGGCTACCCCATCGCAGTGCCCGTCTAATTCGACCTTGAATATAATTTTAATATTGGACGTGTATCTGAGCAATAGTTCCATTTAGAGCATCGGATGGATGTCAAAATTAACGTGGTTTACACCAACATATTCACAGCTTTTAGTTTATGGTCTCAAATAATGGTAGGTTGAGGAAGACTGAACTAACGCCGAGGGAGCACATGGTTAAATTTGAAACAATTACATCAGGCACGACATCCACGAACTCAAAACTATCATGCACACTAAGCACAATAATTCGTTCTTTTATTGGCATAAAAATGAAAACCAGCCACCGAGCAATCTAGTGAGTTTGAGAGTTGTTCATATCCAAGGCGCTACGAAGAGTGACATGAGGCTTGTGAGTTGTCGGTAGCCCATAAAGCATCGGAATTACCTTTCCGCACAGCGGACGTTGTTAATAAGTGGCTATGTTGATGTAACCATAGTATCGAAGATTTTTAAGGCAGTCGAAAATTTGAGTTTTAATCTGTTTCGTTTTGTCTTTATCAATTATTACCATCAGAAACTTGGTTTAAAATGCAAGTATTTCTTTCATTTTGCTTAAATAGTCCACTGTGTTCATGATAGCAATGCCCGCGCACTTATATGGCCGAGTAAGTAAGACCTCATCATTGGTAACCAAACGGTTAAGAACTTCAACATGCTATTGGTTTACCGGTGCGTTATGTACTATCCTCATAAGTCGATACTGGCAGCATGCATGCACCAGAGACGATCTAATTTATTACGCATGCATTTCAGCGTATCAGTTGTGAAGTCTGTGGGCACAACTTTCCAAACTGAGCCATTACTGCTGATCTATTATCCTTCCTAGCAGAAAAACATAATTTAGGACCTAACGAAAGACCTTCACTGTAACACCATCAAGATAATTCATGAGCTCTTTTAACATACCTTCTGATTCGACCATCAAATATTAGCGCTTTCTCATTTTTCAGCGTGTTTGTGAGCTGATGACGCAATCTGGATCCTTGTCTTGTGAATAATTCCTTAAGTTTTTCTTACTTCCAGCGGTGTCTTCTTGAAAGACCCTCCAGTGAGTTACATGACGGAGTCAGGACACCTTTTATCTCGTCCCTCGTAAAGCCAATGGCATCTAACTGGTTTAACTCTAGACGTTTCGGATAAATGCTATTAGGTATGGTGTGTCAGAGAAGAAGAGCTTTTCATTAGTTTGGCGGATAAATGTTGCTATCTATGCACTTAGGGAGAAAATCGAGATATGTACTTGACTTCGCCATTCTAATTCTGAAGCCTACTCATCTTTTCAGCTATTTTAACACAGCTGGCTCTAAGCGGTGCTTCACAGCTTTACAAAATCTCATAGTTAATCAGAGGCCAACTCTACCACAAATAAAATTCTATGGCTAATATATTTTATCAGTTTTCCTTTATGGTACTAGACTGCCATTCTAGAACGTCTGTGCAAACAACAGTTAATGAACGGTGGTTTCCTGTGTTAATTGCTGTTTAAATGATATTAATGGATACCATGTTAAATGGGGTTAGTGATTTGTGTAGGTTACCTCATGGTAAACTTGATGAGCGCTGCTACCAGATGCAAATATTTTAACTCTAGTTTTGTTTATAGACGACTGATTCCTATCATGCAAGCTTCTACTCTACGGTGGACGATTTCATACTCGTAGCTGACATTATTGTCACTAAATTGTTAGAGCTGCACTGCTGAAAGGACTGGATGCAAGCATGCGTGGTGCTTGTCCGCTAATAGGAGTGCGCTGCGACGGAAGGTTCTAAGACACAGACACTGCAGTGCGTTTGGAGGAGATACAGGCTCTACCCTCCGACATAGTGGCTTTGGCTGTTTGATGTATCAGCTTTATTTATTTGCCTAGTATCCTAGTTACTCTTAATGCGCTATTGTCTGTTTCAGCCCATTGTATTTTTTTCATTTGCACACATATATAGACAAATGGAACGACTTGTTATACTGATATAGCGGAAGGATATTCAGAACTGAGCAGTTTTTAATCGTGTTAAGGTCACGCTGTAGCTTTTCCTGCTCCTTCGGCTCTCTGATCAATTACCATAACTTGATATCCCACAGGAAGAAAAGGACCTCAGAAATATTTCGCTTGCACAGATGGTTTACGAAAATCAAAATAGATTGCGCCCAACCTCAAATTATTTTTTCGAACAGGGATTCTGGTATTGAGACATCAAATCAAAGTTCCTGCAGGGAATTGCTTAGTGAACGCAGCAGTGCCTCACAAATATCCTTGTGGAAAAGGATTCGAATGTCTAAGTGATAAAATGCTAATAAGAAGTCCAAGTAAATGACATTCACTTCTGCTTTATCATCAAATGCTTCAGGCCAGCTTTTGCGTGCAATTAGCAGGTGCGAAATAGATGAGCGCTTTGTCCTTAGCAATGCTGCAATGGTGCTATTATATTATTTTGTTCCTGGTACTGAATTATTGCAACAGCGACTATCGACTCCATAACATAAGAATTCACAAGGAATATCGTTGCCGGACGGTACTTGTCAATTTAAGTGCTGCTATTCCCTTAGGAATAGGAGTAAAGACCTCTTGCTACTATATGGTAGGAATGTAGTTCTCCTCCGTACAGAGCTAATAGAATTTAGTCAGACCTACCGCCGGATTACTGGCTTATGCCTCTATAGCTTTCTGTCTAATGTTCTAGCCACTATAAGTGCCGTGGCTACAAAAGTGCAACAGTTTCTTTAATAAAAGTCACATTGGATAAGGCTGAAGGCGGAACAATCTAAACAGGGACAACCTATGATCTGTTACGCTCTAGAAGGTTGGTCAGTAATGGAACCGTAAAAGATCAGCTGCTTCCATTGCTGATGGCGAATACCCGTAAGCCATGACAAGTGCTGGAATTTCGCGTTGCACCTAACTAAGCCCATTAACATGCCTGTATAAGAATTTGCGGTTCATGCATAATCTCCCCATTAACTTCTGCTAATGCGCATCAAACGCCCACAGATGTTACGCTGTGCTACTTAGCAAACTTATCTTTCAAAATTCGGTGTTTGCTTTTGTTCGCTCAATGCTAAGTCCGTCAAGCACATGCATTTTTGAATTCTGCTCCACTAAAATTACTCCCATCTCCTTTGACGATGGAAGGATTTCTGCTCAGATGTGTGCGTTTGCATTGCGCTAATATACCTTTAAAACTTTATCTGGCTATTTCTGAAGGGTTATCAGTTAATTAGGTGAAAGGTACTACCTTAACAGGCGCGGATAACACGTTGTATTGCGCCGCCGTACACAATTTATCGTCTTTCTGCTCAGGCTATTCCGCATAACATAGTAAATTAAACAGTAGAGCCACATAAATATGGCAACCCAATGGTGTGCTTGTAATTATTTCTTTGAGCTTGAACTTTTCGTTAGTGAGCACAAGGTCAAGCATCGACCGCTTTTTAGTAGCTTGAAATCTGGTGAATTGTCGCTTGGTTATATTGATGGTATCTGAAAATTACCAAATGTTACTAGGTTTTAAATTGCATCTTAATGGGCACCAATATTCTCAGATTATGCACAATACTTTCCCCTACGATGAATATGTGACTGGGTGACTTGCTCAAAGTAACTGGCAGAAAACGGCACCGTTTGGTGTCCACGTTATACATATTGATGGATGGACGACAAATCAAAGCTTTAAAACTTGTGGCTATTTTTGCAACCACAGCTGGCAACAAAGCAAATCTGTGGCACGAATCTCTGGGTGGCTAATTAGTTCACGTCACTGATTGGCCTTGTAATAAAGAATTACACCACCATCTCTTCCAAATTTATCATACCGAAAATACGGATTACTAGGTAAATTAAGATTAGGATGTGCAAGCTCTACTTAACCAATTCTCCGTAACCAAATTAAGGTCCCGCTGTTGTGAAGCCTTGCGTCCTCATAGTTCGGCCAGCTTACTAAGAATCGTTTAAGCGTTGGGATACATAAATATAGACTTTTGAGGTTGGAAGTGTGTGCGTAGACAACAAAGCTGGGTTAAGTATAAGCGGACGGTTTATTTGTTGGTCGCTGATTGCTTTTTGCGTGGGTAATTTGTTCTTGAATTTCAAATGTGCTGGGTGGTAACATAGGGCAATCCAGATTGGGGTGCTCCCTCGTGTGCCGCTGTTTCCCGTCATGTGTCACTAGCGCTATATTATTTACCACTCGCAGAATGGTGAAGGCAAATATTTTAATGAGGTTGCATGTTTTATTGGTGTGCTGAGAAATAGTGACCCTATACCTATAGGCTAATCCCAGAAGGGAACCTGGGACAATGCATCAACTGGCTATCCAATACGATTGCCGCAATTCCTTTGGAGTGTAGCACGACTTACATGTTTTTAAACCGCAGCTATTGTAGTTTGAAGATTAAGGAACTCTTGCTAGTAATTTAACAGTAATCTCGTCATTTAGAGTGATTTGTGAATGTAATAAATCTGTTCTGGGTCACGTGTAGCGCTTGGTCATAAGGAGACCCCAGTATTTCATGAACACCCTGAACAATTACAGTTGTCTGAATTTGGTTCGCAGAAGAGCCGCCGTTGTTTTCATTTTAATTTTACCGCCATTTCCGGGGCATACAATTTAGTATGCCCACTTCCGCTCAAAGAGGTTGCGCAAATGATATGCTGGCAGTAGGACTATCTATGTCTTCTCAGTTGGGTTTTAGATTCTCCAAAAATTTGGGTTTGCCGTAGATAGATAAATTTGAGTAGGGCTAATACCGTCGTAGCGCAGGTAAATAAACCCGAATATTAATCACATCACAGAATGAATTCCACTGTTTGCGATCCTCTGCTATATTGTCTTTCATTTTACTACCACTGCACACAGCAACATTAATGCGCAGGACTTTTAGAGCCCTGTGAGGTTGTTTATCGAATGCCAGTTTGACTGTCTTGGCTAGTAACTCTGATGGTATAGAATGCACAAAAGTTTGTTAAGAAAACAGTGTTGTATCGCAACGCTGTTGCCGGTATGGCGTTGGTGCGATGGTTTGTGTGCCTGAGCGATATATCGAGCTATGCTGGGTGGTGCTTTTGCACTCGCAGAGCCACTCATACGAGATTAGTCAATGGTTAGAGGCCAGAATAACTCAGCCAGGTTGGGGGGTTGGAATGAGAATGGTACCGTATTCCTTAACACAGACTAATGCATCCCAACGCCAAACCCACTGCACTTGGTAAGGTTATTGAACTAAAGGCTTTGATTGAGAACCCTAGTGCTTCTGCTGTCTATGCAGGGGGCACCTGACAGTATCATGCCCACGCAACACAATGAATCCCTCTTCGAACAATTTATGATGGTTTGGCCACCGCAGAGGATAATCAACAATACCTTATATGCTGCACCGAGCAGAGTAGATAGAGGTTTGGATGCTACTGTTCAAGAATGCCCGCCTTATATTTTAACCTCTTACGTTTTTTCTCCCTTTTGGTTTCGTGCCAACTTCACTGTTATCCCCCAAGTTTTCAACCCTTGATACTTGGATCTACTCTGACATGTTTGCCAGAAGTTAATCTTCTAGTTTCAACTCACCTGCTAACGCAAATCTTCACAAATATTCTGTCAACAAGCCCATGTCTAACAAAGTGGTTCACTCCAGTTCATCGGCTACATTTGGAGCACTCGATCCTCCTTCAGATTGTCATGCCTCAATGTACGTACATGGCTACATACCGGTCAACAGGCAACACTTGCCCGATGTATAAAGACCTTCTCCCTCGATATATGCTGCTTATCGGAGACCAGCCTGCAAGACTCGAGCTCTGTGTTCAACCTGCGATCCCCTTCAGTTGACGCAAGCCGTATTTTCTTATTGCGTCTATCCGGTGAGGATGCAGCTTCGAGCACCGTCCAAGCTGGTGTTAGCTGTGACTTGTGTCCTCGGGCTGTAGCTGCACTTGTTGACTGGATTCCATTCAGTAGCAGGTTGTGTGCGGTCCGATTGGCCGGCTCATTCAAAGTTTCGAAGTAGCGTGGTACTTATACGTGTCCATTTATCATCGCCGCCTACACGCCCACAAAATGTCGCGATGATTCCGTAACAGACAACTTCTGTTAGCATTTGAACGAGCACCTGCTATAAAGAAAAAGCACGGACAATTTCTCGCTGGCTGGGGTTCTGCACGCTCAAGTGCACACATTATCCACTGACGTACTGCAACTGAGCGGCAAACATCGTGTAGGCTACCGTAAGGATAACGCTGAGCGGTTACATTATTTTTGTGAAGATGCTCGCTTATTTCTTGCGATCACTAATTTCCGACACAGCAACCACCGGAGAATAACTTGGCGCGCACCAGCCTCGAATGTGTTATGTACGCATATCGATTCCCGTGCGATAAAACACCGCTGGAGAGGCTGCGTTCAGAACCGTCTTTTTGATTTGAGGACATGTGTAGGCACCGACCATGCACGTATATGTCCTGATCTGCAGATGCACTATGGTATACACCCAAAACGACATTGTGAGCGCATCGACACCAACCAGCTGTCGAAACCAGCTGTTCTGAGTGCCTATCAAATTATGCGGTCTTGCAAGTTGAATAATTTCTCACTGGCATCAACTGAAGATCACTGGTTTCATATTCACCAGCAAACAAATACTGATATAATAAGTCTAATCGCCAACGTAGACATTGGTCCTCTTCGCAGTCTCTGAAACTTATCAATGCTAGCCGGCATATTCCGGCTGGAAGCAAACAAAATAAAACTCGCAAGCTGCTCCGGACAAAACTACGTGTCGGCCTGAAGTGAGACCGCCTATCCTAGTAGTCTCCCCGTGTATCAGAAAAGGAAATGGCTGCTGCCTTTGGTAAACTTCGTAAGCTTTTCCGGCTGACAAGGGAATCGGGCAGCAGGAGATCTGGTGTTAGGTAAACAATTTGTGACGAAAGTGGCAGCCTATACACAAATAGTTAAAACGTTTAAACCGCTAGGCTGAGCAAGTTGGAAGGCCATTTATTCGGCGGAATTGTTAGGTTTCTCGACTGTCAGTGATCGCCCCCCATGCCCTGGGCTCTCCTTTTGTGACCAACCTATTGCTAAGAAGTGGTACTTGAGATCGCAGTGTTGAAGTTAGGTAAAGCCGCGGAACCAGCTGATCCTGCTCCAGCCCATTTCAAATTCTGGGAACCTGCTCTTGCGGATAATTAAAGTCTTTAATAGTCAAAATGTGGGAGCAGGAAACTGTCCCAACTGATGGGAGTTGCTCCGTCTTAGACCCAATTTTCGTTGGAGGCTCATGACTGGAATGCGGCAACCGTAGAGAAATCAGTCTGATCTGCATCGCTTCTAAATTGCTTGCCCCTGTCAAACTTCACATACCGACTGGCACTCGTGAAAGCCAGATTCTTAAAGAGCAAGCCAGATTTAGTCGAGGTCGTGGCTGCATTGACCACATCTTTAGCTGTGTCAGTTGTTGGAGCACCGTAACACATATTGGTGGCCTACCATAGTCATGCTCCTCGATATCGAAGGTACATTAGATTCAGTGGGTTGACGTGCAATTTGGGATTGTCCATTTAGGAAAGATGTTCATGAAGAGTAGGTAAATGTTATCCGAGCGTTATACGCGCGGAACTCAGGCAGAGTGTGGGCTTACGGCAAGCTGACGTCGCCCCTAATATCTCACTCGGTATAGGATATGGATGCCATCTGTCCCGTTTCCTCTTCAATTTCGCTCTTGATGAAGGCATGGAAATCGAGTTCGCAGGAAACGAGTTAGAACGTGCAGAGCTACTCTGAGGAAAACGACTGCTTGACGTTTATCATGCTGATGATATTGCCCTAATATTTGACAGCCGCCGGACTTGTCAAACTGCAATGGAGTGATTAGCACTGGCCGTCAGCCGCTTTGATTTATGCTTTGCACCATAGAAATGCAAAGCTTTCCTCCTTCGCTGACCCTTGCGGCGGTCAGCTAGAGGTCATTCAAATATTCACTAACCTGGGAAGTTGTATCAGCGTCCGTGGGTTTGAATATGAAATCACAAACCGTATAGCAAAAGCTCGAGGCGCTTTTGCTAACCTTCGAAACTTATGGCGCCAGCACGGTATCATTATCTCTATTAAGGTTAGCGTTTACAATGCAGCGGTACTTTCAACCTTACCGCACGTTTGCGAATCCTGTCCCTTTAGTTCAGCGGAATAAAGAGTTTAGTTAGGTTCGATCACCGGTGCCTTCGTAATTTAGCTTACAACTAGTGGGAACCCCGTATGGGCGACCATCGTGTTCAATGCCATTTGTACGGCAAAGGAAGAGCAACTGATCTGCGAAGCATCCTTATTTTACTCACCAGTTTCCGATTGCTCGGCCACGTGTTGCGCACGCCTGTCTATCGACTTCCGCAAAGTACGGTTTTGCCCGCTGAGGGTGTAGATGGAACAAGAGATGGTCAAGCGATGATATGGTGGACATAATTGAAAGCCATCACTTCGGAGCTTGTCTGGGTTGAAGCGCACCGGCTCCCTGTTTGGGGTCCGGAAGAAGATGAACGCCTTCGGCTGGATATACTTGCTGATATAGCAAAATTGCAACCACAATGGCGTTCGCGCTGTGTGTTTCTTTGTCTCCTCACCCTTCTTAGCCATCACACAACCCCCACCTCATGATTTAACAGTTTATAATTTTGCACATTAAATTTTTTTCTTGCTGTATAGTAGCCGGCATGTTGCTTACCGGAACGATACCCATTATTTGCCGGTAGCTTAAATGGCTTGCACCTGTTGCATTTTCTTTTCTTTTTTCTTTTCTGTGTTGCGCACAGTAGCCGAGGTGTTTCCCACATCTAGGTAACTTGTGTTTTGTGTGTGTGTTGCATCTCACCTGCTTTATCTATAAACTGGCTGATCGAGTGTATTTTTTTGTATTTACGCAGGCTATCGCTGCTGGGTTACCCCGCTCTGAACTGCCGTTGTTGTGACAAATTCGTGAGATATGACATCCGGGGATAGGTTGATAGCACTCACGCCGGATGTCGCTTGCACTCAAAATGGTTAGTATTTTTAGATTAGGTGGCGCAAATGCCATTGAAGTGTTATCAAAGCTGACTTTTCCCTTCGACTTAGGAACAAAGCTCAGAAAGGATTGTTGTAGAAAAGGATCCGTGTTGTTAGATAATAATGGTAGAGCCCTTTGGCTCACAATCAGCTGGACTGCTTAGATAGGTTTGCACATTTTTATGTAAGCAATGTCTTATTATTGACTATTTAGATTGGTTTGCGTGTTTGGCAAAACCAGAGCGCATCATTCAGATTTATTTGTGCCGTACATCGCAGTGGACTTAAACCAGCAGAGCGGGTGTGAAACGGAAGGCCGAAAATTGCACAAATAATGTCTCTGCTGACTACGAGTGCCCATTTCGGCTCACCAAAATCGCGGCTTAGTGGAATCAATGATATAGAGGGTTATTGTTTTAAAGGAATACTGCCCTTGTCTATTCACGTGAATTCGAAATCTAGTGACGCTCGAATTCAACGCCTCAGTCGCTAGCTTGCCGTCTGTTATCGTGAGTGTGTTATAACAAGTACACACTTCCAGCCGGAACATGTCGGCGAGCATCCATTACTCCCAGGGACCACGAATAGACCCCATGCCCATGTTGTCTATTTGTTTTACTACATGAGCATTTACCAGCTGCTGGTAAGGTCTGGTTAACACATGCAACAACATGTGCGATCAGTGACTTTCAATTTTCTCCAGTGAGCGCTTACTCAACTCGCATGTCAATGTACTTTGATGGATATTCAGAACAGCTGCTCCGTCAGTTGGCTGGTGTTAATGCGCTCACAGCGTCGTTGTGGGCGTCCGCCAAAACGCTTTCGCAGGTAAGCACACCCAAGTGCATGGTCGGTCTCCACATCTGTGCTCCATATCGAGCGATAGTTCTGGATGCAGCCTCTCGAGCGGTAACTGATTGCAATATGATCGATTTGCTTCCAAGGTTGCTTCGAGACTGGTGAGCGCCAAGTGACCATCCGGCGGGTACGGTGTCGGAAGTTAGTGCTCGCAAGAAATAAGCGCGCATCTGCACACGATTGAATAACCGCGCACCGTTATTACTACGGGTGGCCACACCGTGTTGGCTAGCCAGATGCAGTTTTCCAGTGAAAAGGTTTCCAACTTTTGCGTTCAAATCCCGCGCCAGCACCACATCGTTCTGGCTTCTTCTTTTGCGGAGGACTTCATCCAGTTGGCGGTGAATATCGTTTTTCACTAAAGCATCGCTACAGTTTGTGGGCAGGTAGGTAGCAATGATGTATTTACAACTATTAGTCCCGCGCAATTTCGAAGCTTTGTTCGAGCCAGCTAACTGGACCTCACACATCCTGCTTTTGATTTGGATTCAATCATCCAGAGCAGCTTCAGCCCGGGGACTCAAGGCAATGCCAACACCAGCTTGGCCAATGATCAAAAATGCATAATCACCTGATAGGTGCAATAAAATGATGCTGTTGGTGTCAGCTGAACCAGATCGAAATCTGTGCAACGAGTTCGAGTTTTGCAGGCGGGTCGCAGATAAGCAGCGTATATAGCTAACAGGTTCACTAATGCTTTAGCATGTCAGCACACACATGCGCATGGTCTGTGTGTAAATCTGTGCTCCAAAAGGAGCTGCAATTCTGTACGCAGCCTTCCCATCCGTAAGTTATAGCGATGTCATTGATTTGTGTCGGTACATCGTTCCAACGTTGTGGGTGGCAAGTCACCCTCCGGCAAATGCTGTGTTGTGAATTACTGCTCGCAAGACATAAGCGAGCATCATCACAGAAATGAAGCAACCGCGCACCGTTATGATTACAGAAGCCTACATCAGGTTGTCCGGCCCCATGCAGCTCAGCTAAGGATAAGTTTCCAACTTCAGTGTTCACATCCCCAGCCAGCACTACGGTGTCCCAGCTTCTTCTGTGAATAAGGAGCTAGTCCAGTTGCCCACAGAAGCCGTCTTATAAGCAGTCATCCCTAGAGTTTGTCGGTGCATAGGCAGCGAAAGCGGATCGACACCTGTTTTTCACACGCCACTTCCAAGGTTTGAAGGAGCCAGGCAATGTGAATAAAGACATCCGGTCACTAGCTACAATCTGGTCAAGCGGAGCAATTTAAACCCGGGGATTGAGGGCAATACCAACACTGTCTTCGCCGGTGCTCGAAGCAACAGCATAACCGGGTTGGCAAAATGAGGAAGTGTCGCCAGTGTCACTTAAAGGGGATCTGAGTGAACACAGAGCTTGATTATGGCAGATGGGTTCTCTTTTAGCAGCAGATATCCATACGGACCATAACCAACGTTCGACCATTTGCCGTTGGTTGATGGATCCGTAATAACGTGCCTACCTTGATGCAGTTACAAGGTGAAGGAAGATCGATAGCTCAAAATGGAAGCCAATTAACTGCGCTTGAAAGCATGCTTGGACATGGGCTCTTTAACAGGGCAGGGATGACTTTTCGCGTTCACATGTGAGTTAAAACTTAAAGACAAGCGCTCACTAAAGCTAGTTGGGGAGGGACGACAGTTTGGGGTTTAAAGCAGGGGAACGGTGGAAATGGAACGGGCGGATAAGCGAGAAAAGGCATACCAGGGATAATAAGGAGACGAGAAGGCTTGGGCAGTTGCATCCAAAGCCACTTGTGCCCTGCTAGATGCACCGGATAGGTCACGGCGGATTATCCTCTGCGGTGACCAGAGCATACGAAATTTGTTTGAGGAGAGGTTCATTGTATTGCTTGGGTAGGATACGGTCAGGTTGCCCAGGCCTGGACAGGAGAAAGAATAGGTAACTTAACGATATCCGTTGTTTCAAACACTTGACCGAATGACAGCAGCTTTGGCGTGAAGTTAAAAGGAGTCGTTCTTAAGAATTATGGGGGCACCGTCATTTCTACCCGCTAACCATTGACCATTGTGTTATACTTGCCTGTGAAGGTTTAAAAATGCGCCACCAGGATAGCTTAGTATGTGACTGAGGCACACAATCCATGGCACCACGGTAGGGTCCAGCCTCGTTGTGGTGGGTAGCAGATTCATGCTACACAATTGCGATGACAATAGACATAGCTGTATTTCACAAATTGCCTTCAGCGTTGTACGCTTTATTCGCTGTTGCGTCCGTCTTCTGTGGTGAGAGATGTACATCTACAGAGAATACGGCGCCTAACACAATTGCGGTGGTGAAAGCTTCCAGTATCTCCGTCCGTACAAGTTTACTAGATGATGCTGACAACATTTGTAGCGCCATTTCTTCCGGCTTTATCAAGTTAGTCACCACAATCAGGAACCATGGCAAAGAGTGTACTACCACCCGGTTAAGTAGTTTGTGTGCGCAAAGTATTAGCAGTTAGGAAGGCACACCGCTTTGGACGCATAGTCTTATTAGAAGCATAATTATATGACAAGCCAGATTGTCTGTTTCACTGCTTAGTGCCATCACGTGGGAACAAGGGACGAAAGTACGAAAATGCGCAATATCAAACTGTCTGTTAAACGAAAGAAGTTCAAGGGAAAAGTCTGATAAATTACAATTTAGAGACAACAAATTTCTTAAGCAATTAACGTTGGCTATTCAGCACTATGCCTCCTAATCCCTACTAGCCGCGAGTCCGCCATGTACGTCAATGTCCACAGGAATCCACTTTGAACACGCAGCCTGTACGTGCTTAAGTTATTGCTGTATACTATTCAGTAACTTGCGTCTCCACTGCAACCAACCTGCCAATCCACTGCGTACCCCATGGTCCAAATGAGTACCTCGCACAACATTTCGCCGGAACGTCTATAACCGTACTCCGTGTCCTCATTCAGTGTGCATTTCATACCTTCACCAAAGCTTCCCTAATGCTATGATGACTTTCTCAGCCCCATGAATTCTGTTCGTTTTTCCGTGCTTTGTATCCGTACCCACTCGCAAGTGCAATGGTATTGAAGTTTCAGAACTACCCAAAGCTACCTCTTTCCGCCCTTGGTAAGTCCGCAATGATGACAAAATCCGCTTTTCGATATATTCGTACAATACCTCACGGCCTTTATTAGGGCCACCGTCAGTTCCAACGCCTTTTGGTGCCTCAATACAAACCATAGTGCCCGGGCATCGGTTTGCATGCAATGCACCAATTGGTCCTTAGTTAAATGGTTGGGAGCCTAATCGTCATCCAGGATTTTACCGTCGTATTACTTTGCAGTTTGCTTACCATATCACCTTGCTCTCCCTGCCAGCGATAAACTAACACGTTTCAGTGCAGTTTGTACGACCTTTATCAGGGATTACAACACTGAACAATTACACAACGATATTTGTCTTCTGCTCCAAGGGTCATTTTTTATAACAACGAAAATGCAGTCGAAGAATTACATATCAGTTGCAGTTGTTTGTAACCTTCTTGTTCTCGCGCATCGCACATAGGTTACCGGAGCACGTGCTACCAACCAATGCCATCGCCTTTTTTTACATAATCCTCTGGTAGACATTTATGTTGCAACATACCGGGCCGAACAGCCCACTATGGTGAAACAGCCGTGTAACTTAAATACGGAAGTTAACTTTCGGTGAAGCGGATACATATTTCTAATCCATGTACTTTTTTATTCTTCATCACAATCAGTGG
>OX104071.1:4837628-5155922 GCA_944474145.2 Dicrocoelium dendriticum
GAGATGGAGACATGGCTGATTGCGCTGCAGGGGAAGCGATTTGTTCAGCATTCCGTTACTTAGCAGCCGCTACGCTTCTGTGATCCATACTCGCTCCCGTTGAAGTAAGCTTATTGTTTATCCTCTGCTCTGCTTCTGCGATTAACCGGTCGCATTTCTCAGCTAGGAAAAGCAAGCACTTAACGAGGGGGATGGTGGAACACGCAGTACAGAACCAAAATGCATCTTTGGAGCTATTTTGCTCCCGTAACTGTTGTTGGGACACATTTGCACATTTCGTATGGTACCATTCCGAACAGTGTGAACAAGCTAAACCGAATTTTACTACCCGATGACATTCTCCTAACCCGCAAATGACTTTCGATGGGAGTCTCTTCGGTTTCGCCTTTCTGCCATTCAATTTGGTGTCGTTTCCTGACCCAGTGGGTTGGTTAGCGTTCTGTACTTTTACAGACTCGAACAATATGTCACTTGATGCAAGTTCATCACTTCACAACACAGATATTGTTTTAATTGAACTTGCCAACCTTAAAATCTCAATTGCAGTTGCAGAATTGTTACCTGTGTACATCTTACCTATAACCATCATTATTTGCTTTGATATTAGGTCGGCTTTGAAAACCTGGCAATTCACACTGTTACGACGTTTTGTAGGGCAGGAATAAAACGAGTTTAGCTAAATTCTGTTATAGCTTATCATAGCAACCAAGAAATCGTTACCCTTCAATGTCATGAGAATGCCTATTTGTTCAATTATTTTCTTGCAATGTTGATAGATTATTCATATCTTTAATACATCCTTTTGTTTTATTTCCTTTTCTTCGTTATGTTGATCACGACCGGGCTAGTACGTTAAAGTGACCGGAGGAAGCTTCTAAGCAAACTAATTACACAAAAATGGGCAGACAAGGGACTCGCAGATGAACCTAAACAGTGTACTGACGTGAAGAACTAGGTTCTGTACGGTTAAATATTTACCCGGTGGCAAACGCCACCAATTCTCGGTAAAGTCTGTCATTGTGCTCATAAGAAGAACAAATGACTGGATTAATGTATAGCTACAGAAAAACCGCCTAAGTAATAGCGAATATAAATGGCGCTTAACAAGATAATAAGACACGCAGACTCAAGAAGATTCTATAATATCAAATCCGCACAAGGTATATAAAACATGCCCTATATTTTTCTTGAATGCTAGTTTTGAATACGTGCTACTCGTCTGGTTTTAACTGATGACTCCTCTCGTAATTTCCCATGGTTACGCTTGTATTCTATTATCTAACGTTTTTAATTGGATATGTAATTAATTGGTCAGACTAATGGTACTCGAAGTTAGTTGTTAGTTAGCATTTGCTGGTTATGCTATAAGAGGATTAAGTAACTCTCTAGTCAAATAAGCAACTTTAATAACTCTCAATATATAATGGCATTAGCTTATCTTATTTAATTTTCCGAGGTCTCGTAATAAATATTAAATCCATTCTAATGTTTGCTCCTCCTGATTTATACGTCGCTTACTAAATGTAGAGGCATAGTTATGTCCATAACTTAAGACAGAGCATGTAACTTGTGTACAATGGTTTATACATTGTGAATCCAGAATCTAGACGTAGTCTAAAACACTATGTGTCTCTTTATTCTAACGTCATACCAAATGGATCTACGATGTGACAGATACTTCTCTTTAAAGAGAACCTGAAATGCATGGCCATAACGGACGTATAATGAATTATGTAAAGGGTATTAAAAATTACAAGGATTTAACTCGTGAATGGAAAATGGTAACCCAGGTGTTTTAGATGATAATTTAACTATTTGCTATGCTTTGCAATATTTTTCAAACTATCCTAAAAATCAATGTGAGATTATCAATGCGTTGTTACATATCGTGCAGCAGCTTAACGTAAATGCGCATCAGTGGAAGTGCGATCCTACTCGGTAAAGCGAACTTCCTTTGCCATCGTTAGACACTTCCTGATTACTGGGCACGTAGTCAATCCTGATAATAACTTCACCGTCCTTATACGTTGTCAGTAACCACGCGTACTGTGGCGACAATATTTATTCAGCACAAAGGGCCACCACTATGCATTCAGAAAAAGCTAACAGTGAACCCAGCGGACCGGGACTCTAAAATCTGTGTTTTGCCTAGCGGCGGGTTTGGTTCGGTAGCTATGCTAAGCCAACTGGAGGCGTTGCGAACAGGTGGCGGTTTTTAAATATAAATGATAAGCGCATATTATGTCAGTGTATGTTTTGTATTGAAGAAGGTTAATATGGTTACCATAGTTAGTCGTTTTGCTCGACTGCATGAGCATTGGAAGGCAATTGGCGTCACATTTGTAACCGTCACCATGGTGGCTAAATCAAAGAGATTAAGACCTTCGGTACGTACTATTATCAGACATTTGATGAGGATGAAAAACTTTGCAATTTGCAACCGCTAAAGCTTTTTACAAGCATGTGACGGTGATTCCACAGGATTACAAATAGCAAAGGATGATGCGGTTGCGAGCTGAGTACCCTTACCAGTACACGCAGTATCACTGTGTTCATGGCAGGCGTAGCAACGTTCGTGGGGAACGGTAAGTTGCTATTCTCACTTTATAATAAATGCTACACAGTTACAGGATGCTGGATTGCAAGACGCATTACTCTTCCAAGTTGAAGGATGAATTATATTAACAGGTGGATTTGCACTTGTGTCATCACCATGATTTCCATTTTTCGTAGCATGGGTTTATCCAAAAAAATTGGCGCTTGACGGAGGCGCAGGAGAGTGCTATTCCCTGAGGTTGTTGAATAATGGTATGAAAATACATAAGTACCTTTCTATCGCACGTAGGCGAAGATGAACGCGTATGAACTAAGGATGATTAGATGCGACACAGGAAGCGGAAAACAATTGAAGTGGGCGATGTGACAGAATTGCTTGTGCGACAGGGAGCTTCTAGGGTGTTTATATAGGGCAAAGTGGTGTGATATTTATACCTGGTGCCATCAGTTATGGTGGCAATTGCGGAGCGACATGCGAAGTAATTTTGGCGGACTCGACTTTCCAATTGAGGTGTGGGAAATATCATTTGTGGCACTGTGTGCTGGTGGATGTAACCGGTGTAATGCGTCATAGTTTCTATGCGTTGCTGCCGAATAAGAAGTACGACAGCTAATGTCAAGATGTGAAAGCGATGAAAGAGATGGTACCTTGCACGGATTCTGTACGGAATCTTGTGAAGGATAAAAGCATTGCTCAGGTGCGTGCGCTGACGCAGGCTTCCCCTTGCCCGTCGGTATTGTATTGCCGTTTTAACGTCCTGAAATATATGTGCCGCTGTTACTCGTCTTTTGAGAATGAGTTTAGCAGACAGAATCTCTCTGCAACATTGCCTGCCTAAATTTATCCAAACACTTGATGCAGAGCAATTCGACAGACTGCTGAGGGCGATAGCGGCGGGGAATATGGTATAGTGTTGTTACTTACTGCGAACTTGGCTGTCTTGTACATCGTCCTTGGCTGCTCCCAGCTTAAGCGAGGTGGGCGATTACGGTGCAACCAATTCGGTTGGGAACAAGAATAAGCACCTGAAGAGGTAGGTTACTGAGCAGTCCTCCATGCCTACGCTTTTTACGATGAAGCTTAATCGTGTATTGCGGGGTATTATGAGATGCTGCGAACACTAGGTAAGCGTATGTTGTCCACTTACATACCACCGGCATTGTCCGTGGCAGCACCGGTTTTTCGCGTTTTCTTCTGTTCGATTGCAAGCAATTTCTGAGTCATTGTGGGAGTGCACATATAGCCGCTGTCCAGGAAGCTGGTCCGCAATGGTTAGTTCGTTGTGATCGTGGTGGGGCTTACCATTCCTACGCTGTGAGTGTGAGGTCCTGCGACTGCGATCAAAATCATCATTGAACCATACCGTGGGCTCCTAAGTTCCCCTAACCGCTAGGCTAGGTACCGGTATGCGGACACTGGGTTGAAATCCAGTATGAATTTCGGGACACAGGCTGCACTTGTCACTGCGTCGGATGCTTCATTGTGGCGTAACATAACCATATATTGGACGGACCACATGTTGGAAGTAGGACCAGTGTTACAGGCTGCGAACGTGAGGCAGGCAATGGAGGTTCCTTCGGAGTTGAAAACACATATGTGCAGCTTCTTTATGGGAATAAATCTCGAGCTTTACATGACCCACCCTATGCAGTACAGTTGTACCCATGTGGCAGAACTGGTCACTATACCTTTTCCGAAACGGACTTCCAGACAAGGTAAGTGACAATGCCAGACCAAAAATTTGGCAATGGTGAAATTAGCAACTTCGATGATGCAGCCGCCCGTATGCACCCTCATCTCCGGTTGAAAGGTGGCACCGCAATCAAAAATTATTTAACGTTCATCTACGAGCTTCGGGATTCCTTATTTCCTAGTAATTTTGTCTAGGACACGGATGGCGTGAACGATATAATCTACTAGAAAGAGGTACGCTACACCGCTTCTTTGTGATTAAGTAATGCAATCGCACGTTACATCCACGCCTATTGCTTTTATTTGTGCCTACCGAACACATTGTCAATAACCATTCCTCAGTGTTCTCACGCAGTAGGTCAAGAGCGCATCACACGCTCCCCATGGTGACGTGAATATTCGGATTCGATACAGACCTCAGCGTTCAATTTGTGTCGCCCTCACGTTACCATTTCCATATTGCCACGCTTACTCAACATAATGCATTCTATGCAGTTGCATACCCTAAAGGAAACAAAGTAAAAGTCATGTGACACCGTTCTAGTTTTATTGGTAGCGTTATAAAAGCCCATTACTTGCGTTATTTTGGTCGCAAGGTCTAAAGCTACCACCGGAGCTTCCATCGTAGCGACAATATTGCCTGCTATGTGGCCTTTATGCATTTAAAACCACCGGTTATGGAGCCGCGCACCGCCCATAGCACAGTCCTCTCCTTTGCCCATTTTGATGCCACCACCAAGAGACCTACGTAGACATATGTACTATCAGTCATGAAGGCGTGTGAGACCATTCGTTGCCAATTCCCTAGTGGAAAATTTAATGCCGCTGCCATGGACAAAGTTTAAACCATTTCTTGGGCGACCATTTGCATTCTTATTTGATTCCTTAGCACCGCCGCGAAGCATTTATTGGCTTAGTAACCGCCTGTATTTAAGGACTATGGCTCCAACAACGGCGGATATTCTGGGTCCGTTAATGACGCCAATGCTCTACGACTAATACAGTACTATTGAAAAAATACCTTCAAGGCATGCGCAGCATGTACCGGAGGCTTCTCTAGTGCCTATATTGTTGCAAATATCATGGATCCCACTTAGGATAAATAAAGCCCGTTTATGTAGGCGCTTGGCGCCGAAAACATGAGTGTCGCTGTAGGCTATCCTTAGGTTACGCCATGGAAAATACATAGGCTTTCTAAGCGCCATTCCTTCTCCGTAGTAAAGCCAAAAGTATATGCCTGTTTGATAACCTTTATGATAACTATGATACCTTTCCATGCATCGCGCATGAAGCCGATCGCGGCCAACTATGTAATCCGGTTAGAGTGAACAAACAATTGCCACCTGTGAGAAAATCGTATAGCCTTACTATGCACACGTCACGTTGGCAGGAACATAAAGCTACATATGCGCCTGCGTATTTAAGTTGGGTTCCTTGCATGAAAACATGTTAAAAATATTCATTGATTTTCTTCCTTCTTCGTTTGCCATTCTATTATTCCCCATGCTTCATATGCCTACGCATTTGCGTATTCTGCACCTGATATACTTTCCTTAGTATTATTCATAAAAAGCGTATTGGCTTATTCATGAAACCCGGAACCTAATTATTCTACTCCTCATACGTTGATATGTACAGTTAGAAATACCGGTTAAACTGCGTGAAAACTGGAAGACAAATAATTAATTATTAACTCTATTGCGGATGAATAATATCAAATATATCTGAAAAGCAAAGAAGGTTTAATCTGGTCCATTGATTTTCAGTTGTAGGGGATTGCATTGGGCAATCACAGGGCACTGATAACATGCCTTCCTCCTAAATTGCATAGTGCTGATGACCGGTGCTACCATTATACGTGTACAAATGTGTTCTCACAAAAGGATATAGGCGTGCACAGGTTGGAGCAGCAATTCAATTTCTAACCATGTTAAATTTGCAAAATCAGGAATGCATATATTTGTAAATAAGCATACGCATTCACATTCAGTCAGCTTTATGTATACATAAATGTGCGCAGTAATAACCTAAATCCCATATATAGGTGCATATAAGTATGCATTTTTGGATTTGTTTTAGTTCAGCATGTCGTTCCAGGTGATTAGCTGTTGCTTGATATCCTAGGTGTGGCTGCGCTTGATGTGCATGTTAACAAGCTGTTTACCTCTATATCACCCACCACCACGTGCACACTGGCTCTAGGAGACAGTTGGTTGTTGCTGGAGGGACGGTTTGCACGTACATTATATTAGAAATTATTACCAATTTAATTATTCAGTGTTTCTTAAGTGTGTCTCCGTGAGCACATTTACGCTTACATAATATAAATGCTTACATACCTGATGGTTAAAATTTAAACACGTTCAGTGCATGTTGCTCATCCGAACTCAGTATGCAAGCCTACAGTGCAGTTATCAAATGGAGGCAGCAGCAGTCATGCCCATGATATATTATTGTGCTCCATGATGATTACCAGCACTGGCATTCCACGGAAGAAAGAGGCCACTCTACCTAGGTAATAACCGTAGTTACCAATCGAGGAATGTCTTATCACGTATGCTAAGGTAAGTCACAATTGAAAACATCCACATGCATTCCATTAATAAACCAGTTTTACATATATGTACATGTGTTTGCATGGACTTGTATGTGATAACGTGTATATAAATACATATATATATAAATATATAATATATATGAATTTGTCTACGGATTTATAGTTATGTATGTAGTATATTGTTCCATTGCTGCTCATTTCTATTAGCATACATAAGCATGCTATAATTAAATAAGATATGCATACAATTCGGACGACATACGTATATCCTTACTACCTTGGTTAAATGGTAATTCATTTTTAACTTCACTTTAACCTCCATTTACCTAATACTTCTGCTAATACATTAGATATCATCCTATTTCTATTCATCCATCCGGTTGCACCACCTTCGCTCAGTAACCCTGATGAACGGCCCCCACATTATTAGTTCCATGTGAATACCACGTCAATAATTTGCGGCTACGTTCAGACAGTACACAACCGTAAATTTCCTATGGGTTACCATTAAACTTTTCACTTTCCTTGCACCAAATTTATGCCGAGCATAATTTAGTTATGTTTAATTCTCATACGAAATTTACACCTTTCTCCATTTCATTGCATATTTCAAAATACTAAGCCTTAAAGATCTCCTTCCGGTTTACATTACACAACCCTACCATTAACGTTTAATATTTCTGCATGCATTCCTTTATTGCACGCTGCTGTGTACCTGATTTCTCTGTTGCAACAAATGATATTTCAAAAGAATTCATCACTAACGGAAAATTTCAGCACATCATGCGAGGTAAGCCTGATGTATATATTTTCCACATCGTTGCAGCACATCTTAAATCATTATATACTTGAAATACGTATACGTTTATTCCATAACTAAGAGCATTCACCGTTCAAGACACAATTGAACTACCAGCAATTCGCTAAAATTACTCCTTTTTGGAATATTGTGGCACACGTTACTCTGGTTACGGTAAACTGCTTTACTACAAAGGTTACATTATGTTACCTCTATATAAATAAATGCGGCGCACTCCCCTATTTATTGAAACCCTAATAATTAAGTAGTAAGGCTCCCGCTTGCCTTCTAGACGTTTGCTGTACCATTTCACCTTTACCCGTAACCAAAATTCCGCCAATGGTCAGAGCCCAGGTTCCGTGACCCATTGTAAATGGGGTTAAACCACGCGCTTTACTACCTATGGCATCCGCCTGCTAAGGTTTCTGTGTTGCAAGTTATTCTATTTGATAAAATGGCACGAAATGACAACGTAATCAAACAACCAAGTGCCAAAAATTTATTTTGTGCTTTATGGGAGCTGTTAATTTTCCGGAACATTGCATCGTTCGTCGATGAACGGTAAGGAAAGGTAATCAAACGTTTTACAGTAAACACAACTTCTTGCATGGTAGCAACGTTTTCACGCCCGCTGACCAATTTCTTGCAAGTTCATACAGGTCCGGATTGCTGTAAAGTTTTACAAAGCAGTGCTGGCCATACAAACGACCTTCAACAGGGATCCTGTGGGTTTCACTAAAACATCTTACTTTGTTTCGCTGCTGACATCAAAACTAAAACAGCACTAAATATTATTCTAAATGGTTTTATTTTATTCTGCCTGCTTTGTGTTAAACCATGTTTAATCGTAATATTTTTATCAACGTCTTCAGCAATAGAACGATAATGCTAGAAATATATCTTGAAGGTTTCCCACAAGGAGCGAAATTTCATGATATTGATAAGGAACAAACACTGTTCCCGAAAGGTTAAGATATAAACCAGTTTTCTGTCAATAGCATCTTTATGACTACAGTTTACTTTTTGCAGCACTTTAGACTATTTACGTTGTGTTTTTAAAATTCTTCATATAAACTCTTGACATTCCTTTAGTCAGAGAACGGCGGATGCGATTAGTAGGGAACGTTATCCTAGTAAGACTTGCCGGCAACCACCAGGCCAGTGGGTCATCCGGCTATACGTAAACTCTCGAACCGCAAAACACGCCATTACTCCCAACTCATTACCAACGCAAAGCCCCAGATTCCTTCCCACAACTGTACATTCTCTTAGACCAGTATCGTTGGCCACAATCAAGTACGGTGGATCCCGACTAAGTCAATTTCTCCGCCAACAGATTTGGGATGCTATTTAAATGCAAATAACTGAATGATAAATCAATCAGAAGTTAGCCTAGTCAGTAAAACTTGGATCAAATAATATTTATCGGAAGTGTTCCAGGACGTGGTGCATTTTCGCCGTGTAAGCGTTTTTGCTATAGAAAGAGACCCATGTCTACTTAAGAGCCTTGCGACGTGACGGAGAACACTTGTCACTAAATAAAGCCACTGCCATTTGCACCGCACGGCGAAGTCGCCTTTTCACACACCGGTAAACGGGATGCGCAAGATCACTCAGTTTTACCTGTCTTTGTCAAACATAAATTATTCCTTACCAGTAACACTAAGTTGCGTCCCGCAAATACAATTAAAATTGCTGCCTTTTTGTATACGTTTATCCTTAAAACTTTAGTAAAATAGTTGCTGGTACACTGTTTAATCACGCCTAATAAAACGCGCCACAACTTACTCCAACATAAAAGGTCAAATATTTATATTCTTATCATAAATATTGTTTCTTCGGGCGTTTGCACGCAGAGGTATATTCCGTTTGTCCAAATGACAATCGCAAATTTGCCGTACGCCTTTCAACAATATCAAGTATTGTATCTAAGCAGGCGTAAGATCCTTGACAAAAGCGCAATCTGTAGGCTCAAAATACTAAAGCAAGTTATTTAAGAGTTTGAGTTCACGTTATTGTGCCAGACTCACTTAACTTGAATTACTCCGGTATATATAGAGAAGGGTAAAGGTGAAGTTGAGGTAACGTCATAATCACTCGCAAGACTTGGAATATCCTCAGTCATTTTTACTGCCTTCTTTCAATTAACTTACAATTCACCAACACAATATGCATCGTACTATAGCGGAAAAGAGAAGCGCCACATCCTAATCTCAGTTCTACAGGTTAGGAGGTTAAACACATCACCTTTGAATGTTTTCCCTAAATGTTACAGCTACCTTAATTAAATTTTACATGACTATTCATAGATTGCGTTAGATTACTCTAACTGACTGCTTCTTATATGAATAACCTGCAACAAAGCAAGTTAAAATATTTTCTACTAAGCAAATACCCATCATTAGGTCTTATATTGTGCACCCATATGAAGATATATAAATGTGTGTAACTTGCTGTAAACCATAAGTATTGCACCATGTTAACGACTGTTTATAAGGTAAAGCCTTCCTTAATAATATATAAGCGGCACCAGTATATCAGTATAATTAATGTGTCATGCAAAATGATTAAACTATACGCTATTAGCAATCTGCACCAAATAATGCTACCGAAATGTATTTTGTAAAATTTGAAGAATTTCAGCACCTTAAAAATAACATTTCTCAATTTAACTGAGTTACTCCTTAAGCAATTGAATACTTCACGAAAGGTTCTGCGTAAACCGCAGACATTTTTAACATGAAATCCTTTGGATCATATTTGCGTTGTAGTTTGTAGACTTGTCCTTACTGAAAGTTCATCTATCGTCAACCGAGCAATGGTTTCCCTTTTGGCTTTATATTAATTTTTCTTTGCTTTATTAGCTCAAATAGTGCATACATTATTGTTATTTTTATCGCACTGCTTCACTCCCAGTGCACCGGCTGAGAATATTTTACATTGAGATTGTTGCTTTTGTTAAGGTGTATGACATAAGGCTCATCCGATATTTCTCTCTAATTTTCCCAGAAATGTATCGAAATAACAAATTGTTCAGATTGGTTTGCCATGTACTGCAGTAAACGGCTGCGTGCTTTAGTAGAAATATTGCTATATGACGTTAAAATTCTGAGCTGGCAAGTAGCTCACTTGACTATTGTTATAAGCGCACTCCGAAGTTTATATATCCGAACTGATCCAGGTATAGAGACTTTTACAAATGCCATTTAACGTATTAAAAAAAGAAGCCTAATTATTTTCATGTGTCAGCCGTTTACATTTTCTCTGTAGGCAGGCAATAAAACTGTATTGCACCTTAGCTTATTTGGTGAAATTTCCCCTAAGTTTTTAAGCAATCAATGCAAACAAGCTCGACAAAAGCTTGCAGCATGGCAAGGATTATTGTTGACTAATCTATGACACATAACTCCCTCAGCCTAAAGTTTAATACATATTCAAACGTTGTACAACGCTCCGATACCGTTCCGTTAAAAGCAATCCACAGCTTACCATACTTTGAAAAACCTTAAGGTGGGCAACTAGCCCTGCGTTTAACTTGAACACATTATGTGCTGCTAAAATTAGTTATGAACAAATTTAACCTACAGTGTGCTATGCATATGCATGCACATCAATGTAGGGTGCAGAGAAAATTGTATTACTTTATTGTTTACGCCTTCAACACAGGGACCGTCGAGTCCGTCAATCGCGAGCTATTAAATATGGGCTGTTGCGCAACGATAGCGTCAGATTAATAGAATGCAGATGATAGTAGTTTTGGTGCAGTATTGTTTGCTCTATTAGCTGCTAATGAGAAAGATTACGAACTACGTCCTTAAGACGGAGCGGAAGATATTTGATTTAATGCAGTTCCTTCGTAATACCGGAAAACTGTGAGACTATGTGTTGGAAAGGTATGGCAAACGATTGAATAGACAGGACTTCTTTTCTATCCGCCATCGCTTGGGCGGAATTTCTAAGGGGAATGATGCAAACACGGTTGCCAAATTGTTGTGTAACAACGCGGCTGTGTGCGTACAGAGAAATGTTTCGATGGTGCGATTCCTAATTAATGTTGCCGCATCCATGACTTCCGTAGTGGCACAATACGGGGACGTGCTTCTCAAAGAAGCCTCGCATCTGGTGAACTGTGGTGGTTACATTCAATAGGGCTGCATGGTAATTGACGGTTTCGGCGTAGGTCGCAGTGTGTTTTATGCTTGGAGGCCCAACGAAAAGGCAGATAGTTAATTGGAGGTTGCCCAAGGGATGTTGGAAATGTTGCCCACCGATCTATCAGCAAAAAATACAGACTTGGATAGGTGCCGAGGGAAAATCAATTCATATTAGCCGGTATATCCACGAACCGCCGTAGTATTATCCCGCTTCCATTTACTGCGGGACTTTTCACGCAAATGCCAGCCCTTGGCAAGGGTGAAAATTGTGCACAGACCATTGCCGAAGCAGTTAATGCACAGAATCCGTTCAGCAATGCGGGAACGTCAGATTCCTATCACCGATTGCGCAACCATCTGTGCAAAATTTTTACCGATGCCGTCTACATCTGCGTTCCCGCAGGTGATGTTACTGCGTGATTCAAGGCAGCAATATTGTAAATTTTCTGTTGTCTGCAGTGATGGAACCCCCAGTTGTTGACCAAAACGCACCCGCTGTACTTCCGACGCATCCCGAATATCACTTCCGCCGTATCCAGAAGTGCGAATACACACGCCGGAGCAGGCAATATGCAACCTGCAAACAAGAACGAAGTCGCACATTATTTGCAATACCGAGTATGGACCAAGCAACAGCGGGGACCTCGTTCACTGGGTCAGGTGATGCAAATGCAAGCGATGTCATCATCAGGTATTGCGGCGTACAGCGGAGCCGTGGAGCACCATACGTTCAGCCTATGCACGTTAGTTCAATTTCCTAACCAAAGTTCTCTACATGCATGTTTATAAGAACGTTGAGCCGGCCCTTTTTAGGTCCACACTCTGATGCTGCAGCGACATGCGTTCCCCGTTTGGTAAACTAAGCTGCATGAAAGCTGCTGGGTACTCTTGAAACATAGCGCGTGGCAGCCTATTGGTTGGCTTTACCATCTCCAAGTATCCTTAAGTATTTGTTTGACGACGACACCCCATTCTGAGTAGCAATTCATATATACGGTATGCCAGGCTTACAGCGGCTAATCATGATTGCTCAGATAGCTTGGCATGAAACAGGTAGCGGTAAGTAATTTTCATCCTGTAGCATGTATGCGCACATCACTACGTTTTCACCTTGTTTCTACATGTCTTTCCATAGCTCCGCAATTGTCCGCACGAAACGCCTATAGTGGCATACTTCACCAGATACACCCACCGTTTAGTTCATACTCCTATTGCCCATGTCTGGAATATAGCCCGAACTTAAGTGCTCCACTTTGTGGACGCGACAAACCAAAGCTGTTCTCAACGTCAACGTAAGCATTTGTATGAGACGGATCAACGATTAGACTGCGTAAGATTCACTCTCATCATGATATTACATTAAAGCTGTATTGCTGTGACAAATTCTGTGGAGCCGGCAACATCTTTTGTTTGCAGTGGCCAACTTAGATAAGTAGTTAATTAAATCTATTGCGTTTGGCAGCACGGCTGTGACATTTCTGTAGCGCCAGCAACCTCTAATACGGAGAAGCCACTGCTTAGTGGGAGGCAGAAAGAGTGGTTCGAACTAATGCTTGATACCGTTATACGAGGGCTTGTGGCTAGCTCGGACTCGTGGTTGCGCTCTGATCTTCTGCTGGATATTGCTTTGAATCTCAGGACTGGGCTAGTTGACTTTCGGGAAGCCCAGTCCCGCTTTGAAGCTATTATGCGGGATTGGTTCCCGTGTAGGTGGAAGAGTAGAGAGAGGAAAGCGGCTAAGCCGACAGTTGGGCAGAGGCGTATTAGAAAGGTCACCTATGCATAGATCCAATCACTGTTCCAGAAGAAGATTAAAGATGCTGCGAAATGTGTGTTAGATGGTATTTGGAGAGAGGTCTATAAATCGGACGTGGGTCTGATCGAGGGGGGTCTAGATTAGTGGAGGACCATCATCCAGACTCAGGGTAAAAGCGACTGCAGACCCGTGGGGCAGTGTGAGGAAAGTTACGGCCTTATCCGGCCGGTAAGTGTGGAGGAGACAGGTGAAGTGCTCCGGAAGAATGGTAATACCGCTCCTGGGCCGGATGGTGTCACTGTTAGTATGCTCCGGCGTGCTAACCATAAGGTGTTAGCTCAGGTATTTAATCTGATGCTCTTGCTTGAGGCGCCAGCAAGTGCGGTAACGTTAGCCAGAATCTCTCTGATCCCAAAGTGTGTATGTCCGCAGAGTCCTGGGGAGTATCGACCGTTGGCGGTGGCTTCAGTGGTTATCAGAACGCTTCACAAGATACTTGCCATACGTTGGAGGTCTCACTTGAGGTTGACATCGCTTCAGGTGGCATTTCAGAAACGAGACGGCTGTCTGGAGGCGACCTATGCGCTGCACTCCCTGTTGCGTATTGTGCATGGTCAGGCCGCTAATGCTGCGGTTGCATTCTTGAATGTAGCTAAGGCGTTTGATACGGTCTCTCCAATGATACAGTGCTTCGGGTGGCGCAGTTGCATGGAGCCCCAGCGCCAATGCTTAGCTATCTCAGGAAGTTGTACGTTGAGTCAGAGGTGTTGCTAGAGGGTGAGAGGATTCGGTGTGGTAGGGGTGTGAGGCAGGGGGATCCCCTGTCTTCATTTCTTTTTATTATGGTGATAGACGAGGTGCTCTCGGGTTCAGGCATTGGGCTTGGCTCTGACAGAGAAGCGACCATGGGAAGCCATAGGTACCATAGCCTAGGGATCAATGATGCAGCACGGGCAGGTGGCAGTACGTGGACGTAGTGCAATTGCTGCGATAAGTACTAGGGCAAAACGGGGCGCATATCACTTGGGCAATAGAAGAGATGTGATCATCGGTATCCAAAGATAACCGTGGCTATAAATCAATGGTGCATCACTTGCCAGTGGTGGTATGTGGAAAGCGGTGCAGCGCCGCTGATACATGATAAGGTGCTAGCGGATAAGCAGCGATGGATGTAAATGGTTTCGGACATTGGAAAACCAGATGCAATATACGTGACGGACGTTTAAACCATTCAGAAATATTCACCACTATTTAGTGGGCGTGTATACAGCTTGGAAACCAACAAGGTTGAACACTGAGAAATTGTTTCGCAAGCCTCATTAGTGGCCACCGCACCGGGTCAAAATTAATTTAAACCCGGCATAAGGAAAAGGACTCCTTAGGCATTAAAAGCATGTAAAATAGTTGGAAATTTATGTTACTTGCAAACATCTGGTGTGTAAAATACGCGCTGATGTTTAGACGCCTGGCATTTAGTATCAGTCTGCAGGCGACGTGACGGGCAGAGCAATCGTGCATTCGAAAGGAATGTACGCGCATCCTAAATGTCAAATGTAAACGCATAATACACAAACCTGAGGTGCGACGAAGTAGTTATGCTGTGTCCCATGTTACGTGGCGGCGGACCAGTAGTGGCGGACCACTGAAGTGGGCAACACAAATAGACAGGGATTCTGAAAGAAAGGTTTTTGGAGGCTGTGCAAAAGTGTTGTTACATTCATATAGTTAGCTTGCATACACAACATTTCAAAAAGCCACAGCTGCGCAGCCCAAACACTAACCGGAAGTGCACCGGAATACGGATGCGGCGGCAAACGTTTCCTGAAGGCTGAACGGTAGTGGCGGATAACCCATATAGTCAGCACGCAGAGACATCAGCTCTAAAAGCCCCCTGTTGACAGCCCATACGCAAACCGGAGGTGCAACGGAGTGGCTAGCGGAGGTGATGGTTAGGTGGAGACTGACCAGTATTAACGGATCAGCCATATGCGCAGCACGGATAGTGAGCAGTTCTCTAAGCCCCTTGTTAAGAGCCGATAGAATTACCGAACTTGCAACGAAGTAGATAGGGGCGGAAAAGTAACGCGGAGGCAAGCCAATGATGTCGGGTCAATCATATAGACAACCCAGATGAAGAGCATTTCTCAAAGCCACTTGTGGACAGAAAATACATGTACCAAAGGTGCAACAGATTAGATAACGTGGTCAAAGGTTAAGTTGAGGCGGTCAACTAGTAACGGAACAACTATATGCACAAGCTTTTTAAACGAAATGCATACACCGGCAGAGTGGAACACAAAATGATGTTAACAGGAACCCAGTGGACCGGCAGCCACAGCCCTGAATGATTCCCACTAGAGCTTCATCAGTTATTTCCGCAGCGGAGTCTCCGGAGATGCGCAACCAATAACGAAGAAATCCTAGAACCAGTAATTCAACAAAACCGTGAGTCGCGGATCATACCTTCGGACAGACACGGTGGGCTTGGAAATCACTATTTGCATCCTCCTGTGGATAGCCACCGGTGGTTCCGGCCGCGGTCGAACCCGAAGTGAGGGTCTTTATTCCTCGCGAACAAATCATCGCTGGGCCACCCCGCATCTCGGTCGATTCACGCTACATGTGGACAAACAAGGCGATCGCGGGAGCCGGTTGGCCGGCATGCGCAACACGTGGCGGAGCCAACGCAGCCTGGGGCAAAAACGACGGTGCAGAGAGTACATTTCCTCTTTCTGTGCCAGAAACAATGCGTCGAACGTGCTCGTTGCTCACGCTGTGTTCGACCCAGATGTGAGCCAAACTGGGAACACACCGATGGTCGAAAATAACCAGCCCATTCATATCTCCTGCTCTAAGGGGTCAGCTTGCGCAACTGTGCAATAATGCCGAACTGGCTGCTGCATGTACATACTACCATTCAGGGCGAAAGCGAAGTCGCGCCAAAGCCATGGGTAGCGAAGTGTGGCAAAACAAGTTCGAGCTATCGTTATAGGGTGCATGATCTTGTTTTCGATCCAACGTCCCTGAGACAAGATCCCAGGCAGTTGCATGCATACCTATCCTCACATTACATGATGGGAAATTTTGATGGAACCACCATTAGCATCTGTCACCCATCACTAAGTAAACATCTCCACCGCGCGGTCCATAGTCCTCTTCCTGCAGATACGATTCACAAACCGCTGTTGGAACCCGGCCAATTCCACTCATGGTTGCACCGCGTTTAATCTGCGTTGTGCATTTCGTGGTCGTAGTGGCCGGCAGCCAAATAAAGTGAGTACGGCGCATGGTGCTGTTACCGAAAGCCGGGGTTACCACACGATGGATCAATGGTACCATACTCTCAGGTTTGCGATGCCCGGGATCCTTCACTGACAAAAAGTAAGCGAAATTCTACGGGCCTGTAATGTCTTCCTTAGTTCCCTCCTTGATAATACGCTCCTCAACGTTTGCCGATATTTTAAAGAAGCTAGCTGTAATGACATGCAACTCATTCTCCCACTGGCTTCCCAATAAAGATTGTAGGTTTCCGGTGCATGGCGGCACACTTTCTGCACAGTTCGACCTTCGTAACGAATGTTGTAATCCAACTTAATGGAGCTAACATTCCAAATATCATGCAAACTAGTCAGCGCTTGCGGCTACAAGCAAGAGTCGAGATTTTGGACGTTTACGTCGCTTTCCGCCAACAACTCTTGCAATCTACCATTCTGTATGTGCCTGACACACTGTGTGCAAGTCCAAATGCGGAGGCCGGTACAGAGTGCGCGCCATCCACCGTCGGTACATGAGGGCTATAACGGTCAGTCATGCCTTTCTAAAGGTTAACGACCAACTTGCTAAGCGGCCAGGTGTACTGAACATCCGCCCCGTTACGTTCCACTACTGCACCGACGAGGCGGGTAAGCATAAATAGGGTATTCACCTTGCATACACATCTCAGCACGTTGACGCCATGTTAATACGTATAACACCGCGTGCTCCCTTTTCCTGTGTACATTGGCGGCACAAGGTCATTCTTCAGGTTGGGAGCTATCTCTGCAATCTATACGCTTTGCACCAAGTGGGGCAGCAAAGTCACCATCGTGGGTTCACCTCCTTTAATTATTCAGGCACGAACCCGTACGCACCTGCACACTTGGGGATTCCCAGTTGAGCGGTTGTGTTCTCTGCGTCCCAACCCGTGTCGGCGGGTCGGCCAGACTACCCTTCAAAAGCCGCTGCTTGATGGCAATCAATGTAGGCTAGTCGATCATTGAACGGGTATTTTTAAAGAGAGTAAAAGTGTTTAAGTCTCTCTTGCATGATGTCTGCAGTCTGAGTACAGGTTGGACGGTAAGTACAATTCATCTGCGTCCTAAGCGACTCTTACCTCCGTCCATATAATGCCTTTATAGATTCAGAGTCGCTGTCCATTCGCTTTGCCTTCTCCTTCCGCTGGGCATTTGTAATGACACGGAGCCGGTTATTTATTGGCCGGTGATTTTTGCCAGACGGACACCTCGTCCTTAAGTCTCTGGAGTTTGCAAAGTATGCAGCAAGTGGCGCGTCGGTTGAACACACTAATGCGCCCGCGTTGGCTTTGCTCTATTCGAACCGATAAGGATGGTTACGCTTTGCGCGTCACCTGAGTTGCAAATTAATGGCGAAGGGGTTCCACACAAAAAGGCCACGGTTGCAGCGCATTTCACATCAGAGAGGCGTATTATCGCCGAGCAGCGGTTACATGTACCTAAATCTACAAAGCCCACCGCGACATTAAATGCAATCACACGGAAGGCTATCGCCAGTTGAGGTGATGGCTTATGAAATTAGCTCGGTTGATCGACGCAGCGAAGGACCCATTGCTGCAGTTATTCAGTGATTACCACAACAACATTTTTTAAAGTGTAAAGCAAGTTTAAAATTTTGAAAATGGCAAGCAGGTACCTGAAGCACGTAGCATAAAGAGATTGTGTCAGGTCTCAAAATATAAAGCATGAAAGCCCACACTGGAGCATTTTAAGCACAGACTTTCACCTGGCCCAGCACCCGCAAATGGAGTCCTCGCGGCTGCTATATGCGGAGGACGCGAAGCTGTGGCGCACAATCTAGCTTCCGGAGGATGCCCACGCACTTCAGACGAATTGGGCCGACTAACCCGGTTGTCAACTGAAAATAACCCCCCATTTAATGCTAAGAAATGTCGCGTCCTTTCTACCCGCGCTTCCGCTTTCTCTCCTTCAGAATTCCTGGGAGCGTTTGTCCCCCAGATCCCTTTAGCCGAAAGAGACTTGGGTATCATTACCCAGACCAGTCCTTACTTATCCGCTCCTTGCCGGAAAGCAGGTGCTGCTGCTAACCGCACGGTGGAAGTACTGAAACGAGCCTTCGGGCACACTGACCAGCAATCTCCGCCTACTCATCAACGCTTTTCTTTGACCCCACTTGGTGTTTGTTAGTCAGGCTAAGAGCCCCTGCTTGTTGAAGGACGAACGCATAATTGAAGCCTCACAATGCCGAGCAACCAAAGTGGTCCGAGGTCTCAAGCATCTAGGTTATTCACAACAACTTCACTGCCTGTGCATCCATTCGCTTAAGTACAGACGTGTACGGGGCGACCTAATTTTTGTATTTATGATCCGATCGAACCACGGAACTCCCTGTCGCCACCTACTCAGGCTGCACCAATCGTGCTTCCACCTACATGTTTACGCAATGAGGCTCAAAAGTCAGCACAGTCGGATAAACTGCAGACGACACTACTTCGCCCTGCGAACCTGCCGCCATTGGAATGCTCTGCCTGCCTTTTTAGTCTTGGCATTCACTGTGGCCGATTTTAAGACTGCTTGGAAAGTCATCTGGCCGTGCTACACCCCGATATCCGCTTCTACTTACTTATTTATATAGCCATTTCGGAATGCGTTGCAGGAAGTCACGATTTGTGCCGGCGTGCATTCTGTTTAGGTGCCTCATATGCCAGGTAAAGGTACGGCTAACACGCAATCCAACCCGTTATAAAGTTGCTTGGCCTTTAAATAGACCTGAATCTAATCCCTTTTACCCTATGGGTCATGTGAAGCTCGAGCTTTCATTCCTGTTAAATACAATTTTTTAATGTGAAGCGTACAGCGCTTTAAGTGGAAACCACAGGAACTTGCAGAGTAAGGATTGCAGCAATACATTGCATACAAACTTGTAAAGCTAAAGGGCAGTTCCGCAAAGGTAATGTGTAATGGACACACTTATCTAGTGTAAGGAAATTCCCATGGGAAAGCTTTACGACGTAACAATCAATCAGCCGTCATTTGAAGTTTAAATGATACGCAACGTTATACATCTCAAATCCAGCTTACCCGCAGCGGTGCATAAACGTTTATGCCTGCTCAACATGGCATCCCGCGCAACGTTAATAAAAGCACCACCCGCGTACTTTGCAACTTATCCAATCCACTATCCAGAAGCTCCAGGAGTCACTATCCTCTTGCTGACACAGATAGCAAACTGCCATGTCCTCATCTTCCTCAGCCCTCGACCTTCTTGTACGCAGGGGGTTTGTGTTGTGATGAGCGGGTTTTGTTTTCAAGGTACGTTATATCAATAGCTGTGATATCATGCTGGGACCCGCAACCTCCACCACACGAAGTATCAAAGGTGACTTCCAGTTTTGACGCCTACTGCCAATGTTAATACCCCTTGAAACTCCAGGACTGGAAATATAGGAATATGTCTTGGTAGTTCATTCTTGAGCAAATCGTTGAGCCTGGAAATGATAAGATGTTGGAGGGCTTGATAGATCTAACAGAAAACACCGGAACTACCATGGTCAATCGATTATGGACACGTTGCTTGCACTAGCTGACCACAATATGTATGGCACTTGCAGTAAGAAATAAATGGAAAGAAAATGAAAGTTAAAGGAGAATGAAAGGCAGTTAAATGAAGCAAAACACCAATTAGTTAAGCGAATGACAGAATAAGAACTAAAGTTAGAAGCTGGATATTATCAGGATAAGGGAGGTTTCATGTTGCCAGCAAGGAGCATCTAAATAAAGCTCGCAACACTTAACCGTAGGCCCACTGAATACACTTTCGTGAAGCGTCTTCCAGCGGTAGATAGCTCCACGAGATAACCGAGTTTGCGCTCAGCTTCCGTCAGAAAGCGGCTTGCGTATGTTCGTGGGATGACCGCGAACAGGAATCAATCCAGTCGCGCTAAATAGCCAGCTCCAGTCCGGTCCAAACTTTCCTTTTAAAATGCGGTAGGTAAGGATAATGTCCCCTCAAAGCCGCTGGTAGCGCTAAGCTACCGAAGGTAGCTAAGTAGGTGCTCGGATTACGGTTGCTTCCATACCCCCATGACTAATTTGGAACCTAATCTCAAAACCCTCTCGAGCTCCAGCTTGTCCCGAACAGGGCAGGGCGGGAAAGCCTGGAAGCAGTTTGCCAGATGAGGTCGAATAAAAACTAAGGACAGCTACACAAATACGTCGGCAGTTGGGACCCCGAAAGGACAGCGTATAAAACACAACATTCCGGAACCGCTACTTGCGGCCTACTTTTAATTGTCACCAGAATGCAAAGACGCGTAATGGACGACGCCTAAGTCTACATAGTTGTAACAAATGGGGAGTTCGACGCCACCGACTACTATCTCGAAGGCGGGAACTTTGCTTTTATAGGATGGAGGAAACACCGCCTGGGTAATTGGCAGTAGTCACAAAGCAGACCAGTCCTAGTGTCTGTCTAGGGCATGCTGTATGGCCTCAGAACCCCAAGAACTTTTACAACCTTCCACAGCTTAAGGTCATTAGCCACCAATAGCGATGAAACTCAAAGCTCTCCAGGGATATCTTTTACGGAAAGCGAGAACGGCATCAGTCCAATACCAAACCCTGTGCGACACCGCTAATGACCGCTTGCCTAAATAATAACCTGCGGCCCACACGTACACACTGCTGTCTTCCCAGAAAGAGCGCAGAAAACTAGTGATGGGCGCGGCCAGATACGCCGCAGGGGCTCAGTTTTGTGAGAGCCTGAATTGCGGTACCTTAACAACTTCTTTCGTTAAGTCTACGAAAAGCACATACAATACGTGGTCAGTGATCTTTGCCTCGGCCCAAGCTTTACGAGCAACAAACAAATTGGTAAGAAACGAAAACCCTTCCGGAAACCGTGTTGTGCACTACTGAGTGGATTAAATCTATTCAGGTTACCTTCCAAGGAATTTCACACCAGCTCCTCAAGCAGTTTGACCACGACGCTAGTCAAAATGACTGGCCTATAAGTGGCTGACAGACGCATGTCGAAATTTTTGAGCATAAGACAATGACCACCTCCTTTCATTAAGAGGGTAATGTACAGTTGTCAAGTGACTTCTGAAACGCTATCGTCATTGGTCCACTTAGCTCCACCGCCAAGGCATACGGAAGCTACGGGTAGAGTTGAAACAAATCCTGCTGATTTGTAAGTGTTCAGTGTTTGCAACAGTGTAAGGACTTGCGTTTCCACCATAGTAAGCTCAGCCAAATAAGAACCCTTAGCGTAATCTAGGGACAAGTTCAACGCTAGTCAACGCGACCTCACTTCCCAAAGGCCCTGCATACTGCTCCCCAAGTACACTAGCGTGCGCTGAGTCGACATACGCACAGGTTTCATCGGCCCGTATCAAAGTGTGGATTACGCAGGTTGAACTACGGTGTCTCTTCACAAAACGAAGAACTTATTCGGATTTTCCGAAGCTCCATCAGCCAATTTCTTTTGTACAACAGCCGGGATTTCCTGGAGGGTTGTTCACACCTATTTCGAGCCTCTCGATATCTATTATAGATGCTAGATGTTGGAGCCACTCGGTAGGTCCTCCAGCACATAGAACGCTTCTGGAACAAGCCCTTGCAAGTGTTACCTATCTACGGTGGCCGCGCTCGTGTCTACCTTCTCCTTGCATTTGGGATTAAGGGAATAGATAATTCAGTATGAAAAGATTTCCATTTATCCCAGGCCGCCAGCGGGCTTTTGCAACGCAACGCAGAAGCCTTGATACGCACTGCTTGATAGTTAGCATGTTATATGATTGGAAATGGCTTAGCTGTGCTCGGGTGCCACCTGCTCGAAGCACACTAGAAAGATAAACCAACCTGATCAATGATACCTAAGCGAGAGCTGTAAGTAAGGTTACCTACGACGTCTAGTGCCTCGGCAAAATCTAGGTCCAAAGTAGACGGTAGTTGGGCATCCATGTACATAGTGGGGAGGTCCACGAACTGCTGCAACGGTATTTGTAGACTAAGCTCCAGAAGTTCTACACCGAATGTTCCTTCCGTTAAGCTGCAAGTAGTATCTACCCAACAAACTGATGGTAGATTACAATCCCCCAGTATTAAAAACCTGTTTGCCGATTGGGGGCGAAGAAAGTCAGGCACCTATTTGGACGCATTCCAAAGGCGTCTATACACAAGGATAACCCTAAATTGAGCTTAGGGGTGCTGGGCGCTACCGACCGAGCTTTGACCGTTTGAGCTGCAGACTGAAACATTGTAGGTCCGTAAAACGTCAACTCCACAGCTAACGTATAGAGAAACGTCGCCGCCTTGTCGGGCAACGAAGCGATCACATCTAAATAGTGCGTAATCAGACAGATAACATGCACCGTCCGTACTGTTCCGGGACAGCCACATTTCAGTGAATGCAAAATTATCGGATGTGACCTATTTACAAGCAAACCTATCTCGCACACCGTATTACTTAGGCTACGCACACTGCTTAGCACTGGCTGCAGGTACTTGTAATGTCCAGCCCTGGGTCTTGTGCTACCAATATGGGCACTGGTAGGGCGGAGACAGACCGCCTGCTGACCACCAGAATATCTCCCAATATGAGACCTTATTCCTTAGCTGCTCACTTGGTTTAAAGGTCTTTACTGACTTATTTTAGCTTCAGCTCGTCCGCTAATGGGAGGTCTGGCTGAATGATAATAGTAGTACTCTGCAAGTTGAAGGCAAAACGTAACAGCGCTGTGCGTTTCTTCGAGATGGATAGAACTGCACGAAGTAAATGCGGTCGAGGGCTTTAGGCGTTAATGAGCACGTGACCCAATCTAGACAGTTTCCGGACCACTTCCTAGCAACAGCTGGTTAACCTCCTCCATTTGCGTGACACAAGGTTTACGATGACGTCGCCCTATGTCATACAACTCGCGCATTGTTAAAAGAATGGTACATAATTGACGCACAAATGCACGCATCTCCTGCATGCGACGGTACGTCTTCATTACGTTGAGCACCACGTTTTCTTAGCCGCTGTAGGCCGCAGGCTTTTGCTTTATAGTCAAGGCTTCACCACGTGCGACGTGCTTATTGCTTGAATCGTTTGCCCTTGCGACCAGTCAAAGAATCTGTTAGTCAAGCAGCAGCTCGGTGATCACAGCTATCGACCATTGATTTCCAAGGTCTGAAGGATTCCCACGTTAAAATACTTATGGGAGTTGATGTTCCAGAGACACATTGGCAGATAGAGCAACGACTAGGAGGTCGTGGTCAGCCGTTCGCGGTAAGGACCTTACTTGGATGAATAATGTTGGGTCCAGTAGATAAGAGCTTCCAAGCTCACGTGTCCATAAATTATGTATGAGTGGATGAGTTATCCCTGGAAAATAGGTTAAGGCTTTTGTATGACGCTGGATTAGAAGATTTTGGCTCGAACACCCGCGCATTCTCCATGGAAGACAGCGCCGCGCTGTCGATAGCGACAACTTCCGCACGGCTTTTAGATGGGATTTTGAAGTAACCCTTCCTTGAAAAACAAGAACGCGGTGAGTGCACACAATTACGAATGTGCCCGGTACAGATTGCAGTGCTTAAGCAGACGACTGTTGAATTATCCGGAGCTCCGAGATCGATATTTGACAGCAATGAAGACGAATATCACGAAAGGTTATGCCGTTCATTTGCCTCCTTGGCAATTGCAGTTCCACTAATCTCCTAGGTGGTATTTACCAACCCACGCCGTTATCAATCCAAAGAAACCTGAAAAGCTTCGTATGCTATTTGATTTTGCCGAAAAATATAGAGGGGTTTCTCTAAACGACCAGTTTTTGAAAGGTCCCGATACCACTGCTGACATGGTCAGTATACTGCTGCGCTTCAGGACTGAGAGAGTAGCTATATCCGCTGACATTGAAGATATGTTCATGCAAGTGAAAGTGCCGGAAGCTGACAGGGGTGCGTTACGTTTTCTTTGGTGGAAAAATGACGATATCGATTCAGAAGAGATAAAATATCAGATAACAGCGCATCTCTTTGGCGCAACTTCATTCACATTCTGCGCTGACTTTGTCTTTTGCTAAACCGCCGTTATGTGGGTACACCACTACAATGACAATGTGGCGGCGGCGGTTCGCAATAATTTTTATGTCGATGACCTTTTGATCACGTTGCCGTCGGTGTCGGAAGCCATACTTTTGTAGCCCAAATCAGAGAGATGTTGAGTAAGGCAGGCTTCAGGTTGTGGAAATGGGTCTGCAGCCATACAGACATGTATAAGGCAGTTCCGCTAGCAGAATTTGCTGAGCCTGTCAAACCGATAGCGAAAAGAGCAGGTTCGTCCGACGGACCCCCGGCTTGTGGTGGAAAGACGATGAGGATACCTTTCTGTTTCAGTTCTGACTGGCGGAAAGAGTCCCACGAGAAGAGGCTCATTGTCTTCGGTGGCATCTATCCATGACGCTTTCGGGTTGATAGCACAAGTTATCATGTCTGCTAAATCCTTACTGCAAAGGCTACGTCAGGACAAGTTACTTTGAGATGATCCGGTCGCCGGAGAGCATGAAGAAGCCCGGCGTGCCTGGCTATATGGGGCAAGAGCTTTAGGAGTCCTAAAGGTTCCTAGATGTATTTACCACTCCTTAGATCATGTCGCAATGCGGCAAATACATGTATTCTGCAATGCCTCAGTGATCGGTATGGCGCAGTCGCGTACGCCAGGTTTCGCGCTGGTGATCTCACACTGTGTTATTTACTCTAATCCACGTCTAGCGTAGCGCCACTGAATGTTAGCTCTATACAATGGCTACAGTTGTCTGCGGCAGTTCTCGCTGTCCGAGTGTCTGAGAGCGTTCGTACAAGAGCACAAATGGAATTCGAGCGAGTTTGGTTTTGGACCGACTCCACGACAGTTTTATATTACATTAACAACATGTCTGGCAGGTTCAGCACTTTTGTGGCCAACCGACTGTCGACCATTCACGCGTTTTCGACACACTGTCAGTGGAGACACGTTAACTAGGGAGATAATCCTGCCGATCCTTTATCGAGAGGCACTACTCCCCGGTGCGATTGGATACTTGGTTTAGAAGGCCGCGGTTCTTGGCTAGCGACGAAGACGAATGGCCTAATTTCGCTCTACTTGTTGAGTCTAATGAAGTTACATTTAAACCTTTGACTGTCCAAGTATTTGCCACTTCAAGCGAGATACCACTGTATGAATTGCTTCGCGGGTGCTCTGATTGGATTAAATTGTTAAGGTCGATCGGGTGGCTTACACGATTTGTAAGGTATTTGAAGTATCGCGTATACAGAAACGATAATGACACATGGCGCGCGGTGTTGATCACTCTTGATGAATTCAACAAGGCAGAGGTTGACGTTTTTATAATGGCGTTTTTAGAATGACACAGAACGAAGTTTACGGAACTGAGTTAAAACGACTTGAAGAGGCTAACGATGGAGCGTCGACTCTTAGAAACATAGCGCGCCGTATCCGTCTGATGTGAATTTGTCCCATACTACGTGGAGGGTTGCTGTGTCTGGGAGGAAGATTGGCTTATTCGGAATATGAGAATTCCTTCAAGTTTCTTGCATTCTTACCTCCCAAGCATCCAGTGCCTGCGCTGTTGTTCAGATTTTACCATCTGCTTGAAGGACAATCTGGTGCTTTACAAGTGTTGGCGAGTCCACGGCGCAAATACTAGATCGTGAGTGGATTTTCTTCCGTAAAACGGTTGATAGGGAGTTCCTGGACATGCAGAAGACGGCTCGCCACTGCTGGGCAACAGATGGTGGCACCGCTGTCGTTACCTCGAGTAGAAAAGGGATGGCATCCTTCCAAATTTTTGGGCATCCTTTACTTTGGGCCGTTTACGGTCAAGCACGGAAGAAAAGGAGAGAAACCGTATGGATGCCTATTCAGTTGCCTGCAGTCCCGAGCAGCTCACATTGAGTTATCCTGTACTTTGAATACAGTCTACTTTATTATGGCCTTGCTGCGATTCGTTGACCGCAGAGGTACACCTGCTGAAATATTTAGTGACAACGGAAGCAACTTTGTGGGAGCAATTGCGGAACTGAAGGCCGCCACGATGAAGTGGTCGCAAAGGCGAATTAATAATAAAATGCTAGGCCTCGGAGTTCAGTGGCATTTTAATCCGCCGGCGTCCAGCCACAAAGGTGGAGTGTGGGAACGTATCATTCAATCGGTTAGGCGAGTTCTACTGTCAATCGCTACGCAACAAGTATTGTGTGAAGAGGCTATGCGCACACTGTTAGTTGAGGCAGAGGGTATCACTAACAGTAGACCGCTGGTCCCTCTAACTTCTGATCCTAACAATCCGCGAGATCTAACTCCGAATGACTTACTGATACTTCGGCCTAGTGCATCGGGCTTATTGGCTAAGTCTTTGCCCGAAGCTTACAGTCGTCGTTGGCGGCAGGTACACTACCTAACTGCTTTGCTTTGGAAAAGATGGATTAGAGAATGTCTGCCGCTGTTGCAAGCTAGACGGAAATGGCTATATCCGCGTCGCAATTTCAGGCCAGGAGTCATTGTTTTAGTTGCTTCTGAAGCCATCACACGCAGTATGTGGCCCTTAGGCATTGTAGGCAGCTGCGTCACGTCGGAAGATGGGCTCGTCAGGACAGTGCTGGTCAAGACGAAGGAGGGTTTAGTCAAGAGTGATGTGGAATAATTTGTTTGTTAGAGGGTAGCTGTTCGGAGGAGTGTGTTGTTCCGGCTGTTGACTCTCCGCAGGCGGCAGACGTGTTTTCTGGCCTGTCGCACCAGAGAGGACCGCTGTGAGTTCAACAGTCGAAGTGAGAGGCCTGTGGCGTACCGGTATAAGTCTATTAGACTCCCAGCGTGGATGGAACGGAAGGGATCGGACATCCGGAGTAGAATGCATCGCGATCCTTGGAAAATCCGGACCGGATTTGGCGGGGTGTGTATCGTCAAGACCAGTTTATTTTATCGTCGGAATCCCAAATCCCCATTGTCCCTTATACAAATTGTTTTCCTTGATATATGCCAAAATCCAGGTTGACTGTTTTACTCACCCTATGAACATTGATCAAATCTTTGACTTTGCGCATTCAGCCTACCCTTCGTGATTCCTTAACGCTGTTTTGCTCACTTGGTGTGTTCGCACCCCTTTCAGTCTGTTCACAACCCGGTCGATTGGGCTGCGCGGGGCAGACACTTAGCCCATCAGCGGTTACAACCTGCCAGTCTGTTCTTATCGCGCCGTTCTTTCAATTCACGCTATTGGTGTATTAACCCTGCCAATCGTTTCCATCTCTGACCTTCCGGACTGCCTAGCCTGTGTGTGTACATTCGGACCGTCATTGTGTGTTCTTGCCTTGTCTCGTCGTGGTTACTTTCACTAGGGCTTGGCCGCTCGTTCGCTCCTTATTCTTGTCTTCGTTTGGCTTTGGATCGGTCTTCTGTGATATCCACCGCTATTACTGCTTCTGTGTAAAGAAACCGTTTGAAGTTTGTTCCCCTTTGACAATAATTGTTGTTATTTAATAGCACCTCAGTTACACCGGCGCTGAATTTTGTCTCGTCTCGGAGATAATTGATCCGTCCAGTTGTTGAACTCGAACAACCGGTGGTTGTGTGTTAAACTCAAGGTTTCGAAGCGTTTTGTCGATTACTGCGCAAATGCCAAATGCAGGCATTTCCAAGCTCGTAATATTACCCCTTAAAGCAGCCAAGAACCATACAGGGCAGATGTAACACCAGTACTTGTTAGAATATATTCAACAGGCTATTACGCAAAATCTACCGCTTTTCAGAAACCTTCAATCGTTTACCATGCACGCACCCCAAGTGAATTTTTAGGTACTGGCAGCTTTTCAGTAGCACATTTCCTTGCTCCCATGTGTATGTTTCGCAGTTTTAACGCTTTGACGATTAAAAGTTGTCGCCATTTTCATCTGAAAAGGTTTATCAACATCACTCATCTATGAATAGTCTACATATGGATTTTTGCAGATACGTCGGAATGCAAAAGCTTCATGCACCACGGCTGCTTTCTCTAGAAGCGGGAAAATAAGTAACCACCATATCCCATTTAAACCGTTTAATTTATGGATTGCTTACCTTTCTCTTAGCATATATACAACAAAGTTACCGTTATAATAAACACATACATGTGTCGGTAGGCTTGAAACTTGCATTCATCAACATACAGCCTTTTCACTAAAATCACAATGCCATAAGATCATTCATCGCGATTGGCGGATCCGACACGTCTGTCACCAGGGTGCTCATGAGTTGCGCCGCTGTCATAAACATTGCTCAGAGCTGCAGTAATTTCTGACGGAAAACCTAATAATAGAGTAAGTATTATAGCTTTTACAGCATCGTTAGAATAAACAGCTACAAAATGTTGCAAAATCTTATTGGCTACTTACATCCTGCGAGTTATTTTAAATACATTTGCAAAAAACGGTACTTTCTAAATGCAAAATGGCCATAGTCGAGTCAACTGTTACGACTACTTAGAAACTTTGTCACAAAAATTATAATAAAATGTCACATTAAAAGTTCGTTGTCTGACAGCTCGGTTAAAGTGGATAACAGTCATTACCTATGTTTAAAATGTACATAAATTTCGACCTCATGAACGCAATCAAGCTGAGCAGTCAAAGTGGCCTCCCGTGGAAAAATAAAGTTAAAATGCAAATAAGAGACAAATTGTAACCAATTTGCAAACCATGTGGCTGTCAGATTGACCAAATAATGACCCACTCAGTATAGAACCTATCCTTTTAGGTTAATTAGGTAGACATGTTATTACCATTATTAGATAGGTTGGGTGCCTTCTTAAAACCAATGGATTTTTATTGGCTAATATAAACAATCTAGGATAAGTACCGCACACTTAGCGTATGACAACACATATTTGGCTAAATGTTGGCCTTCGTTTTATTCTTGACCCACTACGTTCTCTTTCCTTGGGTTAGGTGTGATATATTCGGTAAGTGCAACATTAAACATATTAATAATACTTATTGCTTAATTTTTCACATTTTGCAGCTTTATTTGTTTGATATTTTGAATCATCTTTCTTTATATAGACTTCACATTTAAGAGTAATGTCCTTCTAGGTTTATCCATAGTAGCAATGCCAACTGAAAAACCAAGCAAAGCTATAAGCAAAGGAAAAGTGCAAAATATTAAATATTGACCGTAACATAGCTTGCAACCACTTGTATATGAATTCAAGTGAATCACCTACTTGCATTCTTACGTCCTATTCTGATCTTGTATAAGGAAAAAACACATGACAAAACGACAAACCGCATAATAAGAAAGACCAGGTTTATTCGTTAATCTTCGTGTTGGAGTGCAGTGAGTAGCAGTTTTAAATCAATGGCCGTCCCCATTGAGAAATCATAAGGCGATTTCTGATCTTTCAGTAATTTTGTACTTACGCACATTTACCAGTTAATATATATGCGAAATTTGTTGCAAACACCAAAACAATGAGCGGAAACTATTATTCAGCTTATAATTACGCAATATTTGAGCCAAAATCAGTGAGCCGTAATATCCTCGTGCAAACAAAGTTGGTTTAATTTTGTCGAACTTGGAAGGCTTCGCGCATGAAAAGGTTATTGCCCGGAGTGTTTTTATTAATTTACTAAAACGTAGGGACTTAAAGATCAAGAACCACAAGTTTAAACCATATTATTAATTATATACGCTAAGTTATAAAACATTAATTATTTTTCTCTTAACCTTTTGCTCCAACATTTGATCAACACGCGTAAAAACCGGATGGCAAAAAAGCCAACTGTGTAGATAATTATGAGTTACGTTTTACAGAGTTTGGCTTCTACTGTACCTATCTTACCACCCAAGCTTAAAAAGTAAAAAACCACCATTTACTGATGCCGTGACGTAGGCTACTGCGTTCTTCTCTTATTTTATCATACTTTAGCTCAAATAAGCAAATTGTGCACAAAATATTTTGCTCAATCTTTTCGCACACCTTCCGCTTATGTTGAAAATCAGGCATGTTAATGCAACCTAAACGAAAATGTTTGATAAGGACACTTTATTTTTACAAACCTTTTGACATTTTTACTTTATTACAGTATACATGGCAAACTAATAACGTTGTACTTACTTCGCAGCATCGCGGTTTAGGTGCTGTTTACTTATGCTAAGTTTTGTCCTAAATTTACTGTCGAAGATGCTTGGGTTGCTATATATATAGGTTAATGAAAAATCATTAGATGCTTCATAAGATACCAAAGGTAATATTTCAGAACTCTTGGTAAACGACCGGTTAATGTATTTATAAAAATACACAACGTTTCGCATTTGACACAAATGCTTCATCAGGAAACAACAAAAATTAAAATAAAGCGGTAGGCGTTTAGCCCAGACATAATTAACTAGTCTGGTTTCAATAACCTATGGCTATGCATTTAATATGCAACGATACAAATAATAGGTTGGGCGAAAAATTAAAGATATTACTGCTTTGTTTTCTTAAGCGTCAAAAGCGGTTTAAAATTATTGTGTAACCAATAGCTATTATGTCTTTTGGATAAAACAAAATTGCAAACTCTTACTTTAAAAAGACAATTGCATCGCTATATTTCTTAACTGTAAAACTAATGTAATAGGCTAGTTAGTTTGGCAAATGCCATTTACATTAAGTTCATAACAGCATCAGTTTTTGTACTTGGTGGCCAACATTTGGATTCAGCCGCTTCAGTGCCATATGAAGGTTATTGTCATTTTTAACGTTATAAGCTTATGAAGGTTCCGATGGCTGTAGTAGCCATTCTAAGTTTTAGCGAATTCTTAACTAATTTTGAGGCTAATGCCTTTCATAGGCCTCAGAAGAAATAAACTGAATGGTTTAGAAACCGATTAAGACAAACCATATACGCACGTGAACGTCATAACATAAGCGCAATAGCTTCATTTGTCTGAAAATGTGGCCTTTGTTTTACTCCTTTTATTGACGAGGCTTGTTCATTTTAGGTACTTTTAACCACGCCACTAATAGTATTAATCTATCCGCCTTATCAACACCATGGACTAAAATGTGTTCCCTCGATTGACCCGCAGACTTTGCTAGGCGTCCAAATTTGGTGCCCATGGTGGTCTCAGTCGGACACTGTCAGTACTACGTTAATCACTGTAAACAACTGTTTCTAGGCGTTCGTTATGCCATACAAAATTTTCGCTAGACCCAGCTGCCCCTGCGTTTAACCTTGTTATCAGTTTTTACTCTGTGTTTTGAGCAAAGCTATTGCAAAGCGTACAATAATTGTTTGATGAAAATTAGGTGTTGTATGTAAATACAAGTAAAATCAAATTTAATTTCGGCAGAAATAAACAGTATTTATCCTTGGGTAGCTACTTGCGCTTTTGCTCTAAGTTCTACTTCACTGTGCCCAAAAATGAACAGGTAGCATTTCGGTAAGAAACCCACGAAATACCGAGTGCATCAATAGAGAAATAGCATACTTCGGTACACGTGCTCTGTGTCCAACGAAACGTGTATGAGGCTGCTGCGAAGACCAATAGCGTAATCAAGGACGGTGAGCACCTGCACCCAGTGTACGCGGTACATTTCTGTATTATCACATCTTGACACAATAGAATTACTGTTGTGATACGCTGACTGTGCTGTCCATTCACCAAAAGCTAGACCTGGATTGCCAGGACAGAAAAACACCGGCACCGCAAACGTAATCATTCCCCGTAGTTAGAAGCTGCCGGCAACCATATCGCATGCGCAAGATAACGGTCACATATCCCAAAGAATCTCATTCCAAACGCAGAGAACATTAATTTCAACGTTGCTTAAACGCACTACAGGATAGCATGAATTAACGTTATTCAGTATCGCGAATGGAAACAACCTGGCAGGTTATACGAGGCATAGTATACCTGTAATTATTTTAAAGTATACATCCAGATAGATTACAAGCTACATTGCACAGCCTAGTCCAGAAAAGCAACAGGCGAGTTTCGCCGTTTTAGGTCTCGTCATTAGTACACAATCCATCGGTGCCCTAATGGGGATGGAAAACAAGGCAGCTAGAGGCAAAAGCCTACTAACCAGCAGCTTAAGCCATTGAGACGTTGCTATGTTGGCTGGGCTACATAATTTGCATACTAACTGGAATATAGCCACGCCTATCTTACACTGTCTCTGACAGTGGTTATTCTGTGACGCGATGGCGTCCTCTCCCTAGAGCTAAATCAATAGCATTCGAAACGGGAAGTGGCCAGTTACTGAAGTATCGAGCTGAATACCTTACAATAAATACAAATAAAATCCTGCTACTTACGCGTAATATGCTCATAATTATCTACCTCTGGTAGACTGTGGAAGTCAAGGCACCGTAGATGCCATCGGGAGTTTTCCGATATCAACGATGCTACCAACTTTGTCCTCCTATATTTTACAGCAAAGTGTGCGTATTCTTGCTACTGAATGCATAACATAGAGATCCGTTGAAAGATTTCGGCTAAACCGATGATTGCCCAGGTCAACCGAAGTTCGTCAAGGTGGTGTTTTGAGCAACCGCGGCGCTACTTCGGTTGTCAGGCAGCCCATATGATGCTACGTACTGCTATTCACACGGTATTTCGGCAGATCATGTCGGACTAGTTCATTGAATGTAAAAGCATGTTTTTAAAAGCTATCATACAATTTGTCCTATGATAGTGCGGTTCCCCATCCCTGGATCGAATGATACCAACTTCAAATTAGTTTGCGAAAACGGTAGAGCGCATGTATTGCTTTTGGCGACAACTGAGAACTAGATGCAAAGGTAGGCCAGCTTTAATTTCGGGGTGTTATTTCTGGCATGTTTGGCACAATAAACCTGCATAGATTGTTTGTATGCCAGCGGCTACTGGTGAAACACAAGCATTTCCGTTAAAACAGAATGATCCTGCTGCAATTTCTCAATTTGGAAATGGTGCAAAAGCGTTAGGCAAGTATCTAGTTATCCTACCTTGAAACAAAAGAAGCTGTCATTGGAAAAGCTTATTCCAATTCAGTTGGAGAGGTCCTGCTGAAGGATGTCATCCTCCAAAATTAATTTTGGTGCACGAGATGAATATTAGATGAACCTGGGCCCTGGACACGTTAGAATTAGGAGAAGCTTTCTTTGCGCTTCAAGTCCTGTAAGCCTAAAATAGTGTAGCGGGTGTTAATTTCATCCATCTTTTCTCGCCCTGCTATATAGAACGAAAGCCTTTAGTTAACCCAGGGTTAGTTCGATCCGTCTAGACACGTGCAACAGGTTTAGCTTGTCGAGAACATAATTATTACATTATATGACATACTGCTTATGCAGATACTTTGCAACACAAAGCGTTCCACCACGCAGATTAAAACCTTTGTTTTCATGAAATTCTATCCTAACCATAGGGCTGAATTTTTGTCCACTGACAACGTCCTGTTGGCAACAGCGTTGCAGTTGCACTTAAACACGCTGATGAGAAACATTTAAAAATATTGACATGGATTGTAAATGAAGTGCAAAAATAAGTAATTTCACATTCACATACAATGACCAGCTGTGTGGATACAGTGCATAAAATTAGTCTTTTAGGACAGCATTCATTTGGAAAGCAAAGTGGGTACAATCCAATATTCGCTAATGTGCTAACTGCAAAAATAGGTGTAGACGCATAAATTGTATTGCCATTTGCACAGTCCGTACGCATGTGGGGCCAGACGCTAGGGTAAATTTATTTTATGAACGGCGTATAATAGTATGTAAAGGTGTTAAATATAGGGCTGTCTGGTTTGCACGTAAGGCAATATCTCTTACCTCCGTAATAAATCATTATGACATCCAATATTTTGCAGGGAAACTTGCATTACAAGCTGCTGTTCCGGATGCGCATCTCTCAAGATGTAACTACTGAAGAAAAAGAGCTTCAATTTCAAGGGCGGCTTGCCGCTAGAGTGCTGCAAGCGTCATCAAAGTAGCCGTCGGTGTGCCGTTTGGAATAATCTTGTTTAACGCAATCGTCTTAGCTCCTGAGCCGCCGGTAAACTTAGACCATGAAAATGACGACGCACCATGTGAAGGTGTGACTAAAAGTAAAAGCGATATGGAAGCAGGTAGTATAATTTCCTGCAATCGTAACACATATGCGGCAAGCAATCAACGTTAAACATCAACTATTTGCGACTGTGGATGCATAGAAGCCGATCAACCTTCGTACTAATAAGTAACCGTGCAAGAAAGAGCAAATTATTGCACTAATCCTTGAAAAAAATATGTTAATCCTCACGGTGGAGTCGCAGGGGTTTTAGTAAACTATTAGTAACATTATACGAAGCAGCAAAACAGGACCATTTTGCAACAGTTACTGTCAATACTCTGTGGCTTTTCATCAAAATGCATCCAAAATCTCCGTCATATTCTAGGAAATGCACTGTTAGCAATCCGTGAAACTAAAATATCATGGTTTTTATTTCCGATAATTGCATAGCGGACAAGCGCACTCAGTGAATGTGGGCCCCATCCGCCGCGAAGTAATCAAACTCTTAAAGAAACAAACGCAAACAATTTGAATGCACTCCAGAGGAAAGTAGATTAGCATCAAGGCGAATGTCCTCGAAGAGAGAGAATCATCAGCTTGCTGATCTTCTTACCTACACAGACAAACATCTTTTAATTCTTGGCATGATACTCGCGTCCGTTGGAATAGTCGTGTGGTCAACTACATGCATACATAGAGAAAGCTAGTGAGATGATTTTAAACTAACCACTAACGTTACGATTATCGCATGCTCGAAAACCAAAATGCTGCTTTAAATGTCGGATGCATCCCGGAGCTGTAGTAACCGAAATCACACAAGTCAAGATAATTGTTCCAAAGTACTTTTAACGATATACGGATTCCTGGATGCATGCCTACTCTCAGTTTAGCGCTGATTTACCTAAGTAACTCATATTTAGGTGTAGGCTTTGATAAGCGGAAGCACAATCCTACGACAAACCCGGATAAAGTAGATCCGTGAGTCTATCCAAGATACTTCACAATTGCTTACGCAGTCTGCGAAATAGGTTGAATCAATCAGCGTGCAGCTGCAGCTGCAGCTTGATTATGATAGCAGCATCATTAGCTTGTACCAAGTGACATATTCCGGTAATCAGTCCAATGTGAACGAAAAAGACACCCATAGCAAACGTAAACAGGCCCTAACTTGTTGTACGTAAAAAGTTGCGCTAATCCCATAGCGCTTCAGAGTGTAACACGCGAAGGCGGCGATAAAACGGTTTATCGCCCTAACTAATAAATATCAAGCAAACATGATCAGGTGGCAGATAAATAAATAAATAAAATATTATGTTCTAGAATTTCCGAGACACACCAGACCAGGGATGATCAACGTTTACAAGCAATTATGTTTCGCAACAAACACGTTGCTATGTATGTAATCGGCCGTAAGCCGGAAGTGGCGCAGGCTTTGGAAATTGTAAAATTAATCTTGAGGTAGAAATTCGTCAATGCGTGACGACAAGTTGGGTTCTAGTGTGCGCAGTGTAAACAGGCTGGGCATTCCGTTTGTAGAGAAAACTTGTCAGGAAAATATTACATTAGGATTCTAATCGGCTTGCCAGGATGTAGTTGTGGGCAGTGACTTTATTCAGTGGCGAGTCACATCCGCCACGTCGCAGTGTTGTTAAGCGGACATTGGTGGCTTTTTATGGGGAGAACGCTTGCCAGGCAAAAACCCACCACGTCCTAAAACACAGTCAGAAACCCGTTTGTACACTAATGTAAAACTGGCAGAGCAGCTCGTCGACTGATTTAACCCTCGGTTAACCGCCGTCAATTGCCTTCCAATTTCCTCTGTTAGCTGAACAGGTTATTTTTGGTCGGGTCGGCCATAATGGCTGAGGCCTATGGAGGGTTAGACCTTTGTCATCTTAGTGTCCAGGTAAGCAAAACGTCCGATTCTTGCGTCTAGATTTCTCAGGATTATGTATACTTCGCAGGAGTATGAAGGCGTCATGTGCAGCTACCATTACTGGACGACGGTTATGGTAGTGAGTGCATTTTTATCCACTTGTTGTACAGCCGTGTTCTATGTAGGTCCTTGGGGGTTTCTTTGTCCTGTCCCAGGCACAAGCTCTTTCACGGTCCGATCCCAGATCCCAAGAAGTTCCAGACCTCAGGGAAACGGAAGGTGAGAGACAAACAGGGCCGCAAAGAACAGACGTGGGAACAAGCATTGTTTATGTCCAATGGTCTAACATTTAGTGGAAACATATGATGTACAATGTATAAAACTGATTATGATAAAAGTGTCTTTTGAATATTTATCGGAAGCAATGCCTATAGTAGTAGTTGTTGTAACGCTTGGCAACTGCGGTCTAGATATGACATATAAAATGAACCATCAGAAATTTGTTCGTCGTGCTCCGTTTTAGAAGTATTTTCTAACCAATAGACCACTCCAAGATTGCACATGTATATGATAAACAACATCCACGGAAAGCCTTAATGTTTGTGGGGAAAATTCAGTAACTGGTTCAAGGTCGCTGGTAAGCGAGGGATAACAACCGGTCAGGACCTGATTGGTAAGCACCTGAAAAGAGTTTACTTAATAAAACACATGCGTATACCGAACGTAGCATTTTACTGCCCTTCGCCTCCGTTGGAATGTTTCCTGACTCGATGTATGTTAGATTGAGAGGCACTAATGTAAGGTGTTTCAGGTCGGCGGGGCATAAGTAAATTTTTACCTTTATAGTAAAGGCAAGAAAGTGGCAATATATGGTTTCCTGAGACAGTTAAACAAAAACTTATATTTGGAGAAAATCAAACGTGTAACAAAACTGATTGCGATTCCTTGTCAGTTTTGTTATGGTAACACTGGTTGGTAAGTGTTCTTCACATTACATCATTATTTACCGGGTGGCCTTAATCACTCAAATAAGGTGCCTGGTCGTCCACCTGTCCAGACACTGCAGCTAATGAGTACAAATCATAAACATGTGTGGGTGCAAGTATGGTAGTGTCAATTAATCTACATCATTAAATTAACTAACAAAAACCTCAACCATGACAAAATGTTTTCTGAAGTAACTGAACCCAAAACGTCATATGTTAATATACCACAGTATTGCATTTCTAGTGACCGGGATCAGAATGCGTGAAGGGTTAGAAAATAACCAACCTGGAAATTGCAAAACGGTGGGTAACTTATTTTGCTAATCATGATGTTATGCAACCTGGCTATTTGTGATACTACCATTTTGCTTTCCCTCGTAACAGCTCAAAGAAAAAGCAAGCATAGTTTTTATTTATGGTATAATAAGGCACTGTGAGTATGTTGGTTACACTAGGATGAATCAGCACGAATACGACGATGTGTATCGCGTTACCGTTAATCCTAACATGATAACAGCCTATCATGAGACTATGCGCAATCCAGAAACATTTGCTTTAGTCAACTCAGAGCTAACAGGAAAAGATGGATACTGTTCCACCGTCACAGGCACGGGGTGGGTGAACTCGCTCGTTCAAATTGGTAAGTGACATATGTAAGATAACTTTATATCTAGAAATAATTTCAATGCATTGCAGCGTGGACAAATTTACTAAGCTCAAATTGTAATGGGTATTCACAGATCTGCGTTGTTTCTTTTTGGTTTAGTGCTTGCATTGGTGATTATTATTGCATTCTAACGTATCAAGATGGCATTTTATAAACAACGCTAAAGTTGGTTTCGAGTACTTTTAGTTACCTAAGGCATACCACGTATATTTAAGCAGGAGTAGTATATAAATTTAATATTTTCCTTGAACGTAAAAGAGTATGTAATCATCCTAAGCATCATTTCTTTACTGTGTACTGTATTCTAGAGCAAGTTGCATTACATTCCTTACAATCCCTTTAAAATATGGTGAAATGCTGTATAAAAGTTGTTAGCCGTGAATATCATTATCGTCCTTCTGTAACCTTGATTTAATTATTATAAGACTCTCAAATACAATATGTCATCGTACTTGTGCAGTCGTTCTGTGAATTTGCTAGTGTTAAAATATAAATCTAACAACGTTTTGAACTGCAGCGCAGACGTTGTTGCCGTCACATGTTCATGTAAACTGTTCCAAATATTTACCACTCTCCGTTCGATGCACAGTGGGTGGGGAACACATTTCACATCGAGCACGAAAATTTTGTAGTTATATCCGCGTGTGCTGCATGGCCCTCTTAAGAGCAGCATCGGCCTCAGCATGCGGACTTCATCGAGATGTAGAATACGATAGGTCATAATGAGGTCAACTCGCATCCGGCGGTAGGACAATTTGAAGATTCCCAGTTTCTCGCACCGGTCGTTTTACCCCAAGCCATGTAAAATTTGGATGAACCTGGTAGCAACGTGTTGGACTCGTTCGATAATTTGTGCCTTGCATCGCTTAATCGGAAAGTAGGCGGGCCGAACCGTGCTCTAACATTAGTCTAATTATGGAAGAGAGGAGGAGAGTGGCAGCCTTCTTCCAAACAAGTGCCGAAGCTACGTTTGAGCGACCAGAGCACGCACAGTCTGTTACGATGAAGCCTGTTCGTGTGGTCCACGGACCTAATAGCGTAGCGCGTTTGCACCTCTGAATAAATCACGAAAGGTGTGGGCTATATCGGTTGGCTGTCAAGGAGGTAAGTTCAATCAGCAGCACCCTTCCCATGACTCATAAATACGGACTCGGCTGGATTGACCAGTAAAACTTTTGCAGACCATGTGGATAGGCGTTTGACATCTTGCAGAAGTGGGCCACGTAATCGACAGCGTGAATGTATATCCTAACCTTAACGTCGTAGGCTAACAAGGCATACGGCGACCGGAGATGCACTGGTAGCTCGTTGATGTTGCTCAGGAATAGAGTAGGCCACAGCACATTGCCTTGAGCACGCTACTTGGAGAATGGTACTACTCATTTTGTTTGTAGCCGACATGTACCCACCACTTTCGTCTAACAAGAAAGTCGCGGATCCAAAGGTGCAGTGATTCGCCGACAACACACATCCTAAGTATTTGAAAGAGAACCTCGTGGCTTACCATGTCGAACACCTTACTGAAATCTATGCCTAGCAACTCGACGGAATTCCCCTTGCTTAATGCCTTCATCCAATCGTGCCTCGTCACAAGCAGGTTGGTAATGCCGGAGTGGCCTTATATAAAACCGTGCTATGCTGGCGCCAGGATTTGGTTGAACCATAGCAACTGCAGTAAGCCCTTCTTCAAGATTTTCTTAGCAACCATCGCCAAAATAGCTGTCACACAATTTGGCCTGTATTTTTCTACTAAGTAATGTCGTCGCTTTTCGAAATAGGCTTCTCCAACTAACCTTTCCAGTTAACGGGCAACGAAACTTCGGACAGCTAGTTGAACATGCCAGCCACGACAGGAGGGATTTTGGTCGTAAGGAACTTGAGAACCAGTGGGTGAAGCCCATCAGGTCCGGCTGGTTTGGTGCCGTCAAGGTTGGCGAGTAGTTAACATACCTCTTCGGCGCCGCAATCCAGACTGTCGAGTTCGATAAAAGCGGTACACGTCGAACTCGTACTAGACACCTGCATCTTCGCAAAAAAGAAGCAAATTGGGCCGCTAATGCTGAGCACATTTAGTGCTGAACACTATGAGCTTTCCAGCCGGGCTTCCAGCACTGGCACAATACCTGACAGCTTCAGGCGTTGCTTCACGTATGCAAAGGTTAGCATTGGGCGTGCTTCGCGGATATTGCAGGGTGCTCTTCGAAATGACGGCTCGTTACCTTTGCACCGTTGATGAGGTTCCGCTGACCTTTTCACCCTTGGTTATCAACAACAGAGCAGGAGAGGAGGAACCTGTCACACAGACTGCGCCTCTCCAAGCCCGGTTTCCATACGCTTTGTTCGACCAATGAGGAATACTCGCTTCAAATTCCTGACATTCCAATGGCACAAATTTGCAACACAATAATGTACACTCACTTTAATCCGAATCTCACCGTCTTCCGCTGATGCTATATGTGACAAAGATCAATCCAGTTGGTACGCTGATCGAGCTAGACCATTTAAAGCCGTTTTCCAGTAGCTAAGCGCTGCTTCCAGCGGCATGCATACGGCAAAACTATTTCCATTTCAGCCATGAGCACCTAATGGTCGCTTGTAGCCAGCGGCTATTAAATCCTAAAGTCACGCACAAGTTGTTCGTAGCTCAATAACATCCGGCCTAGACAGGATTGGGTTGGGCGTGTTGTTATGCATTTTGGCTGGCATATATGTTGCGATGTACCAGTCTCAAGTGCCAAAGCTACAAACTTTGCATTAACCTCACTATGTCCATGCATCTAACGCACCACAAGCCCCCGTATTCGAGGAAAGTTAACAACGCCCATAACTAAACATTTTAGACGCCTAATGTGGGTTCGAAGATGGGCAGTCAATCAAAAACGGACTAACGTGGCTCTGAATAACTGCGCTCACAATCCGCGCTAGGCAACTGAGGCGGATGGAAACCCACATTAACTCGCACAAACCTCCCTGATTTCGGTTGGTGTTTACACGTTCCCCACACAGGGAAGGTCACATGTAAACTAAGACACTACTGTTGACATTCTTTAGTCTATCGCAACGGAAGCAGGAGTAGCCGTTGACTTCAAGTTCCTGGGTGTATAACATTGCAGGCAGCTATGTCTCTGCAAATGGCACTACGTCTGTCCGCTCAAAAGCAAAGAAAAGCAAAGCACATCGCGCTTATTCATAACACTGCAAACATTTGTGAAGGCTACTCTCAGGCCGCAGCAGGAGCCGCCAAGCGTGCTTGAAGTGAGAGCAGCCTGTTTATTTTGATGCGCAGGTTCATGGAAACCACCCAAATATTTGTAATAAAAAGCTTTGTTTTCCCTCGCTAGTACCTATTTTGAGTTCAATAATGGCAGGGTTGAGCAGCTGCCGTTCGACTGGGTCCAGGGCTGGACGAACATTTATCTTCAAACATTTCATCCTACGTAAGCGTGACATGATAACGCCTGGATTGGTTTCCTCCACAGCAGTGATTCTCATAAACTTAACTCGCTGATCACTATGCTTTCAAAGACGAGTTATTTGACTCAATTTTAAACGAGTCCTCACCAGCTCCGAAGAGTACGCCAATTAGACGCTGTGAATAAATAAATAAATAAATAAATGATATATTCTCAGTAAGACGAGACACAGCTGTAAAGGCGTGATCAAATATGCATAGAAGCATAGCTTCTCGACATCGGGGTCGTAGCCGAGTTGGGTAATGGTTCACTGGAATCCGTCGCGTGGGCGATCAAGATGTTATAACGCATCTGTTCAGCTGAGATTGACCTTGCAGACTAAAGTATAATACCAGCCACACTCGATTTAGCTAAGGGTTGAGTTACATAAGTTAAAAGCCCAACAGGACTCCTTAGTTGCGTTATTTGCTCTTTCCGCCAGTCGTTGGCAGACTGAATTTCATCTGCTGGGACAGCAGAGCTCGTCGGACACAGCAAAGATAAACAAGTTACGCAAGTTTCAAATAGGCTTCTCACAACGTTATGCCATCGTGTCGGTGTGGGTGCACGGGTAAGGAAGTAATAATGTGCTGAAACCTAAAGGCTCTTCGGGTAAGCGTATTAGGCCAAACAAACGGAGCCGTTCGCGAAGGAATGATGGAGCCTACACGTCGGCTTTACACTTCCTTGCTGTACCTTATTTCGGCAATTTTCACATATAATTTTAACGAAATCACGTTGGATTTCGCGAAGATGATGAAGCTTCTCAACTAATAATCCTACAAAAAATGTGGCATTAACTCGGCACAAAGCACCTGAGAAGGCATTTGCACGGTATCCGACTAACTTTGAGCAAGTACCACAGGGTGATTGCTTCAGCGTTGTGAATATTCCGAAAACAAAATGGCTGCCAATGAACGGCGAAAACGGCGATAGCAAGGTCGGAGGAACTAAGCGATGAAAACACGAGTAGTTCCGGTCGGAAACTTTAGAATCGGGACTTACACAGAATTGTAACTATGGTTCCACGAAATACATCCAATGAACTAATAGATCGGACACAAATTGAGCTTCTCAACACCGCCAAAATTAACTTACCGGGATTCGCTATCCGCAGCATATGCAGCATGTGCATACATGTCACAGTGCTGTAGTTGCGATACACGAGGAAGCAACTGATTGACAAAATAATTGGATGGAAAAATTAGTAGCCTGTCAGTTATATCATGATGTCATCAATGCAGACCCAATATTTATTTTAATTATGTAACAACAACAACAACATTTCTATTGATTGTAATTTTTATTTCCATATTTCTCAGCGGAAGCGGAAACCATAATAATCATTTTGTTTTTCGTATCAATTAGAAACAAATTTTACAGTGTTGGCGTATTACTCAGGTATCAAAGTGAATGACAGTTGTGCAAACGTAAGTTAGATCTTCCCATTAGAATTACCTTAGTTTATAGAAAATGCGTATGCCATTAACAATAATAAGTATATAAGTTTAATCTCTGTTACGCGTCGCGACATGTTATTGATAATGATTATTATAAGCCACCATGGGCGTAACCAACTTACAGACGCCATGCTTGCGTGGCTGAGATGAATGGAAAATGACCTACAACCGGAATGTCATATTACTTTTCGGAGTGTAACGCTTTCCCAAATATATTAAGTTCACAAAGTTTAAAGTAGTGCAGTTTAAAGTCACCAATTTGCGTTCTTACTATTTCCTGTTTTGTGTTTGAGATGCACAAGTGTAAAACCCACTTCAATTAGATGTATGACAGCCAGAAGATTGTTTGGCGTTTCCTTGTGTACATCCAGTGATGCGTATTCTCGTAGTCTTCTGCAGATTACGGAAATTGTGCCCAATAGCGGCTTGCAACCAAACCACAGTGGCGGTCGCGTCTAGTGAGGTTGTCTCATCCCAACTTCTTAATTCGCAACCTTTCGTTCACAGTCACGTAGTTAACCGAACTTGCAGAGGACAATGCACAAAATACAAGTATTTTATTATGGTGTATTAATGTCGATGAATGCCAGCATAGAAAGCAGCCATGGTATGTTGATATTCGGAAAGCACTCGATTTACGTGCTTAAAGCTTATGTGTTTCGGCGTTAAATAAATATACGTTGTCACAAATATCATTCAGCTCGCAATACAGGAGGTAAATACTTATTCTCATTATTTAGTTTCCTATAATTCTGACGCAAAAATGTGCGTACATACGGCATTTTATACAGGTTAAGTGTGCTCCAGCCATAATCAAACAGCAGTTCCGTCTTTTATTACGTGACGCTATACACTGAATTTGTCAGTGCCATGGTGCCTACTATGGCCGAATGACTAGGAGCATTAATGTAACTAATTTACCTGAAATGTTAAACTTGGCCCGTAGGTTTCGTTAGCTCGTGGTTTACGTATGTCATTGCGACTTAGCGCGATTTGTAGGAACATTATAACGTTGGTTATATTTCTCCACCCATGCGACTTTTGATGAACTACAATTGTTTCCAAAGTATGTCTGAAATATTCTGATCTAAGCAGTCAGGGATGAATAGTCGTTAATGAATGACATTTCTGCTCAGCGTTTCCCCCATTAGTTAAATAAAGTTTTGTACCCATTAACAGTAACATCCGCAAGCAAAATTTAGCTATACTTATAAAATTAAAAATTCACAGGCTCTAACTTTTATATTATATTGTTAAGTAGCAAATATCTAATTGTTTGCGTAGTTTGCTTCATTGTAACTATTTCTTCCAGATTTTATCCATAGCGCATCATTCGCTTCAAGGTCAAGCATTAATAAATTGTCGTCATACTGTTAAGGGAAGAGACGCGATCAAAAGCAATGGTACCTCATTCTTTCTCACCGTGCACGCTGATGAAACACTACCGCTATTGTCTTTGGGTTTATTTAAAGAACTCAAATACATCACCGGCGTCATAAATTATGAAAGAAACGGGTGCATTATGGTCGATGAGGTCTTTCGGAAATTTGAAACGCACATTTTGAGTAAATCTGCTAATAATCCTTAATACTTTTGCAGAAAACAGCAGCCATGTTGTTAATTAGCGTTTTGTAAATAAAGAGGTATTTGCAAACACCCGTCATTTGCCGGGCATTTAAAGTCGATTTGCTTTTATGCAATATATCAATATGTAACCCGCTGAATATCATTGGAACAATTAGAGACTAGTTTATAGCTGTCGGAGTAGCATATATCTTGATTTAAACACAGGATAATAGCAAATTCAAAAACCTAACATATGCTTCGTCAAAAAATTTATCCTAATAATCAGCATACTTCACACATTTTCACCAATGTTTGCTGCTGATTTGAAAAACTATAGTCACTGACCATGGCCCGGTAACTTTTATTATTTTACTTGACAGCTTTTTGAATTTTGCTTGAATATCCTTTTAAAACCTAACTTAATAACGCGTTGATTATAAGAAAACAAAATTGCTCTTACGCTGCGGCTAAGTAGAAGGCAACTTTTGTAACAGTCAAGCTTAAATAATTACTTAAGAAATTAATCTTTAACACGCATAGACAATTTGTTAACAGAGATAACCATAAATTATATTTAAGCAAAGTTGTTGCTATTCATTTAGTATTACATAAAGCACCATATATATGAGTTTATGAGTTTTAAGAGAAAGAGAAACAATAAATACCAAAGTATTGTATAGAATTAAGCAACCTTTTACGATGGCTAAAATAGGGCAAAACGTCTATTCAAGAAAGAGTAATTCGTCTAACATATAAACTATAAAATAAAATAAGAATTGTCGGTTTTGGTAATCGGTTATCGCTAAAGTATAAAGAAAACGTCAGTAAAGTTCTTTGGATCGTTCATTTGCCCAAATTTTATAACTGACGAAGATGCCTCCGTTTTTAATAGTCCGAAGACGGAACACAAATGGATAACGTTATATGCCGTACCCCAACCTCGTAGTCTATTTTTAATAGTTGCACATTTTCTGCCAGATATGAATTATCCTTCAAGTAAACCATATTACTTTAAAGAGCTATGTTTATTGCATTTCTATGCCAATAGACCTGAGAGTTAAACTTGTTAACAATATCACTAATGGAAACTTTTGTGAATGGGTAAGTGGGGATTATTGTCATAAGCCGTTCCACGTTGCTTCTTTATAGTCAATAATGATTTGTGAAACAAAAAGTTCTCAGAAGATTTAACTACTGCCTTTAGTGTCAGCGTGGTGGTAATGCATACCTGTATAAATTAAGTTGGACCCTAATTTGCTTATTCCCACCAATCTAACAAGCATTAATGACAATGTAAATTTTGAGTCAATTGCTGATTTTGATACCTTATTCTTAACTATCATGTAGTGCTAATTTAATTATGTTTTCAAGATGGAAAAGTTGAGCGCTAAAGATTATTACTATAGTGTTTTAATAAACATTTCATAACAATATAAAAGTACTATTGCGTGTGTTTTCAAAATGTTAATATATGAAGTTTATTAGCTAGCTACTGTTACGCATTTCCAAGTAGCGAATTTCATTTCAGCCAATTGAATAGGAACTTCAACCAGTGTTCAGAAAGCTAAACTTTTGCATATGAAGTATGCACGTGTAGTGTGGAGCAGCACGTAAAGTGAACAAAACGCGCTTTAAGTCGCTGCATATTTGCATGAGAGCGTTGTTATTGTGAAGGAAGAAATGGCGTCCAATCTAACACAATTTGCTTCTTGCCAGTTTGTTAGGTACCACGCAAAAGCGTACAACAGAGGACCATTTTTCAATTGCCTTTTCATAAGAGAAATAAAATTACAGCAGTTAGTATTTTTCAAGCTACATTTAAAAAGATGGCTGGATAATATGCCATTAAAATTCATGAGCAATCTGGAGATTGCATTGAATACGGAGTCATTGTTCAATGCGGAACTTATTGGATGCCTGAGTTACTACAAGAGGTCTACGATTGCATTACTTCAAAAAAGTTAGTCAGCATTTAAAATAATTGAGTTGCAGTAAAATAAATATAACACCGCGGTTAAGTATTTATGTAAATTTTATCCCATCAATATATCTCCGCAAAATTTTACTTCTTGTGGCATTCTATCGTAGTTTAAAATGTTAGATAAAATCATTTCAGCAACAGTGATTCTTTTGCAATAGAAAAATTTTGATTAATTTAACAATAAACGATTTGTTAAAATGATTATTCATTAAAACTTGGACATTTACACCAAAAGAAGACAAGACTTATTTACCATGATTCTCCTTTAGAAATAGCTGTTATTCTTTTTTCGTCAATATTTGTTAACATTTGATTTGGCCTTTAAATGCTGTAAAAGTACACATGGTTACTGTGCTTGTAAATCGCTAACAAATCTGCCTAATAAAAGAAGTGTCCTAATTAATGAGATTATGTAAATTCTGGAAACCTCAACTCAGCATGCTACAAGTTACTGTTATTAAATATCTGCTTAAAAAGCATGATGTACTCATTTGGAGTTTATCTAGTCTGAACAAATAATTGATTTGTATATGCTCTCTGATGGCATGTTTTAGCAAACGACATATACTGTGAGTTCCTATCGCCCAAGATCAAAACAAACTTGCAGACGAACGAGGTTTATTACTCACGTTTGAAGGCAGAATGTTTAATTTGGCATCCAAAGTTAACCTGAATGATAACATTTGGCGTTGTCTGCATAACATAAGTAACCAAAGATTAAAGCTAGGTGCCATAACCATTTGTAACAGTTGTACACATAGTTATTTATGATGTTAATGCATTACTAAATTATTACGCTAAATCAGCAATTTTGTCAGATTATATATAAAGGAATCCTACAAATGCAGGCATATATTTTCACATATTTATACAAATAAAGAGCATGCAGATAGGCTTGTTTGCTGCAATCTTAACAATAAAAGCGAAATATTTGATATTTTATTGCTCAGTTTGCTATGTATTAACTATCAATGGTGCCGTAATAATTTAAACAAACATCTCTCTACAGAGCAGGAGATTATTTATAAGCTCATAAATAAAATAGTCCGGCTTTCAAAACTCTTTTGACAATAAGAGTAACTGCACAATTGTCTAATAATCTACAACCTGGCTAAATTAATAAAACATTAAAATTTGTTAAAAAGGGTTTCAAAATCAAGAATGCTATGTAATTAGGTTTAAGCCAATTTAATTTCTTTTAGGTCACATATTATACCTAGGGCTATAATACCTAGCCCAAAAACGACAACGTTGCACTAGATTAGCGTAAACCCTATGCTTACAATTACGTGATTAAAATGCAACCGTTTTTAATTTATCCGAAAAGAGTTTGTGGCTGCTTCGGATGCTTAATTTCATGTCAATTTTTAGTTGCAGAAATCCGTTTCTAATTTGCTTGACACCGCAAACGCTGGCAGAAACAGAGCGCTTGTTAACACCATGGGAAAAAGGTGGTTTGCGTTACACATAGCGCAACTCCGGATACGAAGCTGCAATTCATGTATAACCTAAGAAAATTTGTCTACGGATCCAGACTGCAGTTGAATTGTTGCCAACCCGCAACCGTGACATAATGAAGCAAGGACTAGCCGGAATTTATTTACAACTCACATATCTAATGGTTGAACACAGTGGTTCCCAAAATTCGCACATCGCTTTATGAGTAGGAATAATTTAATATTTGTTTGCTGATTTTAACGTGTGAAAGCATGTGTGCGCAGTTAGTTCCGTGACGTAGACTGAAAAAACGCAAACCGCGAAGGTTTTACAGAGATAGATGTAGCATACGGCGCATTACTGAGCAGGATTAAAAGATGTAATACGAAGCAGTCTTTTCACTGCGTTGGCAATTGCTAATTACAATTATTCCTCAATTACATCCTCAACTACACTCTGGGTCAGGCTCATATTGTACTACATATGCTCGGCTAACGAAGGCTTGATAGCATGTGATACAACGGCATGCACAAGATGTGGAACTACGAGAATTTACGTGCTGTGTTCGCTTACTTAACCGGTGTTGTAGAGCATATCTGATTACACGGATTCGGTTTGCTCTATTTTCGCTTTTCTGTACATAGTCAGCGATCTAGCAACACCATGTTTATATACTTACCACTCTTAATGAGTGTTGGGATTCGGCGCTAATTCTAAAGAAGTGTACTGTCGTGATTTTAAAGTTGCTTGCGGTTCGAACATAATTTTTCGCCAGCTCATGCCGGTATATTGTTAATTGTCCACAAACCAAATGCACACGGGCAATTGTACTGATGTACATATCCAGTCAAATTTAATGCGCTGAAACTGTTTTGACAAACCGGCTATGTTTGCTCTAATCAGGCTATAAATGCTTGTGTTCGGCTTCTTATAAAGCATTTCGTTCTGAGAGTAGAATGGAGAGATTGCGGCTCTAAATATATTATGACTAGCAAAAGGAAACTTTTCACGAAGTCTTCCCAGACTACATCTGTGGTGCACTTGGTGATAAGAGCCCAACCAGCCTTTTCCGCAAGTACGGAGAGAAGGCATACTGCAAAATAGTTATAATCTTTTTGTGCTTGGCTTTAAGATATTTAGCGTAGCAAATTTATGTCACGTTATCACTTTAAGCTAAAGGGCTGCATGCAGTTATTACACTATATATGCACTATACACTAGTACGCAGTAGGTATAACGTGGCTGGATTATTCGCTGTTCTGAACTAAAAAGGGAACCGTGGGGTAAATTTGTAGGCTTGTGCCAGAAATTAGTTAATCTGAATACGCCATATACTGTTCTGCTTCAGTAGTTGCAGCATACAAATGGGTGTTGAAACCTAGTGTACAGATGACATATGTGTAGTTTGATTTATCGTAATACGTGGTCTACGGGGTGGGTATTGCAGGTCAATCAATTACAAATACGCGGCGTACTTCGTTAAATGTAGACCAAATTTTCCACAAAAACAGAACAGTATAGAAGGATTGGGTATCATCTTTGAATCACAACGAATGCTTGTCAGCAATAAACAAACACTCCCACCTAACCTAACCGGGTAGAGCAATCTTAGCTTCGGTAGCTTTACAGTTTAGCCACCTTTCGGTGATAATTCAATCGCAATGGCTGTAAATCTAACTGTGACAAAGATTCAACAACTTACTAATAAGACATTGTGCGTTAATGTACAAGCAAGTCATATTTTTAGTAAGCTAAAGTGAAACATTGAAATTTGGACAAGGAATGAAAATTTTGCCGGTGTTTGAGAAGTCGGTTACTAAAAGCTTAATGTGTAGTCATAGGCCGTTGTTCTCAGTTTGGTTTTCATACTGCTTAAAGTTCTCAGGGAGCTGATGACTACGCGGGTTTAAACGTATTATGTCGGGTTCTGCTGTCGCCAATAAATAATGCTATTCACAAAGTTGTATGAGGGGATGAGTAACTAATTCGGTCGTCGAAAATTGGTCGGCAGCCACCCATGGCTGTTAACGTCTTGCATTTTAACCTAATTTTTATTGCCAATGTGCTGTTGCATTCTGCAACTTTTCCAAAATAGGCAGTGTATTTATCACAGAATAAGGCAACAGGTTCAACAGTAGAGAACCGTTTCCGTTTTAATAAGTAAGTAATAAAATTCTTGTCAACAGTTTCGCAATCGTATTGTGAAAATTATGATTCTAGCATAGTCAAATTTGTTGCTCTTGGTCGTAGGTTTCTACTTATCTGAATTGGATGTTTGAAGCTCCTAGACAACATAAACAATATTAGACCGTTTTTCATCAGCTTTATGGTACACCAGATGCTTGCTAAGCAGTTTCAGGCTTTCTTTCCAAGGGGGGTCTGCAAATAAGCTCACGAGATGTAACGTGTCACGGATCCGAAGCAGGAGAAAGTGCAACCATGTCCATCAACGCTACTCAGTGTCATAAAATATCTTTGACTTTTACTGTAAGGCACTGAGTTTATTCGACTTGGGACCCGTCCAAGTCTTGTTAGCATGACCAATATGCCATTTGTACACAATTAAAATTCCACTGTTAACGGTCTTTCATCAGTTTTCCTTTATGATAATAGACTGCTTTTCTGGAAAGTTTACGTACACAGCAGTCCATAAACCGTGGTTTCTTTTGTTAACTGCGGGTTTAATGTACTTAATGGAAACCCTTCTAAATGGGTTGTTGGTTTGTGTAGGCTGCCTCGCAATAAAGTTGATTGTTGTTGCCACTAGAATCAAGGGTTACAAAGCTGGCGTCTTCTTAGAGACGGCTGATGTTTACTATGCCCCTTCATATTTACCATGGACGTACTCTTGCTCGGAGGTGAGATTGTTTCCACTGGATTGCTTTACGCTGCACTACTAATAAAGTGGAATCAAGCCCGCTTGATGGTTTCCGCTGATTTGTTTGCGTTGATGCAGAAGATTCCAAGACGCAGACACATCGGTGCGTTAGGGGCGGCTGGATATACCCTCTGGCATAGAGGCTTTAGAAGTTTTATCAGTTTGGTTTTATTTACCTATGACCCTAGTGTACTCTAACAGCGCTATTGCACTAGCATCCGGTAGTAGATTTTATTTGCACACATATGGGCAAATAGAAAGGTTTGACATAGTGAACAAAATGAAATGCCTAAGCAAACTTTTCTCTGTAGGATGTCTTTGATGGATTTTCAACACCGTCTAGTTGGAACCATCTAACACCGTTAAATCAGGTTAAACAAATCTCAAAAACGTACCTTAATTCTGTGAAAAACAAACGCAGTGCAGCACCATGTGTTGAGTAATGACTTTACCCTTGTAGTTTCTAATGAGTTCAAATTCCGCAGTTGTTGTGCTTATGGTTCACACACACCTTTGATGAACTTGCTGTTTGTTAGGAATACAATTGAAACAAAAGCATGCAAACACGCAACGAAACTAGACGACTGTCGGCCGGCATATTGAATGCGTTAGATTTAGTTGCAACAGTACTACGTCCATGACAGAGCAGGCTGGTTGCTTTTGCCAGTATGGCGCCGCTGGTTGGCGTGATATGGTGAGCCGGCACTTTGGTTGACAAGGAGGGCGATTGGCAATGAGTTACTTATTGATAAATTCGAAATAACTGTTAGGCAAGCAAAAATTACTAAAGAATTCGAGATTGCTACTGAAAGTCCTATTGGACAAAAGACGTATTTTTGGACATGTTTGCCTCAATAAATCATTTAAAAACAAGTGTAGCAAATTCCTTTATTTATTTTACGAGTATTGAGTTGTTGAGCTTTGGCATATAAATCCGTTCAAAAGCAGACCTAAATCAGTAGATTAAAAGTGAAGCAAAATGCGTTTAACGAGATTGCAACCTGTAGATCTGATATAATCCGAAACCATTGAATTTAAGCTCAATTTGCGCAACAAATTTTGGATGGTGGCTCAAAAATGCAAGAACGTCAATAAAAAGGGAACCTTATTATACACTTCACCAAATAACTTCTTATGCATATGATTACGTTCAACATCTTTAAACGAATTACACTTATTTTAATATAGACAATTGTTTCAAGCCTACCACTGTATGCGTGAGCATAATGTCACAAACATTTATGTATATTCAACCACAACGCACTTAAATCCATAAAAGTATTACAGAAAGATTCATATCCACAGCGAAAATGTAAAGAAACCAATACGTGGCACAACCACGATGCTAAAGTAGCAATATGCGCTTTACATTTCTAAAACATTTGTGCAAAAGTGGAGTCTGTGCACACAATTTTGCAAACGGCTGCAATGGCAATTATAAAGATTATTTAGGAGAAGAGGCAGGTTAGACTTATAAGGAAATTGCAGAATAATGTCACGTTTATAAACTTTGTAATGATTGTTAGATTCCTGAATACACCTTTTAATGATTAAGGATTATTCGCATGTATGTGTCTCACTTTTGGCAAAATCTGCAGGTCTTTGTTTTCACTAAACAGAAACGGCCCCTTCATATGTTTAATAAGGGTTAATAGAAAGTACACAAATATGAGAAAGTAACGCAGGTAGTAAGCGTTGAGAATAAAGTCGTTCCGAGTACAATGTGTCTAGTAGTGCTACAAAAATTAATTATATATCTAAAGTAAAACATTATTCTCGAGTTTTACATTTATAAACACGTTACAATTGTTGAACGATGATTAGTACACACACAAATTTGCATTCTGAAAAATGCGAAATTTATTTTCTTCGTGCGATTGCAAATTGCTTGTTGACTACTGGTACGTTAACATATGATTACGCGGTAAAACATTTGTTTATATTCATCAAAACGCAGATAGCTACCTTAATTGAAAAACAATTGATAAAACCACTGGTGATAATGGCTGATTTAAGACAACAGTTATTGTGTTACTTGAAGTTAAGTAGCTAGATCTATAAATGCAAAATGTCTACCAATTATCGCATTTCCATCTTGATTGCGTACCGTCGAACAACATATTAACAATAAACGACCAATATCAGTGTGTTATGTAAGATATTGTTTTGCCTGCACATTGAGGCCACTAAATTTTGTGTTTACCTGTGCAGTGTTGAAGCTTGTTCTTGATGTTTGCAAGCAGTTACAGAAATCAGCAAACAGCAACAACTTGATAGTTGTCTTAAGCCTCTGCAATCTAGCTACAAACTGAGAGGTCTACTACAAAATACAAACCGCACAGCATCCAAATTGGATACAGGAATCATTCGCATGACAGGCATTAGACAGCATAGTTTAAAGTTAAAAAGAAAATTAAATTAGGCGCAATGACACAAAGTAAGTTCATCCAAGGTGCTTCTGCCCGGCTGCAACCATTATTAATACTAAATTGTAAAGCACCTTAATAGGGCTACAATAATAATTGGGTCATTGGTTTTGTAGAGAATTATTTGCGATAACTTGCGGTGACCAATTTATTGCTTTGATAAAAGAAAAGAGCAGATCATAGCCTTACTGGTTACGCCCAATACATTACTACAATAGTGAAGCCAAGAACACAAAACAGAACAGAAAAGAGTTAAAGTGTTGTATATATACATTTGTGGTCCTGAGTAACAAGACAGTACAGAAGACATATCACAGTCAAATTCTAGGTATTGCAAGTTAATATTACGTTAATTGTTTGAACGACGCTATATTATTCACTTGTATTTTGGCAAATAGAGACAAATTTCAACTTTGCTTCTAGATGTCTATGATAAATGACGAAAAAACATATTTTGGTTTGCTTGTTGCATTGCTAGATCATCTTATTTTAACCGGACTGTTGGTCTCCCATCAGAACTGTTGACGTTTATCAGCTGATAACTGGAATTGAACTTTTCAGTATCAGTTCGTCCGCAATTCTGTACCATTTGGCTTAATGTAGCAACAAGTACAACGTGTCTCACTCAGTCTCCAAACAGGTGTACAAGGAAAATAAAAATGGCTTGCCTTAATTCTACGCGGTGTGGAAAACTGCTTAAGTCCAAAGTCTAAAAGAGTGCCCAACACAGGTCAATACATTGCCTTTAAATAGTCAGTATTTTGTATACTTCTGGCTTTCAGTAAATTCTTCTATCTGTTTAGGCCTGTTCCTGTTGCATGGTAAAATGCAGTTCCTTGACAAGTCCCGCAGGATGGTTGACGCGAAGCCAAACGTTTTTGGTTTATATGTGAGTAATCTGTATTGGCTTTCATCCAGCAGATAGGACATCGAGTACTAGTATTAAGTTGGGTTTGTATGCAAACGGCGTAGCGAAATATGGCAGTTATAGTTAATGAACTCCGTGAGAAAAGTAAGCACAAAATACTCAGGAATAGGTAACATATTAATCCGAGTTAAACAGATTCATAACTATTCTAAAGTAGCACGGGTTATGCAAAGAAGTAATCAACATCCGATCCTCTGTCCAACATATCTAAGGTGGGAATGAAACAACAATGAGAGAGGATCCCAGGGTTAACAGATCTAAAGAAAAAAATAATTCCGCTGACATTCCAGGCAAATAAATTGTGCAGAGGATATCAGGGGTTTACCACTGAGATTATTGTTAGGACTGCGCTTCCGCAACGAAGAACAAAAATGATTAGTGTCACCCAATATTTAGTTGACTAGTAAGAAGTGCCCGCGTAGCCCTCGGTAATGGTCCTTGAAAACTCCCATTGATCTCAGTTTTAGATAGTAGGACAGATTCCATTTACCAATGATGTTCATTGTGACCCAGCGTTGTGGTTTTCCTAAAGCCTCTAAGTTGCGCTTCATTCAAGCTTGCCAATATTTGAGGGCTTATACATCCTGCGAGCACAAGTAATTCTTATGCCTCTTCAGAATGATTCACTCAGGGTGTTGACTTTCTGGTTAGCTATCTTCGTGGCTGCCTCTAATAGCTTTGAAATATGGTCAACTTTAACGCTGTCATTTTGGTAGCGTTTTTTGGGAAGTTGTTTGCAATAAATATAACCAAATCCTATAAGCATGCTTATGGCTATGGCACAAAAGAACGAGTCATTATGTCATATAAACTGCAGTGAATTTCACAATGAAAAGTTTGTATTCGCGTTGAGTTCACGCTTGTGCTTTTCATAATCCTTCGGTTTTCTGATCACTTGTCGTAACTAGATAATCACCGCGAAGAAAAGGAAATCTTAAATAATTAACCTCGGCAGGTAGTTTATGTAAATCAAATTACACGGCGCCCGACCACCGGCCCTTTTAATACACCGCACTCAACATGAATTGTGTCTAGCAGGTATTCTCGTACTATCTCATCCAAGCAACCTTTGTACAAGAAATTGCCTACCAAACGCAGCAGTGCTTGAACAAGGTCATTCAGCTAAAGTTTATAGAGGAGTATACAGTGATCTAAGCAAGCAAACGCCTTGAGAAACCCAGTTAAATGAATCAACTCATGCTAAACCATCAGCTGCTTCAGTCCAGCTATTGCCTGTAATTATCAGGTTCATGGTTAGTAGATGCCTTTGTCGTAAGCCATGTTGCTCTGGTAATAATATCTTATGTTTTCCGTGTAATTTATGACTGCAAGAGCGATGTTTGATTCCATAACATGAGAAAGCACAGTAAATAACGTTATTGGAGGGTAATTTTTTATTATTTACAGTTAACCCTTTAGAAAAAAGAGTGATGACCCCTAAGATTTATAATTTTGGAATACTGCTTTCCTCTGTTCAGCGCCGGTAGAAAATAACCAGACCCCAGCCTTATAGGTTTCAGTCGACTTTTATTGACATAAAAGCGCTGCGGCAACGTAGGAAAATGCGCTATTTAGACGCAGTTTCTGTAGTAATGGAGATATTGGATAAAGCTGACGGTCATCATCCTCATCTTCATCATACACGTTAGCTAGATGTAGGGAACACCTCAGCTACTGTGCCGCAATAGAGAGAAAAATGAGAAAAAAATGCAACTGGTGTAAGCTGGCTGAGCTACCGGTAACGGATGTGCATCGTTCAGGTAAACTACCAGCCGGCTGCTGTGCACACAAAAAATTACTATGCAAAATTATATAAGGCTAAATAATAAGATCGTGGTTGGAGGGGAAGGCTAAGAGGGATGGGGTGGGACAAAGAAACTAATTAGGAGGTCCACTCCAAGCCATATCAGCAAGTGTGTACAACCAAACATGTTCATCGTCTTTCGGACCCCAACCTGGGAGCCGAGACGCTCCAACCGAGGCTAGCTCAGAAGTGAGGGCCTTCATTCCTCTGGACCAAGTCATCGCTTAGCCACCCCTACTCTTCTTCCATCCACACCCCCGGCGCACAAACAACGCACGTCGCGGAAGTCGGTGGGTTGGCATGCGTAACACGTGGCCGAGCAATCGGAGCCTGATGCGTGAAATAACGGTGCTGAGCGGTTCAGTTCCTTTTCCTGTGCCATAAACAAGGCGTCGAACACTCTCGTTGCTCACGCGGTGTTCCCACCAGATGTGAGCTAAATTACGAAGGTACCGGTGGTCGAACACGGTAGGTCAATAGAAACCGGAATAATGGTTTGGTCCAATACTCTCTGATGTGTTTACGAGTAATGGGACTGTAAGTGTTCGGTTGCTTCCGTTGCCAACGGCGTGCACCCGTAACTAGGGACAATTGCTGGCATTCCGCGTTGCACATAACAAAAGCCATAATCATGCCTCTATACGAAGTTGTGTTTTTTGCAGAATCATCATTAACTCCTGCTGTTGAGTCATCTTGTCCTCGCGGATCAAACTCACATAAGTTATGCTGTGCCACGTATGCAGTCCAGGATTTAGAATTCGGGAACTGCTTATGGGCTGTTCTTGATAATTTTTCAATGACGCATTCGTGTTTTCTGCCACTTGGAAATGACTTCCTTCTGCTCCCACAAGGAAAAAAGTTGTGACCAGACGTGTGCGTCAACACTGTGCTAAATGTCCTCCTTAAAGTTCTCAGGCGCTTTCTTTAGGGCTTTCAGAAAGAATGCCCAAGTAGTCACCTTAACAAGCACGGACATCGTGCTGTATTATCCGACCGTATAATCTTTGTAGTCCTCTTTCTTTGGCTATTCCACATTACATACTTTATTAAACAATAAAGACACATGGGCATTGCGACCCAGTGGTGTGCTTGTAATAACTTCGTTGACTAGGAGCTTTTCGTTGGTGAGAAAAAGATCAAACATCTACCACTTGTTAGCAGCTCGAAATCTGGTGCGTTGTCACGTAGTCATATCGGGGTAGCTGAAAATTACCAAATGTGACTAGGTTTTAAATTGCAATTTATTGGTGCCTCTATTCCTAATTCGTGCACAATATGACTGCCTGCAATTAGTATGTGATTAGATGATCGGCTCAAATCAATTAGAAGAGGGTGATACAGCTTTGAGTCCATGTTATAAATAGAGCTTTGCGGACGGTAAATCAAAGATTAAGGACTGGTGGATATTTGTGCAAATATAGACGGTATTAATTTGGATCTTTTGTACGGACATCTGGGTGGTCACATCCTTAGTTAGCCTTATAGCACAGAAAAAGACCACCATCTTTTCTAAATCTTTTATTCCAAAGCGGAGGAATACCAAGTAAATTAACATCAAGATCTGCAACCTCAAAGCTTAATCAGGTCTCCGTTATCATAATAAGATGCCGCGGTTGTGTTGCCTGGAGTTTTCAAAGTATGGTCAGCTTACTAAGAAACCTTTAAGCGTTAGCATACTATATGAGTGGCGTTTTATATTTTTGTGGCGTGTGAATAGAACGCAAAATGTGTTAATTTTAAGCCGACCGCTTATTTTTCGGCCGCTGCTTGTTTTTCGCATAAACCATTGGTTCTTGAATTTCAAACACGTTGCATGGTAGCATGGGTCATTCCCGTTCGGAGTGTTCCGTCACGCGTCGCTATAATTTGTCAGGTGTCTATAGTGCTATCTTGGCTACTACTCGACAGGATAGTGAAGGAACATATTTTACTGTGTTTGCGTGATTCATTGGAGTGCTGGCAAATAGTGGCCAACTATCCATACCCTAATCTCAGTACGAAACTTAGGGCGATGTACCAACCGTATATTTAATAAGACTTTTGCAATTCCTTCGGGCTGTAATTGGACTTACATGTTTTTAGACGGCAGTCCAGGTTGTTTGAAGATAAAGAAATTCTTGTTAAAGAGTCAGCAGTAACATCCTACGTAGCATGATTCGTGGAAGTAGCAATGCTGCTCTCAATCATGTTTGGCGCTTCTTCTTCAATAGAACCCAGGATTGTAAGAGCACGCTGAACATTTACAGTGTTCTTACTTTGCTTGGAATTAGGTCAGCCGTGGTTCTCTTGTTTCTTTTACGTCATTTCCGGGGAACAGGTTGTGGTATGCCTACGTTCGGTCGATGTGTTGCGCAAGTAATCAGCTAAGATTATGACTATCATGGTCTTCTCAGTTGAGTTTAAGGTTACTCAAGATTGGTGTTTACCAGACTTAACGGAATTTTGATGAAGCGCTACGCGTTGTAGCGCAGTTAGCTCAACCCGAAAACCCGAATTATACTGATTGCGATCATCTGTTAACTTTGCCTTTATTATGCTATATCTCGTCTCATCAAGGTTAGTGTGCACGTCATTTAGCATTCTGTTATGCTATTTAGCGAATGTCAGTTTAAGTGTTGAGGCTGGTAACTAAGATTGTACAGCATGAAATAAAGAAATTAGGAAAACTGCGTTGCATCCATCGTGTTTTTTCTAGGAAATGGTTGAGTGAGTGTCTGTTGAGTCGTATTTATGAAGACCAACTCTGAGCATGTTACCCGGCCATGGGCTGTCATTGTTGTAGGCGATGGCTTCTTGTGACTTACCTTTGGTGGCCGCAGCCACAGGACTAACCAGAAGCGAAAACCTTAAACTGTATGTTCATTGCGGCGTGTAAGAGTTTTATATAGACTGGTATTACTTTGATTTTTGTTAATCGTTTATCCAGTGAGGAAGATCAAGGAATATATTATGGTTAATGTGAACAATTAAAATTGTATAGGTATGGAGCAGTGAACTTATAAGCAGAGACACAAATAATATGTCACAAGCTTAAAGACATTTAATTATGTATTAGAAAAAACGCATCCTAAGCTTATTTCCTCTGCTTACTAAAAAGTCCCGCCCAATCAGTATCATACCAAGACCAACAATAGCTGCGTGCTGTGCTTTTGGCGAGCTACATGCTTTTAATTACTTTGGTTGGTAGATGTTACAGTAATCTCAGGCTTTTGTTTGAATTTTTCCAACTACGATGGACATAGCACATTCTCGGTGGCAGGGTAAAATGATGCGTTATAGCAGGTGTTCAAGACATTTTTTGGGGGGTGCATGTTGCGTCTTACGCTCAAGTGCAGGCTCTGCAACTGTGTTAAATGTTCGGCCTGTAATTTAAATGGAAGAAGTTACCAATATAATATTTGAATTAATTTTAGTGTTTATACACAGTTAGTTTTAATAAAATATTTTAGATTTCCGATGTTTAGCCAAGATATCTAGTAGGATCAATTTAGTATAGTTATGTTATGAAAATGCTGTAACTACAAGCACAAGAGCGAATGTACAACGCTTTCAGGATGCATTACTACGAACTGTGATTTTGAGTTTTACAACTTACAAAAAATTTCGTATAATTGTTTTGCAAACATTTTCCGGATACAACTGCAATCGTGTATTTGTATGCTGACAAATTACCGCATAACAAATCCGGTGGATTTTCAGTGCAAACCGTGCAGTTTTATAGGTTCATACGTTGAAACTTATTGCCTGTCAAAAGACATGCACAGCCAATCGTTAAACATCAGTGCCTCTAGATCACTTAGGAAAAAGCAAACGTTAAGCATTGTTACCCTATTGATGTCATAAAGAGTGTAGCACTTAATGGTATTAATTCATAAGTCTAGTCATTTAAATAAAACCGTTTAATTACTAACCGGGACTGACCCATACACTGCAGTTAAATGACCAGAAAATTTGATCATATAAGTCTTAGTAAGATGGATTTTGTTCACACATCTACAGCTCCTGCTGGTTGTGACATCCCCAGTAAGACATTCAAATTTTGCAAGGACAATTAATTACTGGAGGAAGTAGAATATTTGGTGGCAGATATTATGTGTTTGTTTCCGCAAATAATTCTCTCCATACCCTTTAGAGCATTATTGGATGTTATAAGATAGGTACTAGGCATCTAAACCGAAACCATTGGTATATTTGTTGTGGTGAAATTTTAAAAAACTTAATCATAAATAACACTGCTTGGCAATCCAACTGAATTTATGGTCAAATTAAAGCAAATGTTGTAGCGATGGATTACAACGTGCAAACGCAACGTAAACTACAATTCTCATTCGATTGACCTTTCTGTAAATACGTTACTGGAACGGTAACTGCCGAAGAAATAGCTATTGTTTGTTGAATGCCCGAAAGCATTTCACTTTAGGACACAGATAAACTTAGTTTGATGTCATCAGGTAAAACATATCAACTAACTAACTGCTAATGGATAGCTGTTGATTGTGGCAACTACCCTTAAATTACCAGATCACAACGGGTTTATCTGGAAAAATTCTTTCATTACCGTCAAAATCGAAACATCTGTTTAAAATGGTTGATCATTTTATTTTTGCAACGTAGGTTGCACACATCAGTTTTAAGTAGGAATTTATAACTTTGAGGTTTTTCAACAAAATGGTGTCCGCATTGTTATATTTTTCATTCGAGTTGAACAAATGTTATTTAATTATGTGACACGTGTTTGTAAGAAATACATTTACAAAAGGCGTAACTGCCTAAGAAGTGAAATCTCAAGAACTACTAACCTATAAAACCTAAAATTTTAAAGCCAGCTGATAATTAACTCATTTCGGACAGAGTAGGCACTGTACTAACTGAAAATCGGGAAGTTGTGTTTACTTGCTGACCTCAGAGTATCAACCTATTTATCCCAACGGTTGTGTGGCGCTTCAGACACAATACTGGAAACAGTTAAAAGTTAATTTTGCAACCAAAAATAATTGCAGGTAATCTATACAAAATGATTAATAGAGGTACAAGTATCTTCGGTTGTCTTTAAGCTGCGCTTTAATAATTTTTAATTTTAAGATTATAATCACTACATTCTTTGCGATTACTTAACGTAACTTGGTACGTGTTCTACCTTTATTAGATAGTTATGTGTCCGGACCGCCCGACGTAGATATCTGCCACAAGGTTAGCATAATTTTCAAGATATTCGCACGCTATTTTTAAAATACACTAACGGTTGCTAGTTAGTTATCTTGTAGAATGCTAATTTTAAGCAAATATTTATAAGTTAACTTAACTACAATAATGTGTTACTCAAGGCTCAAAAGAGAAGAATCTAAACTTATTCTGACGCTACACACTTCATTGATCATAAGAGCTAAATAGAAAAAAACAATTAAATGCAAACGCTTATCTCCATAAATAAATTCAGAAAAGGTAACGTTAACTCACGGAATAGATGCCAATTTAAATACAAATTAGTTCTTATAAGTTCTGCTCAATGAAATTAAAGAGACCGATCTTTCTATCGTTAAGTATTATTTTGATCATGCACCCATTTGTGCAATATTTATACCAGGCTGATTCCCCTCATAGCGCGAGTGACTAAAACGTGATCGCTGCAGTAACTTTTAGGACATCAAGAAAGTTAAGTTTTGTGTCTCTGGCTCTCACAATTAGACAGTTTAAACAGAAAAATTTAATTCGGATAGGTTTTTAGGGTACGCTGATTTTATAATGCCAAAGCCAGTTTCTGATATAAAGTCCAGTCAACAAAAGGAGGAAATTAATCTGTCGCAATAGTTTGTAATTTTGACGTATGATGGCATATGTGCAGTCAATGGAGGAGCTCGATCAGTAAGTTGGTCGCAGTGGAATTATGACATTTCTTAAATCTAAAGACTTTTGGTTGCAGAATATTATAGCTACTGATGTATAATATTATTTAACATAACATCTGATTATATCACGTAATCACACCCAAATGCAACAGTTTGCCTACTGTCTTTGTTAAGAAGAGCCGTTCCAAAGAAGTAATAAAAAATACAGTTTTGCAGTAAGGAGGCAAAAACTTAAGTTCATGAAACGCTATTTGATGGTTTTCTGAAACGATAGAAACTAATAACATAGCTCTGGAATTTCTCAGCGTTATTCAAGTAACATGTAACCAAATCAATCAGCCGGCTTATCGGGCAATACAGAACCACATTGACAGTTAGCGAACGCCACAACATTGAATGTAATGTAAATAAAAGTTTAAATGTAGGTGACCCGTAATTTAGTTTAAATGTAGTGTAAGGCAACATGATGTTATTTAATTTTATGTCATTTTAAGGTAAATTACAGTGTACGGAAAAATGAATGTACAAAAAATACAACAATGTTGTGTACAGTATTACAGACTTCAGCACCATAATATGTCCTAGCAGACTGTATTCAACTGTTCTCTTTATATCACAAAACATTGTAGTAAGCAACTTGCTTTGCATTCTACAGTACAGAATTTGGACATTTTTCGCGTGCACTTTATAGCTTTTTCAAAAAAAGCAGCGTTTTCAATCTAAAGTCAGCAAACATGAATAGGCGGTGGGTTTATACTATAAATCGCAGATTTCTAGTATGTCACAAATGTGTTTCTAAGGCAAAAATCGTAAAGTTTGAATAAGCCTGGTAGGAATAATTTGGTCTTGTTTGATGGTATTTGTCTAGCTTCGGATAAGTAAACAGTTTTTGTCATATATCAAAGGAATAAAGGCGAGTGGTGACTTCAAAAGACCAATTATTTGCGCTTTGTTTGACGTTTTAAAGTCATGCAGTCCGGTGCAACACAGCCCGTTGTGGGTTTTTACCGTCTTCCAATTACAGCGCGATACTAAACCTCTTTAGCTTTCTTTTAGATGTGGAGTGGTTGATCGGTATATGTGTTAGTTTGGCCCTCACCATCGCTGTAAGTGGCAGGGGATTTATACGCTTTTTCGTCTAGGTTCGTCGCCGTTAAAACGCAGGCAGGCAGCGACCACACATTTAGGAAAGCGCTAGACCGCCGTTTCATCCTATATAGCGTCCGATATAGCGCGGCTCATCCTCCACTGTCTTGCATGTTATGAATGTGCAGAAGACAAGGCTGGCCCCTAGCGCAATGACTTCCTTTGCCAGCCCTCACCAATATGAGTGGCATGTAAGCTGCGAAGGCGACTGCTGATTATTTTTCAGACATTAGTAGTGCCTTGCTTGATTCGACAACAAAACGGACTTCCTTGGACTATATGGAGAGGCATTTAGGGTATCGTTTAAGTGGAATGCAATCAACGGGAGTAGAATCAATCACGAAAGCATCAAATTGTTTGCAAGCAAAGCACAGAGCAATGAAAAATGTATAAGCATGTCGTTGATATACAAAAGTAATGGAGTGAGCTCCTTCAGAGTAATTTGGAGTTTGCTAGTACGCAGGAAATACTAGTCGGTCAAAAGGATGTTGACCTACGCCCTACATATTCCCTAATTAGAAAGTCATGGTTCATCTGGTACAGTAAATTACTTACTCCCATCGCTACCAATCGGCAAAAGTGTATATTATATTATGTTTTATAGCAATTTCCTAAACTCATTGTAGATTTAGTCTACCGATATCCCCCGTAATTATATCTAAGAGACTTACCGGTTTAATAAACCACCACCTCCGCTTCTGGTAGGATTGGATGAATATGTTTTGTTTGTTGGTGTAACCTTGTTGATTTAAAGAGAAAATACGCAACGGTTGCTAGACCAATGAAAGTCAGGACTTAAAGAACTCGACAACGCCGACTGGCTATTTGTATCGTAGTTAAATTTTTCCTTAAGCCATGCTGACTCTCCGAATATGCATAGGTATTGGATCAAAAACCGAAATCAGTTTATAGGACAAAAGTGCTATTTGGAATTTTGTCACATTTAAAGCATGAACGTACGTTGACGTTACTGCTAAGCTGAAGAAACACACAGGGTATATGATTTAAATTAGAATAGCCATGGTTAAGACGTATAATAATTGGCGATAAGTAGATACAAAAAAGGAATTGTTGATTTCATCATTGGTAAGCAAATAGCTGCACAAAACACGGGGAATCTATCTCGTATCTTTCAAAGAACAACAAAGGAATTATTTCGTTTTGCTTGTTTAACTCCAAATAGTTCACATGCTACTTTCCTTAAACAATTTGTCTTGTTCAATTCAATTTCGTACCTAACATAGTTGGTTGACACAGCTAAGTCAAATGACTGGTGGTGATGATTATCAGTAGGCTCACCATGCAGTGTTGCATTTTAGTAGCTAGTTTACTTTAATGACACTTCGAACGTATTGTCTATCTCTTTAAAGCTCGCTAGCGCTGGACTGAAACTAAGAGCTCTTCAGGATAATGGGTCCTTGATTCATTAGATTTCTAAAGCAGATCCGTCTCTAAGACTATATTTGCGAACTGTGTAAAGCAGAAGCTCTCGCCTTCATTCTTTAGTCCAGATTGTTGTGTTTGGCATACATTTCCGTCAAAATATATAGAATAGATTGTGATTAATATGTTAGTTAAAATAATAAGGTGTAAGTTTCTCAAGTTTTCTCAAGAAACAACAAAGAATGCATGGTTAGCTCACAAGGTCTGACTTAGCCAATTTTCAGAAAACCGAAGAAAAACGACTATTAAACGATAAGTTGAACCGAAGAAACAATAAGCGCATTATCAAACTTAAACGTAACATTAGAACGAGTGATAAGGAGCAGACTTGCATTGCTCTTGTGAGTAAAAAAATTGTCATTGCAATTAACTTATTCGAAGTTCCACACCATTTTTAATACGTTCCCATTATCCATGTAACGTTGAGTAACCGTATAGTTTGTTATACTATATATATTATAATGATACAATATGATATGTCGTATGATTGACGTTTGGGCCAATCTCTAAATTTTTGCTGATATTTTGGAAAAACTCATCATATTCGTGTAATGTAAACGATAAAAGGCATTCTGTAACCAGCCGCTTTTTTCCATGACTGATAGCCTCATTATTGTGCAGAATGAATTTCTTTTTAATAGGTAGCCGAATATTATAGCCATAACTACTGGAAAATGTTTTCTGAATGTAAACAATTATACAATTGGAAAGAATCGGTTCAATACAATCACTCATTTTATCTATTGGCATCTGCCATTCCGACATATATGGTGGATTTCAAGTGGTATGCTGACTCACACAGCAATATGATTCACGAGTTTAATAAAGAAAAAAGGGGATGTAATTACAACGGATTTCTGCTTTAAAAATGGTAAGATATTTTAAGTTAGAGACATACTATGTGTGTTAGCAAGAATGATACTTTTGTTGAATAATGGGCCTGTAAATAACCCATTTCTCTTTGCGTATTTCAAAACTGGTTGATAAAGTGTTAAAAGTTTTTAAATTGGGTAATAGGTATTTTGTGACGTGATGTAACGCTAATAATTTATTTCACGCTTAGCTGTCAGCTACCTATGGAATACCAAAAAAACTACTTTTATCCAAAAGGTTATAACTTATTTAACAAATCATTACGCGCAAGTAAACGGGTTAATGTTTAGCCGAGACTTTGCTAAGCACTGCCAGAACATGCTCATATAACACACTTGGGTAGTAACTACAGTATTTGTGGAGTAATGACACGTAATTTCGAGATCAATTATTGAGCTAGTTATCCAGGCTGTTTTAAATGCTCGACCAAAAAAGCAACCGTAGATGTCCCCCAGCTATCCATACCGAGCATTGCAGAAAATTAGCAGATATATTGTTCTGGGATAAAGAAAAAAAGGATAACTACTCTAGACTATTACAGTGACTATTTTGCGATTGATTTAATTACCACTTTCAAAAAGGTGGCGGAACAGCAATATACACATTTCAAAAAAGGACTGTCTGTCGTCTACGCAATGGAGCGATTAACTAATTGCCATTATGGAAGGAAGTCCACCGTAGATACTGATCGGAAGCCGCTTCTATTAATATATAATATGCTGTTGCGCAACCTACACTGAAGGCTTCAACATGGCTTTAAAAATACCACAGAGCCTATCCGTACACCCTAAAATAAAAGAATGTTAATCGCGGACGCTCTATTGAAATAAATAGTTTACGAAATCGGACACGTAAATGGGAAGACTTCCGGGTAGCCCATCTTTTATATCGTTAGCGGTAATGGCATATCTTTTAGAAAAATTATAAGAAGTCATACAAAGGCGCAAGCCACGTTCTTGGCATTGCGTAAACTAATTTTGTGGGAATGACCAGATACCAAGCATAAACGTCCGAAGGAATTTAGGCTGATTTTGAAATTTCTTGATGAACTCACGGTGTCTGAAGGTTTATTATTCAACGATAATGGCATTTTGATCCCATCTCGAAAAACTTGTAGCAGTACTCTATTTCAGGGACAAGATATTATACAGGGAAGCCTAGCGAGATTAATAGCAAGACAAGCATAATTCAGCGTTCGTTAGAGTAGCTACGTCATTTCCATCATTAGTGATGCGGCTGCATTCATGCGAGTTTTTTGAGTTAAATAAACAAATCAGCTCCGATGGACGATAAAATAAGTAGACAAAATATGCACCGCTGTCAACTAATCTGATATTTCCGCTTACGGTAAACTATTACTTTGCTTTTTCATATAAATCGTGTTGTTAGTTTTGCTTGTATACGCATAAAATGGTTAGCCATGGCTTGTATATATAGACACAGGTTACCATTTTTAAAAATTGTCGCTTTTCGTTTTCACCAGTTATGTGCATGGTTTGTAAGCTATCACTAGAATAAAGTTTTTTCCACATCTGGTGAAAATAAGACGATTTTAAATCATTGGTTAACATAGATTCGTTGAGGCACCAGATCTCAATAACATTGATTAACATAAGGTTACCGAACCCGCTAGAAATATTTTAAGATTTCCGTTACACGTGATATGTTTGATATTTCTATGTATTTGGTTAAACATAAACGTTGTTAAACCAGTTACCACTTAAATATTGCTTATCCACGATTAAACATTAATACAATTTTCACTTTTCTTGCAGAAAATTTTAACAAATAAACTGGGTTACTACAATAGCCTGGGTTATGGACGTGTTATGTTGTCGTTAAGCGCACCACATTACATATACACATACAATGCGTTGCATTATTTTCTGCTTTTGCACGGATCTCGAAAAAATCTGCAAACTAATTATTTTGTGGCTTATATATCCATATATAAATCACCATCGTAAAAATTTGCAAACATGTGCGAGATTCGCATTCTACCCTATCATTATTATTTTTATTAGGTTTTCATTATCCACGATAATAAATGTCTGTTTTACATTGTATACAAGCTTTGTAGTGCAATCACCGCAGCTACGACAATGTGAGAATAGTTAAAGATTAGAGGTAAAGTTGCGATCACCTATTTCATTCCTATTTCACTTCTACTTAGGGGTTGCATCCGAATTTCATCACCTACAAATGCATGGCCTGTGTCCATACATATGCTCCAATTCGAGCAACGGTTCTGGACGCAGTCTTCTAAATAAATAACTAACTAAACATATTATTCCTCAACAGTGCGAGACACAGACCAGTTGGGTTATCTTATTAACTTGTACAACGTGTTCGCATAATATTGTTAAGTATACTTCATTTGAACAATGGTTCTCATATGGTTTCTGATGTGATTAGTGTTTGAGAACAAGTAGCGAGATAAAGAAACTGGGAACAATAAAAAATGTAGATTTTACGTAAATTGCAATTAAAGTAATACGGTCATCCATCGGACATTCATCGGTCATCCATCGGTAACTAATTGCAATATGATCGATTAGCTTCCATGGCTGGTTCGAGAAAGGATTCCGTAATGTCATTTTACGGCGATTGCTATGTCGGACCTTGGTATTCGCAAGAAATGAGTGGTCATCTGCACACAAATGAATTAACCGCACAACGTTTACATTACGGGAACCTAAACTTTCTTGACCGACCAGATGCAGTTCATCAGTGTAGAGCATTCGAACTTGTGCTTTCAGATCCCCCGCCAACACAACTTAGTCCGTGCTTCTTCGGAGACGAACCTTTGTCACAGAAAGCATTTTTACCTAATCATCGCTACAGTTTGGGGGCACGTAGGCGGCGATGTTGAATATTCACCTATTAGTCTCGCGCGACTTCGAAGCTTTGAACAAGCTAGCGAACCGGACCGTAGATATCCGGCAACTGACTGGTATCCACTCCACCAGAGCAACTTCAGCCAAGGGACACAGGGCAATACCAACCCTAGCTTGGCCGGTGCTAGAAGATGCATCGTCACCAGATAGTTGAAATAAAAAGGTACCGCTGGCGTTACGTGAAGTCGATCCCAGTATGTGCGAAGAGCTCGAGTCTTGCAGGCGGATCGCCCATAAGCTACCTAAATCTAAAACATGGCCTCTAATTTTTGGGGCAAGTGCTGCCAGTTGACAGATATGTAGCAGTGTGCATACATTGAGGCACGCCAATCTGAAGCGGGATCAAGGGCTGCAAATGAAAGCTGATGAAGTGAGGTGCTCCGCTTTGTTGGACACGAGATTGTCGACAAGGCCTGAGAGACGATTCGGGTTTGCATATAAGTATAAACTAGAAGATAAATGCCCAGCAAAGCATTTTCAGCGGAAGCTAATAATCAAATGGTTGTAAACTGAAGGGAGATAGGTAAATTTGTAACGGGACCATATGAGCGTAAGGCTTGAGCGGTAGCATCCAGACCCATACCCAGCCTGCTCCATGCAGAGAAAAGTCACCGCTTTTTTCCTGTGCGACGGCCAGAGAAGGATGAAATGCTTTGAAACAAAATGCATTGTATTGTGTGGGTAGTATACTGGCTTAGATACAGGCTTAGACAATGAACGGTTATGATTCTCAACCAACGCGTTTGGCTCAATTACCTGACCGCAAGGCAGCGTGTTTGGCTGTGAAATACAGGGATCCCGTGTTAAGGAATAAGCAACCACCTCATTCAAACCCCTAACTAAGAGGACCAGGATGCTGAGTATGTCTGGCCTCCAACCAGTACCCAACCTTGTATTAATGGCTCTGGAGTTAAATCAAGGCACCACCCTGCAGAGATCAATGGATATATGAAGCACATAAGCAATCGAGCAAGGTAACTTCTAACATCATGGTGAAAATAGAGGCAAAGTACGGAAGGCAAGTAGCCCGCTGGTACGTGGAAACGTTCAACACCGCTTTTCTGTTTTCAGTGCTATGCAGAACACTTCAACGGGAACATCGAAATGGTCAGCATGATGGCACATCACGATATTATACCCCATCTCGTTGTGATCAATGACTGGTCTGCTTCTAGCAGAACAACCCCATGATGTCGCCTGAAGAACATTCATCACTGAGTTTTAAGGTTTAGCACTAAACGCAACGGAAAATAAGGTCCTTAACTCAAACGAAGTATAGGCCTTCATGCGGTGTCTTAGGAGTAAACCGATTGTCCTGTGTGATTTAGTTTGTAAAGTAAACCTATTAGTTGCGAACGCCACAAACTGGATTGCCAACATAACTAAGGGAAAATAATGTATCAAGTTCTTTCGGGGCCAACCCTATCCTCTGCAACGTTCATAACCTGCAGGGCAGTGGAGGATAAGACGCGCTAAAATCACAGTTAGCTTGTAAATCATGACGGTCCGAAGCTGTCCCCCGTGGCCCAGCAGCATAAGCTGCTGACTGGCGGTTCAAGCCGCTGGTGGTCATGGGTACGAATCTTGAGGGATCCGATGGATGCTCAACAGGCCGAAACTGTAGTTTAGTGCTTTTCCTGGCATGTGGACAACTATCTGATTTGGAAACTTGCTGCGATTAACCTCACTTATTTACATCCAAATCCCCTACTCATGAGTACTTCAAAAAGAAATTGAAAAACCGAGAGGATTCGGAAAAGCAAGTTGTAGGAGTAATGCAGTCCGTAAATGGGGAAATCGCTTTTAGTGTATATAGAAATATTATAGATATGTGGTGGTAATCATTTTGCCAGTTTAAAGCCTTGCGCTTTGAATACGATTAGAGAGTATTTTTGTTCGTCGCAATCAGCCGACAATTCAGATATGTCGACCAGCTGTCCGGAAAAGCACCAGAAGGCCGTTTCGCCCTATTGGGGCTCATCAGTATTGCGCATCCTTCGGTCTTCTGCGGAGGATCAAACCCATGACTGCTAGTGGCTCTTGCCAACTAGCCTGCAGCTTACGCAACTGCGCCATAGAGGACGGTATCTGACTATCGTCCACTGCCATGCAGGCACCCGCCATGAAAATGACAGCGGTCGGCCTTCCGACGTCACGACCTCCCGGTTACAGTAGCTATGAATAGATATAGCATTTCGTGGAATCCGTACGGGCGAATTGGTATTACTTATGAATGGAAGGATTTTGGTATTTTTGTTCGTCGCAATCAGCCGACAATTCCATTCATAAGTAATACCAATTCGCCCGTACGGATTCCACGAAATGCTATGTCGATTCATAGCTGCCGTAACCGGGAAGTCCTGACGCCGGACGGCCGACCGCTGTCATTTTCATGGCGGGTGCCTGCATGGCAGTGGACGATGCGTCGGGCTATATCGCATTTAGCTAAAAATTCATGATAGTCAGATACCGTCCTCCATGGCGCAGTTGCATAAGCTGCAGGCTAGTTGGCAAGAGCCACTAGCAGTCATGGGTTTGATCCTCCGCAGAAGACCGAAGGATGCGCAATACTGATGAGCCCCAATAAAGCGAAACGGCCTTCTGGTGCTTTTCCGGACAGCTGGTCGACATACCTGAATTGTCGGCTGATTGCGACGAACAAAAATACTCACCAAAATCCTTCCATGCATAAGTAAGATTGGTGAGTAGTCAAATCTGCAGCGCTGCAAACGTTTTAGACAAATATTCGTGGCATTCTATAGGGAGAAGTTTAGCTAGCCAATACTCAACAATCCTTAGAAAGATGCAGATGATTACCTGAAACGGTAAAAGTATCAAATTTTATGGATTATTCTTCTGACCAATCGCAATCGATTTGCACGCCAAAGAGAGAACTCCTTTACAGGCTAGGTGGCGTGGCTCTATCTTTTTTTTGAATAAAATCCCAACAAAAATATGAGGCGAAAAACGATGCTGATTACAGTGCACCAATTACGACATTCTTCCGGCAAGTTGTTCAGTATTCCACATGTCCTGTGCACCAACGAACCTACAACCTAGATAGCTGCCGCTTTCTTGCACTTCTCTTTATGGGGCCAAGCTGTATTCCATAAATTTTAGCCCTAAAGAGAAAAACTGAGAACAAACGCATAATACAAGAGGTATTCAACGCTTACTGTATGGAATTCCAATGCCGATAAGCATACCAAATCAATTGTGACCCACACCTGCCCAAAAAATAGTCGCACTGTACGGTGCAATTTGACCTAAATGCATCCGTTCCACTATCTCAAACATTAGGCATTTCACTAATATTGGTGCTGCTGAAATTTCACCCAGTGAGAACGGTGGTCGACCTTCCGATATTTCGCCTTAAACTGTTTACATCCACCTTGTACTAGTGCCCATAATCGTCGGCTTGAAAGCATACTGTCATTCCACCGTGCTACACAAGTGACCCATTAAAGCAAGTCAAAACGAAACAATCTGTAAATGCATATGCAATATCTTATGCGTATTAAAATATCCGGCCAAACGAGTTCTTATGGCATTATATATGTAGGAAAACATGTTAGCAGGACACAACCTAGAATTTTAACTGCTAAACTCTGCGCAAGCTACTAGTCTGCTGTCAATAAAAATTTTCATTGCGCGATGCTAAGAAGCCTCGCTGTGGCCAGCTTGCCAGTGTGAATTTCTTGACTGTGTCTTTGTAAATAATACTTTCGTTAAATAATATATAGTTTAATTTTAATCCATCATGACACGGCATATCAAGCATGATCAAAATTGAACCCATAAGTTTTTCTCAACAGACGTGTTACTGTGATGCAATAAGTTATGGCCAATATTAGTTCCGCAAAATTACGCCTAACGTTCTTCGTTGGCTGACAAAACGACATCGTCAGGAATGGCCAATGGATTTTGAAGCCGAGCAATGATGGATAAGAAGCGTGATGTCCGTTAAAGGTTTATGCATGCGAGTAACATTTGGAAATGAAGAAGATAGCATTCTTCTGCTTAGGAAAATCGGATTGTTTTGAGGTGTTTAACGTCCCCGGATTGGGAGAACTTTGTGTGAAGCTATCTATCCACGCTGGGATTGTTTTGATGTAGGTGTGTAATTCAAACCTGCTTTAAGCATCTGTCCGACGCAAAATCTCAAGGACTTTTTCCGATAACTTATTCGGAAGGAGCCAGCATAATGTGGTCCTAAACACAAACAATTTTGTACTTCGTATATTGTGCATACAAAGCCCGGAAAAACGGAGTTCAGGTATGCAACAAGTGATGGGCTGCAAATGACTTATCCGTTAATTATACAAAGTGGAATACCCGCATGCCTTTTTCAGTGCCATTTGTAGGGCTAAAAGTGCCGTAGCTACTAAAAGCGGTCACTGTGAGATCGCTTGACTGTGCTTTAATTAATACGCGAAGCGTGAGTTATGAATGTGGTCAAAGACCCAGTGAAGAATAAATTGTGTTTATACATCGCGATATCACATGTTAATGCGCAACGATAAGTGAAATAAGATGTATCAAAAGCATGCTATAAGTGAGCTGAAATGAATGGTTAGTTGCAATTAGGATGAGGGTGATTTCTCATGTGTAAATTTAATAAGTCCCCAAATAATAGGTCTAATATGTTGCAGCGTGTATTGGAAAATTAAACATTGATCCTAGGGAGACTGAAACGCAGGCAGCACGCAAACAGATTGAGTCATCCTTTATTGTTTGATATAGAATTTTAAGGTTAAATTAAGGGAACGAAATGGGAAGCAACAAATAAGCATGCAGCAAGTTTGTTGTAGATGTCAGTTCATAAGCTGTTGAAGTACAGCGGCACACAGATAGGTAAGTTTCTCCAACAACCTAAGAGAAATGAGGTAAGGCATACTAGACTAGGGTAAGCGAGAGATAAACCTGGGCACTCGTATAAAGTGTGTGGTCAGGAACGGTGCAGCGAGTGCTGGATACTTGGACATCAGCATGTGAACTATTTATGTGCAGCAACACGCTTTCTTATTGAGCTTAACTTGTTAGCGAGTTCAGAGCTATGTTCTGTGAATTAATATGGATACAATAGGAATCACATTATCAAGGCATACGTTTGAGGTATGGCGGAAATCGTAGCATATGTTTTAAAATGTAGCTGTGATGAGAGGGCCAATTATTTCTTGTATCTTAAGTGAAGAGCTCTAGGGTGAATTCATTTTAAGAGGGCTATTGTGTGGACTATTAGCTTGCAGTGAGCAAAGGTTAAATGTACGGCGGTGCTTCGGAGACTAATTACAACGGCCACCGGACTGATTGAGTTATCCGGCTTTGATGAGGAGGGAAAAAGGAAGTTAACTAAAGAAAACGCTTTCGAAGTTAAGGCTTTTTGTATGCAAAAGTTTTGTTGAGAAAGAACGCTGATCGAAACTAAATGAGCTGTAGTATTCTTCCGGTCCGGCGTTCACAGTTCTTTCCATCCTAATACAATGACTGGGGCCGTACTAGAAACTTAAAGGTGCAATATAAAATAAACACCTCACAAAAGGTTAGATGCTCAAGCGCCTAGTAAACGGCCTATATTATGGAAGCTGCAAAATAACATGGCAAGTGGAGAGGAATAGATCCGGAGAGGAATGAGAGGGTGAGGACAACAGCAAACCAAACAGATCGACAGTTTAACTGGTAATGATTATCGTGACGCCGGTGAACCAATTACAATTCATTCGGTAATTTTGACGCAGTGTAGGCGCGACGTTTATACGGAGCAGATAAGGAGAGTAATTGAAGAGTAGACACATGAACATGAATAAAGATGGTGTATTGTTTGGGAGCAATGAAGTTTTTATTAGCAGGTAGACACAGGTATAGGTGGTAAGATCTGTGTTTCCGTAACTCGTCTCTATATATGCAGGAGCTCAGTATTCCCATATACAATGAAGAATTGGTATAAAAATAAGTTCTGTTTTCAATAGTCGAAAACACCGTCAGTGTGTGCTCTAAATGGGACAACAAGCGCAGATACATTGCAACAATACTGACAGTGGCCTAAAAAGTATAATACAAGCAATAATTTCCTCATGTTTTCTAAATCAACTACTGGCAAGTAAGTGTGGCGTCGAAGTACAAGGAATGGAATCATTCTCGCTTGGTTGGTGATGCGCTTCTCTAAGCATAACCATAAGATAGCAAGCGTTTGTGAATGAAGAGACAATGTAGGAGAAATCATAACCCATGATAAGTTAGTATAGCATCTGCCGAAAATTTGGAACGCAAGAAGTGCGTTAAGGCTACTTGGGCAATACGGAAAAATGTGATGTCCTCTTTAATGGTTGGCTAGTTTTGCATAGTTTGGTTACAAATAAGAACCTATTGAATTGGTCACTTAATATAAATTCCCGATGAATTCTTGTGTTTCATTCTTTGTAAATGGTCATCGATTTGTTTGGTGATAATAAGTCATCGCTGTCCGCAGGCCACCGCCGCACTTGGGTCCATTTGTGTTGGTTTTCATGGATGAGCGGCGGGGATATTGGCGGAAGCGACCTGTTATTTTCTCTCTCTCAGCAGATTGGAATATTTGCCCTGCTTTGCATTTTCACGAAGTGCATGTGGGGTGAGTACTGTTGTCGGCGCCCCTGTCTTCAACACTGCATTAGGGTAAAACTCAAAGGCCAAATTAGCATAGAAGGCAATCCTTGTCGTTCAAACCATTATATTTCAGTTAGGTACAAAATCTTCGGCTTGTTCCAGATAAGCGCATTTGCCCTCCGAATAAAGCATGCAGAAGCGGACAAACCGAGGGAAGAATACAAAGCAACTACATAAAAAGTTAGAAATTCATGTTATTTGATATGCATTCCTCGACCTGAAGAAGTTGATGTACTATAAACAATGAACAAATGTTAAGTCATTGCTTGTGGTGTGAAATTGAACATAATGGGCAGGAGGACGATGTTATCATAGCCTCTTCAGACTAAAGAAGTTCAATGCTTAAGGTGGGGCTTCATGGCGCGGAATTATATAGCCTTACAGGGATGGACGATTAGGTAAGCAAACAGAAGTGAAAGAAATCAAATATGGGTAAGAAAACATTTTACGGCAAATAGAAAATTCAATGAATAAAGTAATTTACTAGTTAACGTCCGAGGCCACAGTTCAAGAGTGTTGGTTGCGCAGCGTCCAATATTGTCACTCTTCAATGATGCGCATTCCATCGGTGCCCTACAGCTGATCGAACCCATGACCGATAGAGGCCTATACCAAGCAGGCAGTATTATAAGATCTGGGTTTACAATGCTGCCGTTGTACCATTGTTTTGCATAGTGAATAAAATATATATAAATAATATAGTTGCTAAGCGATATCGGTCCAGGAGTGGAGAAAGTGGAATGTAAAATACCTGTACCTGAGAAGCTTGCGTTGAAGGTGGTCAGATAAACAAAAATAAGAGCACCTTTTCTGGGGTAATACACCAGATATTAGAAGGTCTGTCCATAGGTGTACTAAAATATATACCTATTGATAACTAGCACCTGCTAGTAACAGATGTTGAAAGCAGAAGATCCAATGGAAGGGCCTTTATAAAATATATTTAGTTCATTCACAAGATAAGGTTTGTTGGAACGGTGTTAGCCTCCGATAGCAATAGCTGCACCATGGGGACGTATGATACGATGCTTAGGTCTTTTGGAGTGCCGTCAGTAAACATGTATTAAAGGTTGCATGATTTTATAATTTCGCAGACTCAAAGGTCGGAAAGCGTATACTATAGTGACAGCTGGCACACGTCAGTTACGAATGCTAATGAGACTATATCCTAGTCAAAGTTGTTCAAACGAAAATGTATACACAGTACTTATGATAACAATTAATTGCACGAGTTGTGACAACAGCAGCCATGGGCTCTGACTTCAAATACGTAGCTAAGGTCTGGTAGAATGACTTTGATAGACGTAGCTTAGAGGTTGTATACCTAACCATTTTCACAGACGAAGCTGTCAAAGCATTTGAGAAGTGGTTAGAGCAAAAATAAGAACAAGGTGATGAAAGTGAAGGTAAGATGTACGGAATGAACTTTGTCTTCGCAAGTGGATTATTTATTGCACAGCTCTATGCCATTTGTGCCAAGCCATTAGACATGCGAAGCTGCAAGTCTAAAGACAAAGTCTGTACCAATTGTTTATATATTAAATGGAAACAATTCATGGGGTTTAAGCTACCGTTTAGCCCCCATGGGTTGCTTGTATGATAGCGTCTACTATTACCATAGTGCAGTCTTTAAGACGAAATGTCTGTAAGAGAAGGCAAAGTAAGTCAAAAGGAGAAATCACTTATTATGATAGTTATCTTATACTCATAATTCTAGTCCTAATGCCTAAAATTTGCGTGCGGCAGAAACCGATTAGTTCCCTTAAGTGTTAAGGCGGAAACTGCAATGTGTTGATTAGTTGTGAGCCCAAGGTGCTTGGGTGTCTTGTAATATATCTTAGGTGTCTTCAAATTATATCTGAGCAATATTAAATGAAGTAGACTTTTGAATCACAGATATTGAATTTGCTTTATATCTTGAATCACTGAATGTTGAAAACTGTATTATAGAGCAAGTAGAGATGAATTCTGTACAACTTTTTCGAAATATGGTGAAAAAGTTATAAAAGTTGTCGGCCGGGTATTCGGTTATCTTTCCAATGTAAATTTAAAATATCTGACCCACAGCATTGTAGGACACACAGATGTGACTAATAATCGTAATTGTGCAAACGTTCTCTGAATCGAATAATGGTAAAACGTAAATCTAACTACTTTCTTAACTGTTGCACAGATGTTGCCTCCATCACATGTTCAGGCAAACTGTTCCAAATATTTACCACTCTCCGTTCGAAGCACAGTGGGTGAAGAACACGTTTCACATCCGGCACGCCAGGTTGACATATGTGTCCGCGTGTACTGCTTGACCAAGGTAAGTGCACCATTGGTCTCAGCATAGGTAAGTCACCGATATGTGGAATACGGTAGGACATAATGAGGTCGATTCGCAACCGACGGTAGGACAATGGGTAGAGTCCTAGCCTCTCGCACAGATCTTCATACAACAAGCCACATAAACTCGGGATGAGCATGGAAGAAAGGAGTTGGACGCATTCTAGCTTGCCTAAGGTGAACGGAAAGAAGGCAGGAGTACCTTAATAAACAGGGCTCAAACATTAAAGAAACTGAAGCAGCAAGCATACTGACGAATGTGCAGAAGTGTAACTTGACTGCTGCTTTAATCGACTCTGACGTAGATCTAAACGAAGGCTGGGACGCACCTTGACCGGATCAAGTTTCAAACGTGGTATCATTGACAAATGAAAAAAGCGAGTAACTGCCGACCTCCCATCGTTCGGCATTCTCCCACACTTGACAGCTTCACCTATTTGCGGGCTCCTAGATACCGAGAAACTGGCCTGCTTGTATACTAATGCTCAAGGTCTTTATAACAAACTGGCTGAACTGAAATATCGCTAAGCTTCCGGCTCGTATGATGTCATTGGCATCACCGAGACATGGTCGCACACCGGAATGACGGACGCTAAAGTGTCGCTACCCGGCATGTCGCTGATCCGGAACTGCAGGCTCACAGAAGGAGGAGGGGTAATCCTGTACCACCGAAACGACTTACAGTGCGAAGCCGTGGAGGATTCAGACTCGCAGTTCCCTGACTCTCTTTGGTGCCGGTTGCAGTTAAAAGGCAGGGATGCTTGCCTTATCGTCTTGGTGTACCGCGCCCCTAACTCAACACGCGAAACGGACTACCACCTAACGGCCGCTTTAAGGTGCAGTTTACAACAAAATTACACTCACATTCTTATCATAGGAGATTTCAACGTACATTGATTAGAAGCTCCTGCCACGATCGGAGAACAATTCAAAACCGATTTACAAGGTCTAGTAACTACTGTTCTTCTTTACAACCATATCACTTTGCGCACTCGGTTCAGAACTGGTAACAGGCCATCTGTGCTAGAGCTTGTGCTTACCAACGAGGAGCATATGATTGATGAGTTGGTTTTAGACTGCCCGTTGGGTCGCAGTGATCACGCAGTCATCAGTTTCAACTTCGTCTGCTATGCAGAATACCTGAATGATAACGATGGGACTGTGCGAACCATCACTAGATACGACCGACTCGCCCAGCTAGTCAGCGCCACAACATGATCTTTCCTCGAAGAAAAACCTCCGGAAATCGCCTGGCTCGAGTTCGTCAACACATTCAGTCAGCTGATTGCACAGGCTTCAGAGATAAAAGCTTGCAATAAGTGCAAATCAGTTTCTTTCGTTAGGAGCAGAACCCGAATATGGATGACAGTGCGTAACGCAGCATGGCGAGTGTACAGAGAAGCTCCAGCACTAGAAAATTGGGACAACTACGTGGCCCAACGTAACCACTGCACTCAACTGTTAACAGAAGACAAAGCCACCTATCAGCAGAACATCGTAAAAACTTTCAGTGCTAAACACAAACTGCTGAACAAGCACGTTAATAGCCTACGAAAGGTGAGGCAAGGATTTCCTCCATTCAAGACGGCTGATGGCCCAACAAGGACGGCTAGGGAAGCTGCAAAAGCGCTGCAGATGCAATACGCCCCCACGTTTCAAAGAGTCTTGCCACCAAGCGATCTACCAAGCTTTGTATTCTGCTCACCAGGACTAACCCACATCAATTTTGCCGCAGAGGCTGTATTGCAAAAGCTGACTTCTCTACGCAAACACAGCTGGCCGGGTGTCAACAAAATTCGTCCAGAGGCATTGGGAGCAGCAGCAAACCAACTGGCAGGAACTTCAGTTCAGTTTTTCCAGCACTGTTTAGATCAGAACCAGGTTCCGCCATGTGGAAGCTTGAAATAATAAGCCCAATTCACAAAGGTGGAAGCAGAACTGATCCCTCCAACTACCGCCCAGTAACCCTTCTTCCTATACTCTCCAAGGTCACGGAATCCATATTTGCCGATGCACTAGTGTGCTATCTGGAAAAATGAAATCTCATCAACCATGGACAGCACGGTTTCCGTGACAGCGGTCATGTACAACGAATTCGCTAATTGCACGTAGTAGTTAGACCAAGGCAGCCGACGCTGGAGAAGGTGTTAATGTAATCTACCTGGATTTTTCCAAGGCTTTCGATCGTATAGACCATCGGATGCTACTATACAAGCTGCAGCATTACGGCGTCGAAAACCCCTTTTTAAGCTGGATCGCCAACTTTCTACTTCAACGGCAATTAGTGGTCAGAGTTCGGAGCTCTTTATCGGACCCAATAAAAGTGGTGTGTGGTGTGCCGCAAGGATCGGTTTTAGGTCCACGTTTTTTTGTGTGTTTATTAATGACCTAGCAAGGGAATCGCTTCAAACTTCCTAACGTTTGCCGACGATATCAAGATCTGACGCAGGATCCAGCCGAACACCGACCAACATTTGCTTCAGAGTGATTTAGATACGGTGTATCAATGGTCGACCCAAAGCCTATTGCATTTCAACGTCAGTAAATGCAAGGTGCTTTCCATCCGACATCAAAGCAGCTACTCATACCGACTCGGAACGGAGTCAACAACAACAATCAACTCTCGAACATGACTTGGGTGTCCTGGATCAAGATGACTTGGGTTGCTCCAGGCAATCCGAAAAGGCCTCAAAGACCGGGAATCAACACGTCGGGCTGTTGCGATGGGCGTTTGGACAAATAAACAGCTCCATATTTCGACAACTGCTCAAGGCGTATGTTCGCCCCCATGTCGAATATGCAATTCAAGCCTGTCATCCATGGCTGAAACACGACCTTAATGCACTGGAGCTGCCACAACGCCGGGCATCTAAGAACGTAATTGGAATGCGCAATCTTTCCTACCAGGTGAGGCTGCGACTACTGGGATTGTTCAGTGGAAGCTATCGCAGACTACGAGGAGACCTGATTATGGCATACTTGATTCTGCGAGAACCACATCATGTGTGCCGCCCTACTATTTTGTCCTGGTTACCATGTTTATGCATTATCTTAGCAGACTTTTGCAAATATATATATATATATATATTGCAACTCAGCAGCAATACAAACCTGAGGGGTCACTCATTAAAACTCGAAGAAAAATACAGTCGTCTGGAGTGCCGCAGAAATTTCTTTTCCATTCGTGTCTGTCACTCGTGGAATGCTCTCCAAGAAGCGGTCGTCTCTGCACCGACACTAATAGTATTTAAAAGACGGTTGGACGATGCACTCATTCACTTACACTTTGTTACTTAACACTACGTCTCCATCCTACACCTGGAGTTCACCATGGAATTATTTGTTGTTAACTGTGGATGCTGTGAATCTAAGAGGATCGCAGGACTGCAGCGGAGCAAACGATAAGTCCTTATTTTCTTATTTATCTTATTAACTATATTCTATTCTTATCACCATTATTGCTATGTTGATATCCTTTGCAACTATCCAACGGGACTTGTAAAGCAACGCTTCTTAACCCGTATAAATTCATTGTTCATTGTTCATGTTTTTTTAGAGAAGGGACGAGTGGCAACCTCTTCAGTCCATGAGCCGAAGATACCTGTGAGCCCCCAAAGCATGCGCATTCCGTTGCGATATAGCCTGTTCATTTTGTACGACGACTTCAAATGGTAGCGCATGAGTACACCTAAGTCCCGCAAGGTGGGTGTGTGATACAGCGTTTGGCCGTTTAGACTGTAGGTTGGGCCGACAGCACCCTTCCCCAGGTTCATAAATACAGATTTAGCTGGGTTCACCTGGAGGCGAAATACTGCAGACAATGTGGGGACTGTTGAGGTCTTGATGAGGTAGGCCGCAGTCGTCAGGAGCGTCGATTTCCCTCCAAATCTATATGTCTATCGCAAACAAGCACACGGTGGCCGGAGAAGCTTTGGTAGATCGTTGATGTGGATCTAGAACAGAATGGGCCCAGCACAGTGCCCTGGGCACGCCACATGTAGATGGATACTAGTCAGTTATATAGTCGTCCACCCGTACCCTCAACATTCGTCCAAAAAGAAATATTCGAATCCACCGGTGTATTGAGCAACTGAAACTTCACATCCTCAGTTTGTGAAGGAGAACCTCATGACTGACTTTGCGAACGCTTTACTGAAATCGATGGATGTCACCACGACAGTCTTCCCCTTGCTTATTGCCTTAAACCATTTATTCCTCGTCACAAGCAGGTTCGTAATGCATGAGCGACCTTGCATAAAACGGAGCTGGGCGTGCGTTAAGACTTCGTTTGACTATAGAAAAAGCAGTTTTTCCTTTTTCACAATGTTCTCAACAACCTTTGCCAAAATAGTTGTCAGACAAATTGACCTGTAGTTGTCTACTTTGTTAGGGTCTCCGTCTTTCGGAATAAACTTCATTACCGAACACTTCCAGTTAATTGGCAAGGAACATTTGGTGATTGACCTGTTGAAATTTTCAGTCAAGGCAAGATCGTGGATGGTCGAATTGGCTTGAGAACCAGTGGGTGAAGGACATCAAGTCCGGCAGGTTTGGTGTCGACAAGTATGGCGAGTAGTTGACATTACACTTCAACGCCACAATCCAAGCTGCGGCGTTTGGTAAAAGCTGTACACGTCGAATTCGGAATAGACAATAGACAATAGAAAGCGGACGCAACTCAGTGCTGGAGCTTAGGGATTGTACGCCCCGGTCATCCTGCAATGGCATATCACCTGCAGGCTTCAGGCGTTGCTTCACGTAAGCGAAGATTCTCTTTGTGGTGGTTTTCGCGGCGATTGCGAGGTGCTCTACGAAATGTCGGCGCTTATTCTTTTTTGCACCGTTGCAAAGATTTTGCTGACTTTTAAACTCTTCTTAATCATTGGCACAGCCAGATAGGAGGAATCTCACCCACAGTCTGCGCCGCGCCCAATCCAGAATTTCATAATACTTGGCAAATCAATGAGGTTTAATCGGTCCAAGTTCCGACATTTCAATGGCACAAATTGGTGACACAATGAGGTTGCTCTCACTTTGGTACATATCGAAGTCTTCCCCAGATGCAGCTAGTGACAGAGACCAATTCATTTGGCTTGCGGCTCGAGCTAAACCATCGAACTCCATTTGCCAATACTTGTGAGCTGGCTCCAGTGGACATGAATCCGGCGAAGATGATTCCATATCAACTATGAGCACTGAGTGATCGCTTGTAGCCAGAGGCTTCAGGATCCGAACGTCACGCCCACGTTGTTCGTAGCTCCTTAACATCAGGTAGAGACAGGACGGGGTTGAGTGTGTTGATAATCGTGTTGGGTGGCATATGTGTTGCGATTCACCAGTCTCAAATACGAAATCCACGAACTCTGCTTTAACCGCACTATGTCCAGACATCAACTGCACATCAGGCCACCGTATTCAGGGACAGTTAAAAGAGCCCAAAAATAGAAAGTGTGGAAGACTCATGTGAGTTCAAAGTTGAGGCAGCCATTCCAAACAACGACTATGAAGGCTGCGATAGACTGCGCCTACAAGCAATTCTCCGCAACTGAGGCGGATGGAGTTCAATTTTAGCTCACACAAACCCTCCTCATTTCAGTAGGTGTTCACAAGCCTCCCATGCAGGGAAGACCGGATTTAATGTAAGACACCACCGTGGGCGTTCTTTAGTCTATCTCATCGGAACTACGAGTAACTGTTGAGTTCAATTTCTTAGGTGGATAACTGTGAATACAGCCATGTCTCTGCGATTCCCACAACATTTGGCCGCTCAGACGCAATGAAAGAATAGCACTCATCTTGCTTGTTCACTACACTGCAAACGTATTGTAAAGACTAGTCGCAGGATGCATCAGGAGCCGCCGGGTTTGCTTGAGGTGCGAGCAGTACATTTATTCTGATACGCATATTCTTGGAAACCACTCGAAAATTTACGATCCTAATATTTGTTTCCCCTTCACCAGTACGTCTTTTCAGCACAACGGTTGCAGATCTTAGCTGCTTCCGGTCAATTGGGTACAGGTCTGGACGAACATGGATCTGAAAACCTTTCAGCGCACTTAGGCGGGACGTGATTTATATTGGAGTGGCTTCCTACACAAAGGTGATTCTCATAGGCTAGTTTTGTTGATCATTTTGCTTTGCAGGACGGGTCATTTGCCTCACATTTACCGTGTCCTCACCAGCGTCAATGGGTCTGTAAATTAGACTTTGTAAAACCCGACATCTGGCTCGTAGCGCATTTTTAGTGATGGATCACTGGACTCCGGCGCGTGGATGATCACGAGATCATAACGCCTCTAGTCTTCGAGATTGACCTTGCAGGGCAATGTCTACCACTAACCTCACTTGATTTGGATTATGTTTGACTTACAGAAGTTAAGCGCCCAAAATTCTTTCGTATTGGCGTTATTTGTTCATTCCACTGTTCTTTAGAAGTCAGAATTTCACCTGCTGGGACACCAATGCCCTTTGAACAAACAGGGTAAAAAAATGTATGCCAGCTGCAACTGGGCTTCTCAAAACGGTTGGACTTCATAAAGGTGAGCTTGCACAGGTACAGGAGGAAAACTGAGCTAGAACCGAAAGGCACCTTGGGCTAGAATGTTGGGCCTAATACACGGTGTTGTTCGCAACTTAATAATGAAGCCTAAAGGTGAGCTTATACTTTTACTGACTGTATCGTCTTTCAGCAATTTTCACATTAAGTTTAAACGACATCGTGTTGTATATACCAAAGACGATGTAAAAGCTCAACTGATAATCCAAACATGAGATATGGTATATAACTTGCAAAAACACATGGGAGTGCATTTTATGGTATCTGGCTACCTTAGAAAAACGGGTAAAGTGAACAATGAACAATGAACAATTAATTTATACGGGTTAAGAAGCGTTGCTTTACAAGTCCCGTTGGATAGTTGCAAAGGATATCAACATAGCAATAATGGTGATAAGAATAGAATATAGTTAATAAGATAAATAAGAAAATAAGGACTTATCGTTTGCTCCGCTGCAGTCCTGCGATCCTCTTAGATTCACAGCATCCACAGTTAACAACAAATAATTCCATGGTGAATTCCAGGTGTAGGATGGAGACGTAGTGTTAAGTAACAAAGTGTAAGTGAATGAGTGCATCGTCCAACCGTCTTTTAAATACTATTAGTGTCGGTGCAGAGACGACCGCTTCTTGGAGAGCATTCCACGAGTGACAGACACGAATGGAAAAGAAATTTCTGCGGCACTCCAGACGACTGTATTTTTCTTCGAGTTTTAATGAGTGACCCCTCAGGTTTGTATTGCTGCTGAGTTGCAATAAAGGGCGGCACACATGATGTGGTTCTCGCAGAATCAAGTATGCCATAATCAGGTCTCCTCGTAGTCTGCGATAGCTTCCACTGAACAATCCCAGTAGTCGCAGCCTCTCCTGGTAGGAAAGATTGCGCATTCCAATTACGTTCTTAGATGCCCGGCGTTGTGGCTGCTCCAGTGCATTAAGGTCGTGTTTCAGCCATGGATGCCAGGCTTGAATTGCATATTCGACATGGGGGCGAACATACGCCTTGAGCAGTTGTCGAAATATGGAGCTGTTTATTTGTCCAAACGCCCATCGCAACAGCCCGACGTGTTGATTCCCGGTCTTTGAGGCCTTTTCGGATTGCCTGGAGCAACCCAAGTCATCTTGATCCAGGACACCCAAGTCATGTTTGAGAGTTGATTGTTGTTGTTGACTCCGTTCCGAGTCGGTATGAGTAGCTGCTTTGATGTCGGATGGAAAGCACCTTGCATTTACTGACGTTGAAATGCAATAGGTTTTGGGTCGACCATTGATACACCGTATCTAAATCACTCTGAAGCAAATGTTGGTCGGTGTTCGGCTGGATCCTGCGTCAGATCTTGATATCGTCGGCAAACGTTAGGAAGTTTGAAGCGATTCACTTGCTAGGTCATTAATAAACACCAAAAACAAACGTGGACCTAGAACCGAGCCTTGCGGCACACCACACACCACTTGTATTGGGTCCGATAAAGAGCTCCGAACTCTGACCACTAATTGCCGTTGAAGTAGAAAGTTGGCGATCCAGCTTAAAAAGGGGTTTTCGACGCCGTAATGCTGCAGCTTGTATAGTAGCATCCGATGGTCTATACGATCGAAAGCCTTGGAAAAATCCAGGTAGATTACATTAACACCTTCTCCAGCGTCGGCTGCCTTGGTCTAACTACTACGTGCAATTAGCGAATTCGTTGTACATGACCGCTGTCACGGAAACCGTGCTGTCCAGGGTTGATGAGATTTCATTTTTCCAGATAGCACACTAGTGCATCGGCAAATATGGATTCCGTGACCTTGGAGAGTATAGGAAGAAGGGTTACTGGGCGGTAGTTGGAGGGATCAGTTCTGCTTCCACCTTTGTGAATTGGGCTTATTATTTCAAGCTTCCACATGGCGGAACCTGGTTCTGATCTAAACAGTGCTGGAAAAACTGAACTGAAGTTCCTGCCAGTTGGTTTGCTGCTGCTCCCAATGCCTCTGGACGAATTTTGTTGACACCCGGCGAGCTGTGTTTGCGTAGAGAAGTCAGCTTTTGCAATACAGCCTCTGCGGCAAAATTGATGTGGGTTAGTCCTGGTGAGCAGAATACAAAGCTTGGTAGATCGCTTGGTGGCAAGACTCTTTGAAACGTGGGGGCGTATTGCATCTGCAGCGCTTTTGCAGCTTCCCTAGCCGTCCTTGTTGGGCCATCAGCCGTCTTGAGTGGAGGAAATCCTTGCCTCACCTTTCGTAGGCTATTAACGTGCTTGTTCAGCAGTTTGTGGTTAGCACTGAAAGTTTTTGCGATGTTCTGCTGATAGGTGGCTTTGTCTTCTGTTAACAGTTGAGTGCAGTGGTTACGTTGGGCTACGTAGTTGTCCCAATTTTCTAGTGCTGGAGCTTCTCTGTACACTCGCCATGCTGCGTTACGCACTGTCATCCATATTCGGGTTCTGCTCCTAACGAAAGAAACTGATTTGCACTTATTGCAAGCTTTTATCTCTGAAGCCTGTGCAGTCAGCTGACTGAATGTGTTGACGAACTCGAGCCAGGCGATTTCCGGAGGTTTTTCTTCGAGGAAAGATCATGTTGTGGCGCTGACTAGCTGGGCGAGTCGGTCGTATCTAGTGATGGTTCGCACAGTCCCATCGTTATCATTCAGGTATTCTGCATAGCAGACGAAGTTGAAACTGATGACTGCGTGATCACTGCGACCCAACGGGCAGTCTAAAACCAACTCATCAATCATATGCTCCTCGTTGGTAAGCACAAGCTCTAGCACAGATGGCCTGTTACCAGTTCTGAACCGAGTGCGCAAAGTGATATGGTTGTAAAGAAGAACAGTAGTTACTAGACCTTGTAAATCGGTTTTGAATTGTTCTCCGATCATGGCACGAGCTTCGAAACAATGTACGTTGAAATCACCTATGATAAGAATGTGAGTGTAATTTTGTTGTAAACTGCACCTTAAAGCGGCCGTTAGGTGGTAGTCCGTTTCGCGTGTTGAGTTAGGGGCGCGGTACACCAAGACGATAAGGCAAGCATCCCTGCCTTTTAACTGCAACCGGCACCAAAGAGAGTCAGGGAACTGCGAGTCTGAATCCTCCACGGCTTCGCACTGTAAGTCGTTTCGGTGGTACAGGATTACCTCTTCTCCTTCTGTGAGCCTGCAGTTCCGGATCAGCGACATGCCGGGTAGCGACACTTTAGCGTCCGTCATTCCGGTGTGCGACCATGTCTCGGTGATGCCAATGACATCATACGAGCCGGAAGCTTAGCGATATTTCAGTTCAGCCAGTTTGTTATAAAGACCTTGAGCATTAGTATACAAGCAGGCCAGTTTCTCGGTATCTAGGAGCCCGCAAAGAGGTGAAGCTGTCAAGTGTGGGAGAATGCCGAACGATGGGAGGTCGGCAGTTACTCGCTTTTTTCATTTGTCAATGATACTTCGTTTGAAACTTGATCCGGTCAAGGTGCGTCCCAGCCTTCGTTTAGATCTACGTCAGAGTCGATTAAAGCAGCAGTCAAGTTACACTTCTGCACATTCGTCAGTATGCTTGCTGCTTCAGTTGCTTTAATACTTATGCTTTGCGAATTGTTTGCGACCTTTAACCGAATTTCGGAAGGAAGATATTTCCGATTTCTCCGCCATGGATCCAAAACATCCTTTGATTTTTGCTCCGACTGAACCGCAAGTTTTAAGATTCTAGGGCCGCATCCTTTATAATTTCGTGAGAGAGGTATCCTGGTTAGCGATAGTGCCACAACATTATCCAAAGAACGTTTTTCACGAATGAACCGCCACTGTTCTAAATCGTGCTTTCCGGTCTCTTGAACATCGTTAGAAGGATGTTCTGGCACGCCATGTATGTAGACTGTGTTTAAACGGTCTTGCTTGCTGTTCCACTCTTCGGTGTTTCTTTTTTTTATCGCGCGCTCCAAGGGAAATCAGGAGAGATACGTATCCCACAGGATTCGTGTTTTAGCGAGCTTGCGGAGAGCAAAACGTTTTCTACGTTGGTGAAGGATTCTAGAGTTACTCGAATAAGTCTGGGTTCACCATAGTGTGGCGAGTTCAGATTATGACTGATTGGTAACAGGTTTATGGGCTTGGCATTGATATGCATTTGCATACGCAATGAGTTCCATTGGTCTTGGTTGTCTGATAAGTTATCCCGCAATGTAATGGCGGTAGATTCAGGGACATTTGAGCATACAATAGTCCGGGCACTGTTGCTGGATACCTTTTTAATCGATCTACATGGTATGGTACTCATTTGTCTTGACTTGTTGACAAGTGATTGTTTGTTGTTTTTCTCTCCATTTGCGTTAACGGTGTCTACAGTGGAAGAGGACGCAACGGCGGCCCCTCGGTGGACCCTTGCAGCAATCTGTGCATATATAACCGATGTTTTTTGAGGCTTAGTCTCGACAAGAGATAGTTGAGCTACAGCTACTAAGGGTTGGTGTTTGGCTGTTTCATGCTTGTTAATGCTAGATATCTGGTCTAGTGGAATTTTCCTAACCAGACGTTTTGGATGGTGCCTGATTTTGTTGCTGTGAGTACTGTTTGATTTACGTGGGAACAGTCTGTATTGCCTGGCGTTCTACCAAAGTTGAAGAAGACAACGGAGATGGAGACATGGCTGATTGCGGCGCAGAGGAAGCGGATTGTTCAGCATTCCGTTGCTTAGCAGCCGCTACGCTTCTGTGGTCTATACTCGCTTTCATTTAAGTAATCTTATTGTTGATCCTCTGCGAGGGGAATGGTGAAACACGCAGTACAGAACCAAAATGCATTATGGGAGCTATTTCGCTCGCGTAACTGTTGTTGGGACACATTTGCACATTTTGTATGGTACCATACCAAACAGTGCGAACAAGCCAGACCGATTTTTACTACCCGATGACATTCTCCTAACCCGCAAATGCCTTTCGCTTGGAGCCTCTTCGGTTTCGCCTTTCTGCCATTCAATTTGGTGTCGTTATCTGACCCAGTGGGTTGATTAGCGTTTTGTACTTTTACAGCTTTGAGAGCGGCGCACATCGGTCAGGCGAGCGTGGTGGTTGCAAGGTCAAATGAACGGCCGGCTTGGTCGCGCGGTCAGTGTGATGGATAATGCCGCCGCACTGGCTGACAAGGTCACAATGAATGGCGAGTTACTGTAACCTGAACAGAGCGCTGAACACAGATTCTTTCACAGCTGTTGAGAAACACTGGATCGGAGTATGCTTAGGCTTTTCGGGCTGCCTCGAGAAATCTGTTTCGAATGGTGTCACACAGAAAGGCAATCGGCTCAATACGATTGAATCAAACGCTTTCGCTTAATCACAGATGCCATTGAAAACGGTTACTGATGGCACAGCTTCTAGTCGAAGAAGACATTTTCCACGTGTGATGAATCACTGTGTAGAGCTGGTAAATCCGGTTCGAATGAGCGTACACTGACAACGCTGCGAGAAGATGGAGAGAGGATAGAGGAAAATAATCCAAATGAACCAGTAGCACGCACTTCACGCGTGTGTGAGGATGATTTTGACCTGAAGTGTGACTGCTTCCGCATTGCGAATAATCCGAAAACAGGATGGCGGCCAGTTGACGTAGAAAATGGCGATAGCATGATCGCCGAAACCAAGCGATGAAAACATAAGTATTACTGGTCGGACAATTCAGCATCAAAAATGAAATTGAATTGGACCTAAATTTCCACGAAATACTTCCAATAAACGAAGGAATCCAGCGCAAAGTGTTTTTTACACAGCCAAAAATAAGCGGCCAGAGGTCTATATCCGCAGTCAGTAATTAGGAACTTTTAAGTACGCTTCCTGAATGCCCGTACGTTAAGGATTATTCCTAGCCTGGAAGGCAACCAGTTGCACATATTCACGTACACATATAACAATAAACAAGATCGCAGTCTCTTTTTGCGACTGGTAGGTAATAAAATGGCGCTTAGTTCGGAGTATACGTTCAAATACCGGACATTTTATACAGGCGAATTAACTATTCAGTCTTTTATAAAATAGCTTATAAAATAAGCACAGATTAAGGATAATGCTTCTTTGCCAAAGAGGCTAAAGTTAAAGGTATTCACACGTTTGTGGATATTTTGAGGGGGTGGTATTTTGGAGTTAACCTTATCATAAATTGCATTTGTGGTTTTCTAATCAGAGTATGGTTTGTATTCTGTGGTTTGCTGTGTATACAATAGCGATGTGCTAGATGCTGGCGTGACTGAATCGCATAAATTCTAGCCTTGCAACTGCAGGTTATGTAACGGCGAATGTGAAAGGCTATTCACCGTACTGTTGTACTAGAAATTAAAAGCGCTCTAAAAATTTCGGTCTCAAGAATTAACACGAACATAGTTCTGTTGCCATTACATTCTATTAGATATAGGTGCTATTTAATGTTATGATCTTGGTAGGTTAATGATATTTGTAGGTGATTGCATTAGGTATTGAGCAGAGGGTGTAATTTGCCAAAGTTCGCACCAATAGTAAGAACTGTAATATTTCTACGGATTCTATTTATATCACTTACCTCAACTTCTCGATTGCAACTAAACGCTTAGATCACCAGATCATAATATAGAAGATGCGTAACTACGAAACTTGGATACTGGTCTTTGGATGGCGCAAACAATTTTCCCTTTCGGCAGCGACTTCAGTTCTGTTTAAGATTCATTTTTCTTTTCCTATCGACGTAGACTGCGGTGTCCTACATTGAGCGATGCTATTGGCGCACATACTCTTGATCTTCATCAACGATCTCACGCCTGTCATTGATTCGATTTTTCTGTATTTTGTTAATGACATCAACATTCGGCGTGCGCTCGGATGTTAGGAGGACCAAGATGTGCCGCAAATAGGTTTAGACCATTAAATTGTGTGGCCTGATTCAAACTCATTTTGGTTTCATCCGGACAAGTGCGAATGTACATGCACGCCACAAATCCGCTTTTCACAACTAAGCTTGGAGACCACGTGCTGATAAACTACTTAGAGAACCATGATCTTAACTTGTTGAGGCAAGTTGACCTCGGCTATTTGGCGTAGCCTTCACAAGCGTCCAACGACACTGAACAAAACCTTGGATTTAAGCGGAAAGCGTTCTTAAGTTTTGACACCTTCACGTTCCCCAAAATGCTTCATGGGTATTTGTGGCCTTACGTGGAGTAGGCGATACAGGTCTGGCAACCCTGGTTAAAAAGTGTTTTGGTCTCGTTGGATAGCGCACAACAAAAACAACAATACACCTACCATAACATCTGCGACGGAAATCTGTAGGAAAGTACATCGGAACTACTTGCTTTATACGAATCGAATTCACTCTGGTAAACAAGAAATTGAAAAACATCATTTGCGCTTGTCGCAACAAGCGATTGGGGGGTTATTAGCTAGAACTGTCTACGTCAAACAATCTGCTGGAACGTTGACGAATTCAATTTTTCTTCTAATTTGTCCCCCCTTGTTCGCATAGTTTACTTTTGCCATTTCTGCTTCCATCGTACCTGTTGTTAAATATACTAGAGGATGAATTTTAAATCTGCATTATCTGATTTATTTTTGTCCACTTTATGACAAAAGACCGCAGAAAAACATTTTGCTATTAAGCCTTCACGAAATTGATAAAAGCGGATACACAAGAGCGCTAAGGAAGGTTTTCATTTTACATTGCACGTACCGTAGTAAATTCACTGGCGTGAAACTAAATTTGCTGACAGAAGTTGCTTTCAATTGAATTTGCACCATGATTCTCCGGTGAGACCTGTTATGCTGCATATAGTTTATCCGTATACAGTCAATGCTCCATTGTTTCATTGTCTCATGTTTTGGTGGAAATAAGTATAGAAAGTTTACGTCATCAACGAAGATGAAGATCTACCTTTCCACCAACTGCTGCAAAACGCATTGATATAAATATGAAACAGGGTACGGGTAAGAAAGCTGCTTTGCGTCACAGCGGCCAGAAAGTTAGTACATTGCGGTTTCTTTGTTGTGGCAGAAGGGTCAGAATTGAAAGCACGCAATAATGTGACGTCTGATGAGGCTTGATAAGAATAGGCCCATCCTTAGCCTTCTGTCTCCGTACAAAGAGCTTCACTATGCATTTTATGGCTTACGCTTGACTTTGGAACGTAATGAGAACAGAGCATCTACGATTGATGTTTGCTTCTTTAGCGTTAGCAATGCAACTATCAGCAAATATGTTACCCATTGTTCCATGTGTACGCGTTATCTTCTCCAGTGGCATTCTATCTAGAACGTCGAATATACTCAGGTTATAGGCATGAGAAGCCGCCTCATTCAGCACGTAGTTAATAGTGATTAGCGGAGCGCCCAATGGTTTGTGTTCTTTTAGATGATCATTTACTATGAGGTTGCTAATATAACCAAGAGCTTGGAAGTGGTGGGAGTAGACTTAACTATCGATATTTCCATTTTATGGTAGTCAATCACCATACGAAGGCTCATATTTGGCAAATGCATCATTGAGTGAACCAGATGTAAGACCCTGCCATGGTGCCAAGCAATCAATGGGATATGTACACCAGACATTTTCATAACAACAAATTTAACGCATAAACTAGATGGTTTCACTCTTTTATGCATGAACTAGTTTTTGTCATCGTATCCGCAGGTAATCACATTGTACATACTAGCATTTTTAGCGGGCGTGACAGTGACACCACTCATTCGTCTCATATAAAAATACCCATTGGTTGTACCGTTCCTATGTGATAAAACGCTGATTTCCAGCGTATTTTACTTTAAAATTCCTCGTTAGTATTGAATGTCACATTTCAGGTTACTACCTTAAGCTGAAGAAGAGTGCGAACGGAAACGGACAGTGTATGTTGGCTTTCGTGTTAAAGGTTTGTCAAGAGCGACGCAGGGTTACCTTAAGTAACTGACATCGTAATCTCATGCTACGTATCGGGCTTGACAGAAGCAGCACACATGTATGTTGTTGACATTGGAGCAAAGCGTAGCAGTGAAAAATGCTGCACAGTGGCGGGCAGCTCATGCTAGCTGTGTACTTAGAGATTATGCAACAGTCATGCATGGTTAGCTTTGGTAATTGGCAGCGTAACCCAAAGTGATATATCGGGAATGGGTGGAAAGAACATTGGCTGATTTCCGCAATGTCGCTGCACGCTAGGTAAGTATGAAGTCCTATTTTTCCCAGCAGCTTGCGATGACGGGATAGAGACAGGCAATCTTTGGTTACTCCGGCTAACTACTTTATTGCATAAAGCTGTCTCTTGAGTGGTGCAAGAGCATGATATCTCCGGCTGTTTGTAAGTGGTAGTGCAACGTCTTTTGAACGGAATTTTTGATGCGCTTCATTGCCCTTGTAATGGAAACCTATGACAGGATGTCGGCACTAATTCTGTATTAAATTGCAAATCCGACAATAGTTGATTTGTTGGGAGATTTGCTTTCCGTTGCACGGAACAAGAGCTTAACAACCTGGTTATGCAACAAGTGATTATCGAGCAGGTTTCGTTAGTCTTTGCAAATACGTTCATTTAAGTGAGAGACGGGAAAGCAGGGAAACCAGGGCGCCAACGTTCAGTGATAAGAAGACGAACATGTGGATACTTTAATGATAGCTAGGAAGAAGGAAATCTATGTATCCAGATGGCACTGGATCCGACAATAGTAATCGTACGCTTCCTGGATGAGAAATATGCATACGCTACTGTGCAGCAAACCCACAGAGAATAATTTTTTAAATAACGAATATAGAAAACATTAACATAGGCTTGAAATCGCATTATGCTGCATAAGTATATAGCTGTGGTACGTGGAAGGCCTAGCAAGGAGTATGGTCAAAGTGACTCACGACAAGGACACAACTTGTGTCGTACTTAGGGCATTGTAGCTAGTATTTTATAACAAATACGGAAGCCAAAAGTAAAATTTTGGAGTTGAGACCCATAGTCTAGGGTATTGTTTGAACTCCCCACTTCTTCTTCCATGCAGACGCCGGTTGTACTAATGATGCATGATGCTAGAACTTGTGTGCTTGCATGCGCCTTATCTTTTGGGCTGATCTAATTCGCTGGGTTTTTCTACAGCAATGCGGTACCCTTCAACACAGGTAAAGAACAGGTGTCTAGGTCTCAATGGGTAACGGTTGGAATAAAGTCTAGTAGTGGGAAGCGACCTAGAATATTGTTTGCTTTCCTGGGTTATCTGGACTTCTTGAATGAGGAGAACATTTGACTTAATAATAATGAGTAACGTTGTGGGTTACATAAGCTTTTTTTACGTACGGCAGGTATATTCGACCGTAACTTTTTCTGCTCATCGAGGATTTCTAATATTGCATTTATGTATTAAGGATTCACGTAGCGGTAGTGCTTTTACTAGTCTGTTCACATGTATTTAAAAAAATATGCAAACAGGACGTAGATTCCGAATGCATGCTGTAAATCGGTGAGCAAACCATTGTGTTAGAATAAATATCCCCAAACCTGCTGCACAATACAGGACACAGGATATATTACCGACAATACCAAAGGCTTACATGCCGTTGTGTGATGACTTCCCATCAGTGAACATGCACATATTGTTGTTGGTTACTGGTGTGAAAGGAACTGCGGGACATGCTAGGAGATAACCAAACTAGCTGTCCGCTTATCCTACACGTGTGTGCAACAATCAAATTGTGAAATTGTCACAAATAGAACGAGATTCGTAACCCTGGTGTAAAACATGACAATTACAAATTCATTGATATAAATAAGCAATTTGGTCGTACAACAACTCATTAACTTGAAAGCAAAACTGAAAAGAAAACCTCCTCGTCGTAGACGCTTTTTGACTGGTGTAACGGGCGCCCATACTCATCACGCATCACATAATCCAACGTGTCACCCTCTACAAGCGCACTTGTTCGTGTCCCCTGATGATTTGCCGCAAGAGGCAATTAGCCTCGGCGAACTGCAACGACAAATGCGGGACGTGGTACTATTTAGGCTAAAATCTTCACACTAGGTATTTTCGTCTCTGTAGTAGCTATCTCCATCTGCCTAATACCACTAGCGATTAACGCTACTTTGCCCTAACATTCGAAGTGCCTCCGGTCTCCGCTGGTGCTTCAGTTATTGGCCCGGCAGCTACGGAACGGCAGGTAACCAAGGTCGATGTTGCGGATTTGACTTTCAACATTAATGGGTACAAGACTTTCTCAAGAGGTACAAGTGCACCCCACAACCTACTCCTAGCAAACAGGTAAATAGTGGTATCGGTGGGAGTAATCGCAAGAAGCATGCTCATGGATGTCATCGTGCACTGAAATTTGTCGCAAACATGGTGCACATGAAGGTTTTGCATTTTGACATCACTTTTTCGGCTGTGGGCATTTTGTTCCTTTGTTGACAATCGCCGTCTACGCGCTGTCCTCTGCTTCTTATACTAGAACCACGCCTGTCGTGTTAACTTGAAGAGAAGCAAGAGGTTCAAGGTAATCAGGTATGTGCCAACGTTATGGATTAACCAGATGTCTCAGATTCAACTCTTGCGCGCACGTAATGTAACACATGTGAGCACACTGTATCCGCCAATGAAATTCGAAATTACAGCCCTGATCTTTTATGAGGTACAAGCGGGTATCAGATATGCGCGTCCAATCCATCGTCCATCCTGAGTCGTCAGAACGCACCCACATATGCTCCGCGACGTGCGGTGTTTGACGAATCACGCAACGTGTTTTGCACAGTTCTTCTTCGGAATACGTCATTATTTATTCAAAACATTTCAACTATTTCGTGGAGAGAGCATAAATATGTAATACACAAATTCAGAAATTACAGGCCGTAATCTATATGTTGTACCACATTTGTACAGGGCACTTATGAGGACGAAGAAAATGATGGATGCAAACTGACTAGCAGCATTACATTCGTGAGTTTCTCTACAGGTAAAACTAGTAGCGCATTCGAACTAGGGGCATTGCAGAAAGCTACACATCAAAGCGTATTACACAAATTAAACAAACAACAAGTGCAAATTAATCGAAGCATGGGCCTTTGCAAAATAACACGCAATGCATACCCACCCGAGTCAATGCGGAGATCAAATTTTTATTTTATTTAAAACAATGCACATGGTCATCGGAAATATTTTGCTAAATGGGGCGACATCAAATAATTTACACATGAGCCTCACCTTCGTAAATGTATCTTGGCTGCACTCAGAATCCGCCGACACAGATTTGTGCGATAAATGTTACATCCAGTCTTTGAAACCGTCACCCAGTGAAAATGAGATCTACACTTGCAGTGAACTGCAGGACGAACTATATAAGCGCTGAGCATAGACGTGCTCTTATGATGTCCGCGTCTGATGTGCAGTGTCACCCTAGTGACCACTGCAAAATTAGAAGGCCGCAGGTTGGTAATTTGGCAGCACCTAGGCAATTTTGTGCGCCAGTGGCAGAAACGTCCTTTAATTTGCCATTACAGTAAAGAGAACAAGGAGAGAGGATCCCTTACTGAGTTGCCTCTTTAGTTGATTATTCTCTTTCTCCACCTTCATTATTGTGTGACCACGTACAATGCACAATATCCTTAAAAGGTTCCACCCTCATGAGGAGAAATATTGCTACTACGTGGGCACCAAGTCATCACAAAATGTCATTGCTTATCTCAATGGCACGACGTAGTTTTCCGAAATATTTGCAAGCATTAGTTGTACAAATTTGCGGATCAACCGACGAAGAACCTTCCTGTCTGCCGTTTAGCCCGATGAAAGCGAGAGCAGAATCTGCAAATGCCTTGAACAACATAAAAGTGACAATATAATTTACGCCCTGGGATACCCACACTGCGATGCGCATATTTTAGTCACCCATTTATCCATCACTAACAGCAATCGCCGGCACCATGCTCAAAATTGCTTCAAAACTTGCATGTATCTTTAGGATATCTTATTCCGTAACCGGGCATAGAATATAATATTGCAACGCCGGTTTCGCTAACAATGAAAAACCATGAACAAGGAGTAATCACGCGTAAAGAAGCACTTGTTTAAAAAGAACCGTAGGATGGTTAGAGTAAAAATAAAAATTTGAAGGATCACCAAATAAAGAAATGGTCTTTTCAAGTGTCCGCCGAGTTAGATGTACTACTACATAAAGATAATTTTACGTGGAAATGGGATGTGCAAACAAAAAATAGTATAGAAAGCTGTTACAGTTTAGTAATTGCGTGAGGAATGCAACTTGAAGGAACAACGCTCGCTCATTTGTTTCTTTATTTGACATTTGTAGTATACTAATCCAATGAACCCACATCAAGACTAATCACATGGACACTTCTGCAATTATCCACACTGCCACGTTGTTGAGAGGGCCGTTAAGCACACGGGAAATATTGCGTTATATTTTGGTCCATGTGGAGCGGACCATATCAAGTGATGCAAGTTGGGAAGCGCTTCATCAAAGCGTTTTTAAAAGCGTTAATGTTGGTGTAGGTATAACGTACGTCTGAAGCGCATTGCAGGCACGGGACACACATGGGGGGAACACATTTCGTCGACGGTAATGCGTAGCCAGTTTCAGTTGATGACCTTGAAGGTTGGCATTTTCTGTCAACGGCAACAGATTGCGACATGGGTGAGTTTGATTCGCCAGTATATAGTAAACCATGATTAGGTCTCAGGCATGACGTCGATGTTCACCACTGTTCAGTCTCAGGGACTGCACTTTACGTTGGTAATGGAGAGGCAAAACAATCCTCAACAGAGTTTGGTCGCTCTACGTTGTGGAACTACATTTGCATCGACGTTGCGTTTCGCCAGTTATGCTGGGCTTATATCGCATATTTCACGTGGAGCCCCACGTAAGCATTCAGTATTTGCGGAAATATTAATGGCTCAAAATTGCAGAAATCCCTCCGTAACAGTCAAAGATTTTGACTGGCTATTTTTGGTTCCTTTTAAGCCTGTTTCGAGCACCCCAGATCTTCTTGTACGATCATCCTGAGATCGATTTATTGGGAAGCACGTAACTGCTGGTCCCCAAATCGATATTTCTAGATAAGCTAATGGCGTATGCTTATACCCTTGCACTGGGTCACGCTGAACTGCAACGGTCTTCATATGATCGAGAAAATGCCCTGTAGAAATCGCTCTGCAATGCCATGTGATCATCCGATGTCCTGATACCATGTCAACTTTTGGTATGGTTTTCAAATGTTAAGTAATTCGACTGCAGTAACTACCAAAGTTGTTAATGAATGTGTGGTATAAACCTATCTCCGTTAGCGATCCTTTCGGCAAGCCACGCTAGACATCAATTGGTTCGGATATAGATCTGCAGACACGCATTCAGCTGACGTTGAGCGAGGAAATTGCCAATCCAGTCGCGGATAGTGTAACTGCTTTCAAAACTTCAAGGTTTGTGAAGGAGAATGGGGTGGTCCAAATAAGCAAGCGCTTTCGAGAAGTCCAGTTAGAAAACGTCGACTCCCACTCTGACATCGGCTGACTCAGTCCAGCTTGCACGGGCCAGCAGCAATTTTGTAGCGCAGGATAGATTACGGCGGATTCCGTGTTGCCGTGACTGGGTTGTTTTTGCTCCTAAGTTATCCCATGAACTCCAGTAAACTTATAAGTTCCATTACTTTGGATGAATCTGGCCGGAGAGTGAGTGGACGGTAGTTCGAAGGCTCCAAATGAGTCCCTCCTTTGTAAATAAGGGTGCGAAGTCCATGTTTCTTCATAGTAAGAACCTGTGTTTTGTTGAGTGAAGATTAAAGGAACCGAGCTGATCGTTCTGCTAGAATCATGCCTGCTGTCTTCAAAGCATCAACTTTGATGTCACCCACGCCAGGTGAGCTGCGAACGCGCAAAGACATTAGCGTTTTTATCACATTAGTTACTCTGAACGATTCGTGTTTTCAAAAAGATGGTGATTGGAGCTGTGTTCAATGCGGATAAAATCATGATCCACTCCGGAAAGTATGGATGAAATGTTAGCGAAACATGTTGGCCACATCTTGTGCAGTGTGTGCAAGACCATACGTTACCCGTAAAACCGGGAACCCAAGCTGCACTCTGCTGAGCTACTTGATGTATCTATTCAGCAACTAGGGATTTATTCTGAATTTCGCCGCTAATTTCTGTTGGTGCTGGAGTTTGTCATTGAGAATTAACTTGACGCATTGGTTTCGTTGACGTGTTCCAGCACCCCAGTTTAAATTAATTGGGCAAAATTTGTAAGCTCGCTAGGCTGAATCCTTTAATCCATGCATTTTCTAGTATGGATCCACAGGAACAAGTTCACTTGCTTCAGGCTAAGAATCTTGTATTCTGACGCATTTGTCACTAGCTCACCAACTTGGGTGAGGAACAACATCTAGGTGACCTCGGAAGGCTTCTCGGACAGAAAGCACCACTCACTAATGTACTCCGAGTAACAGATATAACGAGAGAGAAATCGTCTGATCGCTACGACCAAGGGGTGTATCTATGGTCACGAGGTTGATTATTATTGCCGTGTTGGTGGGCACAAGGTCAACAACAGTAGATGTGTTACCCGTTAGGAAACGCGTGGCACAAGTGACACGGTTGTACAGACGTTCATCTGCGATAACCACTTAAAAATTCGCCTTAAATTGTTCGTTGTGCTTTGCTGGAACTCCGATTGCGTGCAACTTGAAGTCTCCCACCAGAAGGACATGACTGTGTGGTTGTGTCAAAACTGGTTTCATCGCAGAAGCAGAACATTGATCCATTTCCTTGGTGGACATTGGGGGCGGTAAACTGTTGCTAGTAAACACCACCTTTACGTCTTAGGTGCATAGACCAACAAATATAATGGACGCCTTTCGATTCCGCGTCCTCATTGGCATCAACATGTACGTCGGATGGATAATACAGGAGCACTCCCCATCCTCTGCTGGATCGGTCGTTTTGTATGGAAGTCATGCCGTAAAGTGCAATTTCAGCATCCATGTACTCCGTATTAAGCCATGTTTCGGTGACTATATATAGATCCCAAAGCGGGGAGACCTGACGAATTACGAACTTTGGTTACCTTGTGTATAAGTTCTTGTGCATTATTATACAAGCAAGTTTGGTTGTCGCTGGTCAGAAACTTGTTTGTGAATGCTAGTTTTCGGTGAGGCTCCATGTCGACCATTGAACGGTCGACTGACGGTAGATTTTTTGTAAGACCGACGACGCAGGACCTAGGGCCAGTTCAGCTTGTTGTATAGAGCACTCAGCGACAACAAGAGGGTGACCATCCTGTTCTCATTCAGCTGTTGGTGTGTTTTGGCATCGTTATTGTTCTGAAATACAAGGCGACAACGTAGTATTTGTAAGTTTGCCTGCTCCATTTTACATTGTCTATCTGGGGCCCGGTGCTTATTGCCTTTGTACGTATATCGGATGGCAGAATTTTACGCTTTTTGTCACAGTTTGGTCAGATGCTCTGCCATCAGTTCGGATGCATTGATACTTACAGCACTCGAGGACCACAACCTTGGTACTTAAGTGATAGCGGTAACCTACAAATCAAAATAGCGATAATATTTGCATATGACAGTACTACAAGAATAAAACGCCGTTCATTCCAGTCACGCGCTCTGACCTGTAGCTTGCCTATTGAGTAGAGCTCGGAGACATCGTGAACAATGATTGGTTTCGTGTCTTGTTATTTACGGAACTCATCCGTATTTTGCTTGCTTTTTGGCTTTCGCTCCAATGAACACCTCGAAATATTCGAACAGTGCATGTAATGGTGCGGAGGCGAGTGGCTGACAAGAGAACTGCCTCTGCATCACTACCTGACTGAAGAGTTACCTGGAGTAACCGCGGTGCACCGTAGTGTAGGGAGTTAAGGTGACGGACAAGATGCATCATACGGACTGATTTAGCTTGAATCCGTATTATTTGACACAGGTTGTCCCAGTGTTTTTGTCGTCTAGTATCTTATATTTTATGGCTGCTGATTCATCTTGTTACTGACAAGAACTGTGAAAACGGGCGGGTCTACTTCCACTCTCAGCCGGACCGCTCTGAATGGCTTCCTGTTGGTCGGTCAGGCCAGAGATCCTCGCTGTCAGTGCCTCCTTAGAGGCGGCAAATCTTGACATAGCCGGGCCCATGCGTACCGCCTCCGGAATCGCCTTTAGCCTTTTAGCACCAGCAAAGAAATGATCTCGGAGCTTTCGAGACTCCAAACTGAACAGCCACCAAGCACCTCAAACAATTGTTCCAACTTTCATATAAAATTTGACTAAGAACCATCATAAGGTACACTGGCTAGTATCGGCGCCTAGTTGGCGAACTAATGATGACTCACCAGTTTGCGAGGCACCCCAAACAAGTCTACCGCGAACTGCAACCACACGACGATAAGGTTTCACCCGTTCAATTTGGCAACGCAACACAGCCGGCTAGAATTCTAGCATTGGAAATCTACCACAAATTAGGTTGTGACTTCTCACATAGTATATGGGTTTAAAATCGCCATTGGCATTACGAAGTATGCTTGTGTATATAAGCGGACGATATCACAGGAGGAAATACGAAACAAAACACAATCTTTTAATACAGTCGATTTTGACCCTTGTACGCATGGCTATACCAAGACAACGAAAAAGCTTTTGTCGCACCAACGTGCTTCCTTAGCTAGATGTATGTGGTTCACATACTGGCTATCGAAAGGAATTTGTCAAAAGATATCTTCTCTTAATCCATAATACCATTGTTTCACTGCAGTTTGATGGACAGCTTATGCACAAACATGCAAATTGACAAAGTTTGCATAGTAATTTTGCTGTCCAGTATTCCGCGATGCTTGTATTCATTGGTCTGCACAAAACGAAGTGAGTCTGAAAACGTTCTGCGAATGCGATTATATTGAAATCGAAAATAGGCAGCTGGGTGACCAACGAGCGCCATTCCAAACTGGCGCTCAATTTTCTTCAAAATTGCTTCGAATTACTTGAAATGTGTGCTTCATTAGCCTCTCAATTGCAGCTTGGTTCTCCGGGTTCTTAAAAAGTGATCTGTAGAACTCAATGACGACTGGTTCACCAGTCTGAAATAAACGAAAAAGATAACGTCATTAAGTATTCCGTAAGAACTTATAGTGAAAATTAAAATGCCAACGAAGAAACTCACCACAAATAGTTCCTTTGCCATAAGCTTCCTAGCTTTTCTTTTGGCATACTTCATCTGAAATTCGGCGAGCTTCTCACTGTCAGATGCGACATTAATTAGTTTTACAAAATGTCCGATAGTTTTCCGCGCGACATTTATAGCGACGTCTGATTGCAGAACAACATTGTTGTCTGTAACTCCGTCTGGGCAATAATTTTCGCCAAACTGTGGTATTTCGGTAAGGTATCTACAACAGAATGAGACTAGGTTTTGCCATATTTTAAATGGAACAGCGCAAATTTCAAGTACGTCGTCGAAACTCACTTGGCCAATGCTATCCGACCGATTGCTTCCCTGTCCTCCTCGGTGCCCACGTGCGGGTCGAGTTCGGCGATCAGGCAATCAACTTCGGCCTGTGTCAAAACAGCCATTACTTCAAAGTTTACGGTTGAAATGCTTCCCTTAGAAACAGAATGGTTTGTTATATATATTGTTTCGAGTCCTAACCGTTCTACTCCTAGCAACCATTCACCATCACTTTGCGTACCCTTGTTTATGAGTTCGTTGTTTGTACAGACAAATTTACCTAGAAATCCACTTCCTTGATTTTCTATCTTGCATCCGGAAAGGTGAAGTAATACGATAACATTAAACTTGATGAATGACCTACACATGTTTACTCGCTACATCTGCAGCGCATGCTAAATATCTTAGCTAATAATAACAGAGTTGACTTGAAATTGGTTCTGAGAATAGGAACACCAATTATTAGCAGCAGATCACATGTACGCATGACTAGTATGCATTACCGCCGGGAATCTAAGGTTTACCACGTTACAAGCATATTTCGCAATGAGATAGCAGAACGTGAAATTGGAAGCTACGTTTGTTTTAGAGGATTAGTATGTTGATTACTTTATATCAGGATGCAATACCGCTAAATTCGGCATCTATATAATGTGTTGGGTGTAAAGTTCCTGCAGACAAGCATCAGTTATGGCTAAGTCATGTCAACTACCTTGACACGTAGAAACTGGAAAGTGGCTTTAAGCTTCATTCCGTATCGACAGTTTTCTACAGAATGAAACGGTGTCTGTGCTTGGGCACGGTGCAATCGTTTACTCTAGTCGCCCAATGTGTAAAAAACAGCTTCGTGAATTTTCTTGTTAGCCTTCAACATTAGTCACAAGGAACATTTCACAAGCTGACTTAGGTGTATGGTGGTGTCCTACAAAAACGATCCTCATGGATGACACTTTCATAATCGAGACTACCAAGGCCAGTTCCATTCATCATGTTCACGTATCTACGATGGCTGATTTTGCAACTCTGCGCCAACCTACTCTGTCCTTATTGTCAGTGGACGTTGGGTATCCAATCGTGCAGGCGAAAACATGGTCAGATTTTGCTGACAATATGGTGCAACATTTCATATGAGGCCTCATCGGATCAAGTGAGTTAGAAGTTATTCGCTAGAACTAAGCTTCAAATCAACTTAAACAAAGAACCTGTGTTGCGTATGGGAATGTTTCGGCAATTTGGCGAATACATTCTGCATACAACCTGCAAATCTAACATTCTCAAATTTTCGTGACTAAGCCAGCGACAGTAGTTGCAACATTTGCATAATTTACTTCCCTCCTGTATTGGCTGGTCTCAAATCGCACTTGAGTCGATCAATAATGGATTTGATCAGGGCGGACCAAATTCACATTTTAATCGGTGACGGGTTAAACTGCTACAAAAATGCTTTTAAATTGTTACGCTGGATCGTAATTTGCTATAAGCTAAATTATGTAGTGGAGGAAGTGGTAATATGTGCTTACCAGTAAAAATTTCGGGTGTGTTCTTTTCGTAAATTTGCCGCAAGTTAATATAAATTCCAACTTGGATTTTGGATCTCCAGCCAAATTGGATTGTTTATTTAAGGACGTAGCACCGCTATTCGCCAAGACATTTCTGCTATCCATATTGAAGTTTACAATTGTACGCCAAGCATTTGTATACTTAAACACTTAACGATTTTAAGTTGTGATTCTGACATATCCATGAATTCGCAATATCTCTAATCGAAAATGCACACAGCCAGCAGCAATGTCGCGCACAAATTCGTGCGCAGACTTTTCGATCTTAAATGTGTATCGATTTACATTTGCCTTCCGCTGTCTATTAGATCGCACACATCTTCTCATAGGTTCCACTTGCAGATATATTAAATTTAGCACTTTCAAACACTATGCAACTCTTCAAGCTTAAGATCGTAGTGACTCAGTTAGGTCCGAATAGACCAGGTGGTTTTCAATACCGTCTGCACTAACTTTCCCCGATACATTAAAACGCTTCATTTTTTCCGTAAAATCCAAAAAGCAGACCACACTTCTATGCTCACTCTTGCAACTTCTGTTATTTGCTGGCTTTAGACCCCCAAACCTACTTCAGGGTGGTTGAAGAGGTCCGCTTAACCGATTCCTCATCATCATTTATTCGACTACTAGTGTATACTTGCCTCACTCAGGTACCCAACCGCTTGCATCAAAAAGCACTCCCAGCTCCGAGCTGAGCCTGAGCCAAAAATGACCTTGCGAATGAAATATGTTTTTCTCACCTTGCCTTTCAAAGGAGACATACAGCTGGAGCACTTGAGTAGGAAAATGACTTCCGCGTTGAACCAAACGTATTTGGACTTCGGAGTCCGCATTCACGTCAAAACCGTCCCGCTCATCACCAACCGCCATAAAGACAGAATTCCGGCCCAGTCCGAATCTTATGTCATATACCAGTTCATTTGAAACTGCGGTGCGAGATATCTCCGGAACACAACCAGCCGTCTGTCAACGAGAATAGGGGAACACTACCCTCCATCAATACAGAATGGTAATAACAAAAATGTCTACAACTCCGTCCTAGAACACCTAGTAGAGAGTAGACATAACCTACGAACGAAAGAGGCCTTTAAAGTAGTGTATATGGCAGCAAAGTGCTGCACAAAAGGACTCCGTAAGCGTATACTGGCCACAGCAGAAGCAATTTCGAATAGCAGATAAGGCCGGAACTGGGTAAACAGCGTGCAAAAATGTGTTTAACACTTCCGTTGCCGTAGCATGGTCACCTGACTTCTGACATAGTGGTCAATGGTAGTGGGTTCAAATAGCCATAGATTGACACCGTCCATCCGGTCGCAGCATTCACGAATTTGCGTCGCATGGCTCGGAATAGCTACTGAACAACTGATAATGAAGCTCATAATTGTAATTACCTGATGAGATTTATCGAAAATATTTCTTTGCGATTTCCTGTTGTTATCTAATGTGTCGTCTCAAGTGATTTAGCTACCGCTGCAGCAATTTCGTTTCAGTTGCCTGCAAAGTATTCATAAAAATGGAGTTATCGGATTACCGTGTATTCTAAATGCGTACTTATAGGACTTTTGCCGATCGATATATTCTAATTTCTACTCCATTTACTCAAGCCGCTCAAGTCACAGCAGATGTCAAGGACCAGATGCAAGTTGCAGTCATCTCGCCGAAGCCACGCGCCACGACCTTCACTACATCTGCAAAGGCTATGCGAAACTACGGTACCCTAACCCAGAGTCCAAGGCGAATTCCGTAAGCTGCAAATGGCGAGACGATCTGAACGAGTGGAATAATGTATGTGACCGGATCAGTGTTCGAGCCAGACGCACTAATTTAATGCGCCTTACCAGACGACCGAGATGGTACAGTACGGTAACCTTGGCTACTACAATTAACATGGGATCCACAGATTGTGTTGAGACGGTACTTTGTCAGAATACGGCGGCAGAGAAACCACATAGAGATAAACGTAATTCCGGATGTTCTAGCGGTACTAATAAATAAATAATGAATACTAAAACGCCAAATGTACACCGTAACGGTGCTTTGCTGCCACGTGACCACCACCAGTCGCGCGTGGGCTGAGCACACAGCGAGGACACCCGCCCCTACGCGGATTCCAACCGGTGACCTAATGGTTGCCAACCAGACGCGTATAATATTCGGCCCCCGGCCGACAACGGTACTATGACAATTCAAACGAAATCCACACGAAGAGTGGCCTAATGAGCCTTTTTGTTCACGGCATATGAGATTTATAGGCAGTTGGTTTAGAGGAAGCCCATGCGCATGACCAGAATGAGCGGAAGTACATCCGTGAAGCCACATACTGCTGAGGCAGTACTTCAGCAAAATTCACGGCCATAACCGGCGGGTATGCGATTTTGCAAATTAATAATGCTTAAGGTTGTGCAAAGTAAGCAAGAATCAAAAGTTTCAAGCGCTTAGCCGCTTACTTGACCCATGCTTTGTGAAGTTTAAAATTTGGAACACAATGCTCAAGGATTTTCCCATGCATCCGAAGAAAAGTCGCCCTGGAAAAGCCGTGGAAAGTAAACAAGCCCGACAACTAACCGACTAGCGATTATCATGCTAATTCATGTTCCACTCCACCTACTGGTAATGAGAGTGAGCAAAGCTACATTTCCTGTTGTTCATCAACCAAACTGAATTTACCTGCGCTTATAAAACGCATGTACTACGCAGATTAAAGGCGGGAGTGCTGTGACGCTTACTAGAAGTTGAATTAGACGTGACCAACCTTCTAGGAAGACTAAGAATAAGATAACGCTAAAGGTAATGGTAGGTCAGTTTAATGGAATATTACAACGGAAGAAAATCATTTCATAACGATAACCGTTTGGGAGCGCATGGTGGCTGCACCCGAGATGTACGATGACAAATGCTTGCCAAATAGCTTACGGGTACAGCAGATTACATAGGTGTATGTACCAACGGTTGACTAATTGGATGCCACCAATGCTCCTTCTTGGAAATTTACAAAACAGCGTGGGCACTGTTTTAAATGCCGATTGTTTGACAGTAGGCAGCGGGAATCAGTTGAATTAGTACTGCCGTTGTCGTCGCACCAAAGAGGTCAGAATCGGCGAATATGGGATTGTACCACTTGAAAATGCCTAAGGTTGCGCAAATTGCGTTCTTTGAGGATCCGCACAAACCTCATACGGCAATTGATCGGACCGGCCTAGTCTTAAGCGTCGTGCGGCAACGCGGAGAACCTACAGTAATCACCTCATTGCGTTCACATGCTGTGTGACCTCTATCAGCTCCGTAAGCATGAATCCAAATATAGTAGGTAGCAACTCAATACACACTAACAGTACCACTATTTCACTTACCTGTTAGTTAATTGTCATTCTGATTGGAACCGGACCCATGGCACTTGCTTCCCTATTCCTACACATGTTCCCACCAAATGATGATGCCAAAGATTCTGATTAAATTTAGGGCTGCTATTTAGGTTCACGTCTAAATGTTAAGAAAACACAGGCAACTCTTTTTTATTGCTTCTCGTAAGTGTGCTTTCCCATATAAAAGGAATATGGCTGTTAGACTCACCCACCAACCAAACACGTTCAAACTTGTAATGATAATGTTCATGAAGGTAAATGTTTCCCCATCCAGTTTTTGGCATTTTATGTTTAAGTTTGGACAAACGGATGCGCATATGTTGCATTCGAACTGCTATTGGACGCGGATGACACCAATCACTGTAAATATGTAAACCGAAGGAATTCGACGAGGTTACTCATACACATTTTGTACCGCCAACATAGTACAGAGAACCAACAAGTGGGCAAACCGAAAAGGACATTAGCAGGACATGAAGATTCTTCCCACTGCATGCGCTGGCGTCATGTGACTGTTTTATGAAGGCCGCAGTGACAGATAAATCCAGAGAGAGGTGTCACCAATCTTTGTATGTGTGTATATCTGGTGGCTTGAAGCGCTGCTTGTTGTGCACCAAGTATGCAGCATTGATTCGCAGTTTTGTTTCCATCGAGAAGGCATTAGTTCCAAACTATCAAGCGCTTGCTGCTTTCAATTCACAACTTTCTTTAATGGATTCGAATGAATTTGTGTGGCGACCAACGTAATTCGTGTAGCCGAACTAATTTTCAACGCTTTCTTAGTAGCGAGGGCATTTTGGAATTTGGAGTTCAAGGTCTAACATGTTTCCTTCTAGTGTGCACGTTGGAGTAAGCATCTCAAGAAAAACCGCTCAGGAAGAGCATGTTATAGCGTGTTTGCAATCGTAGTGTAAGTTACTAAAAATGCTTCCTCAAGGGCTTATGAAGCTTATCTTGACTTGGATTGACTTGGGTAAAAAAAAGTAAAACAAAAATGGAGATAAGACGCGAAACCAATGTCTTCATAAGTGTCGTCCTCATTAAACAAATTGACGAAAACTTTAGTTTCTTGAGCTGCAACTTTTCGAATGCATACAAACACTGGTCTACCTCGTACCAGTTAAATACTACTTATCGGAGAAGCCCCATTCAAATAAAATATAATGTATGACATATAATTTTCTTCTTGGAATCGGAAGCCCAGGATTGAACGCCTGGGCTAAAGTTGCTATAGTTCGCTATATTTATGATGCGGCGAACGTAGACCAAGTAAACACAACATTTTTAAATGCCTGAAACATATCCGGGATTCAGTGCAATTTTCTACGTCTGAGAATACTAGCATTGATGTGAATTTACCTGCTGGTTCTTAAATTTGTTGGTGAAGAATTTGCGAACATAGCCGTGCTGTGTCAACTTGCCACAACCCGACATACTCAGTTACAAGATGTGAAGATTAGCTTGATCTAACAGACGTACGAAACCTTTTACTTTTTGCTTGACCATCAAGATTAAAAGTAGAGATAAGTTGCAATATGAAGTAGAGAATAACAACGCAGGAACCAGACCAAAGGCACAGAGATACCAGCTGCGTAGATGAGAAAATTGAGAACACACATACTGATGTAACGACACCAAGTCCTCATGCACCTGATCATATCACAACACCAGTTAACAAAAGTACTACCATAAATATTTCTACTAGTTGTAGCAATGGGCCGAATATGAGCTACGCTAAAATGCCAAAGTGAGAAACGAGCATTTGTAATGGGTTGAATCACTACAAAAATAACTGGCAGTGCAAAACTAGGCAAATCCCACGTGCGCAACGAATTGCCGCAAACGCAATGCTGTTGTGGACCGATGCATCAATGAGTGCAACGGCAAATGCCATCAGAGGTTCTCTAATATAACATCAAAAAACACATTGTATGCGTCTGTGGGTTCTAATCAGACGATATTCTTGGAGAGACATGTGGAGTATGGAAGTAGGGGGAAAAGTTGCATCATCTGGACCCTACATCCACTGACACATGCTACAAAGAGTGGAGGGGAGGTAAACACAGGCAAACGGTAGTGTGCAGCGTGACTCACGAAGATAGCAATTAATCATTACGTACAACCAGCTAAAGCAATAGACGATTAGAAGATATGAACAAGAGAATGGTGCAATGTGTCAAAATAGTGAAAACGTGGACAAACAAAGTTAACTAAAGAATTCTCCTTCTAGAAGGCTGAATGAAAGCAGACTTTGACAGAAATCAGATGGGAAGGTAAAGCGTGGGCCGGTACATATTTTAGCAATTGTACTGGGCGTGTGCGGATAGAAAAAGAACGCGTGGAATTCATTAAGTCCAGGGTTACTGTCATTAATAATTTGGAAGTGAATTGGAGTGCATAATCGGTGAGCCGTTGGTTCGGGTTCGCCGGATTGCAACGTTTACTGTCTAGTCAAAAAATGCCAAATGGATATTTCCTCCACGGCATGCCTCCCTTTGTTGTGCTGTGATCACTTCGTAAGATCTGAGTGGTAAATATGTAAACTATTAAAATTCAACGTTTCAGACGAGCACAACGTTTCGGAGTTTGGCTGAATAAACTTCATTCGAATGGGAATGAAATTGTTCATATATCTTGCATTCATTAGGATAAGTGGAAATGTGTTTCGTACAGAAGTTTTAAGCAAATAACTCATGATTTTGGAAATCAAAAATAACACGCAAAATATAAAAGTAGAGGGTGCATGCTTCCCAACGCACTCTAGTCCACGGCGATGCGGACCCTCTTCCCAAGAAGATCTCCGGACCATGTCTTTAGGGTTCCTTTTCTTAGAGTTCGCGTGGCCGTCTGGCTGGTTACGCCGTTATTGGGAAGTGGCGATTGGTTGGCCTCAGGACGATGCGGTCTGAAGCCTTGGGCAGGTGGACAATGAGATCCCCAGTTTCTTTGCGTAGGAGGGAAGGTCCCACAGGTTGCGGGGAGTCGTGGTACAACTAAGCAAGATACGAAAAATGCGTACACTTTTTCGTTGTTATTTAAAAGCCTTCAAATCATTTCGTCGCTTCCTAAAATGCCTGTGAAAATAACGCGCAGCTAACACGAAACTTAAAGAATACGCATGTCAAGGAATATAGCAAACGTTAACAAAATCTGAAAGTGGAAAGGATGTATTGGCTTATTACTACGTCTGTCAGTTGACTGAGTTAGGGTTGAATTGTCAGAGGGTCTAGCGTACTTGGTGCGGAAGTTGCAGCTGGGGATGCGTTTACTCCTGCGGCTGTACCAGGCGACATTTTATGCGGGTCTTCGCAGAATGCAACCTTGAGACGACCGAAGGACAACAGTTTTCCTCGCCTATTTTTGTCAAATATCAATTACCTATGAGTTCGTTGAAGAATTCTGAAGAGGCTGGTGAAGAGAGGCTTAATTGTTTAGTGTAGTACGTCTTTGAGAATGAAAATGCCATCAAGGTAGATTCTGCTGTGCACATCTCTGGTTCGCTGAAGAGGAGACGTCGGGCGCTGCAAAGCGTGCGTTGCGAGAGGAAGGATTTGATATTTAGCCCTGACATACACGATGGAAAAGGAGGTCAAAATAGCTCTCCAGGAAGCTCAAGTATTTAACCGCGCACGAACTCAGCTGGTGCGCACTGCAGGTCAGCTTTACTGCTGTTGCGAACACCTAGAATTATTTTGAACATGTTTTTACTTTGGACGGAGTCAAACATGGCACAGAGAAACAAATAAGCAGCTGATGAAAGCGTTCATCTAAGAGAATAGCTGCTGGATGAAATGCCATTGTGTGAAGGTTCGCAATTCTTACCACGATCGGTTGTTTTGGTGGATGCGATTCCATATTGCGTCATCCCCAAAGGTCCAAGGAAACAGGATAACCTTGTTGGCTTTGCAGTGTGATACAAGGATTTATTCTGGCCCTCAAGTGAAGCGGTGGACACATTTGTGTAAGTATAAAACTTGGCAAGACCGCAAGTATCCTACTAGGTATCAGGTCACTTCTGAGAACCTCCATTCCGGAGCAGGGAATAAGCCGCATGTTCTTCGGGATAGTCCATGGAAATTAAGGTGCTGGCAGTGAGGACAAGCTCGAGTCCAGTTACAAACATCTTTGATTTGCTTGGTCAAACGAAGCGCTGAATGACAAGTTTTAATGATGCGTGAATACCAAGATAATACCATGAGTGGCGGATGCTGCAAACTATGCGTCCAAAAGCGGGCGGGCACGAGGGACTAGAACAACCTGTAGAAGTGTCACAAGGAATATTTCCGTCCGTGTTTTGGAGATGAATTGTTTGCGAATGCAATGAATTGAATTGCAGGGTGCACTGGATATCCTTCTCTTTGACCCGTGCATCTGCTTTGGCGGCAGGGTCGACATTAACAAAAATTGAAGAGTGCATTAAACACGAGAAAGAGAACTTCAGCGACGGGGTTGCCCACAGTGTTCTGCATTACAAAGTCTAGGTGTCTGATCTGTTTGGTGAATATTTGACGGAAGGTGAGTTAAAAGTGAATATGATAGAATTGTGATCATGGTAGACCGTGAAATCTCGTACTTTTAATGGGTCTCGGAAGTGACCGCTAGATAAATTCCTGGCAAACTATTCTCTGCCTGATGTGCTGTATCGGGATTTCGCGGCTAGTAATCGTTTAGATAAGAAGTCCAGAGGTTGCCGTGGCCAACCAACTTATCGTTGGAGATCAGCACCAATCGCAGCATCTGAAGCGTCCTTTCTAAGTGAATGATGAACAGATGGTTCGGAGTGTGCGAGGAGAGCTAAATTGCAGATAACTTTCCATATTATACTAAACGCTTTGTTTCCGCCACAGGGCAAGCGGACATAGGCTCTTTTCCCCCGAAAAGGTCAGTTCGAGGCTACATGTGTTGAGCGCAGCCTGGAATGAAGCGTCGGGGTTAGTTGATCAGACCACAAAAACCACGGAGATGCTTAAATGAAATAGGTGCTAGGAAGTTTTTAATAGCCTGTATCTTGTCCGCAAGAACTTACTTAACGGAATAGGTAAAGTCTTGGTCTAGGGATTTTAACTTGAGCTTGCCAAACGCGCATTTACTAGGGTTAATAGTGACACTTGTAGGGTCAGCTGTTGGGAGACCTTATAAAGATGAGCGAGGCGCTCGTCGTCAAATTATGTTGGCTACAGGAATGTCATCGATGTAAGGGAAACCAAAGCCTTGCCATGCATTAAGTCGTGGAGGTAACATCGAAAGCTCTGTGCAATGTTGCACATTTTAATAATATTCTAAACATTTGAACAAGTTGAAAGTCGGATGACAGCAATCCAAGGTGTTAAGAGGTTGAGAACTGGACATACAAATTTGGTCACAATTCCTAGTTACCAAATTTTGTTCGCGAACCTAGGTTTTTTGAAATCTGTTTAAACACATCATTCTCTTGATGTTATTGGCAGCTTGTTTTCATTGCATAACGCTGCGTGCCCAGTTTTTTAACCGCGCCCCCCAGAAACGACACCTTTGCTGCTGTCGTGGCTTTGACTGCGGAAGCTGGCCCCTGCGCCCGATATATTGCTGGGATTCCTGGAAAGTTGGCCGATAGGACGATATTAGGTAAAGATATTAACGCATCTATCTTCGAGGAGCTCGCGTGGCTCCTACATTGGCCGCTGCTTCCTATGCAATTGCACCTACCATGCTACCTTAGTTACCAAAAACCAGACGAGTCTGTGAGCTTTATTTCAGGAAATGGAAGGCCTTGCCGAGCGCGCCTTTGTAGACCAACATAGAGGAGTGCCAGTAAAAGTGTTCTGGAACAGTTGTCAGAGGGGTTGCATATATCGTCTATTAAAGCCGAGTTCTGGTTACATGCACAACAGCAATAAGGCGATGCCCTGGAATCAGGGGAGAAGCTTGATTGCGTGGATGCCGCTATGGGTGCGTCATTGAGCTGCTACCAAAAGAAAAAGCCTGTCAGCAACCTCCCTGTTGCCGAACTCAACAGAAACCAGAAGCAAAATAATCCACGACGCTGGAGACTGGGCGAGACTGAGAAAACTCGTGAGCACAGCCAACGGACTTGGTTCTGACAGTGTTTCTTCACTGTACCAGCTGTGTCTGGTGCGCATTGTGCAGCTTTTCCCCTCGTGCTTTGGTTTAGGTAGATTAATCGTGTCAAAATGCTGTTTGATACGGGAGCTTCATGCTAATTGGTTCGAACATGTATCGTCCTAGCCTACGCAAATAATTTCTGGACGGTTCGGTGAACCTGGTGGAAACCAACAAGGCTATTATACACTTAGCTTGGGCTAAATCTTTTGTATTTTCCACGAGCTTCCTTGGGAATTAGTGTTAAGAGTCGATTTCATTTTCGTTGCCAAGGTCAAATTAATTTGGTCACCACAAATTTGGAAATCAACAAGCAACCACTGCCGTTGATGAATTGCGCGGTAGAAGAGGCGCCTGTACAACGATTAAATGATAACAATTCTGCAGAGCTATCGACTTTTACCGGGTAGTGAAACTTTCACAACACCGCTTTGATACTGGCAATGCACCACCGACTCGACAACCAGCTAGACAGGTATCCCTTTAATTCCAGGAAGAATTAATACACACTATTAAAGAAATTTGGCGACACGATATTTTGGACTGTCGAAATCGCCCTGGTCCTCCCTCATGGTTATGCCAAAAAGAAAACCGACAAACAACTGTTTTGTGTTAAATAAAGGAAGGTGAATTCGGTTACTAGAAAGGACGTTTTACTGTTACCGAGAATAAATAACACGATAGACGCCCTGAGTGGCTCAAGTTTGGTTATTACTTTGGACCAGGCTTCGTGTTATTGGCAGGTATAGCTACACGCAGACGTAGGTTTAAATGTGCATACATTATCGCATCCCGTCTAGGAATTCCAGACGATGCCGTTCAGATTAACAAATAATTCCACAAGGTTTCAGCGCCTCGTGCACAGGGCTTTGACAGAGTTGATCTCAGAAAATTATAGAATGCCCACGGTGGTGTCTTACTTTACAACCGGTCTTCCCTGCGTGGGAGACTTGTGAGCACCTACCGAAGTGACGATGGCCTGTGTGAGCTACTGTGGTGCTCCATCCGCCTCAGGCGCGGAGAACTGCTTGTGGGCGCAGTTTATCGCAGTCCACTGAGTCGTTGTTTGGATTGGCTGCCCATTCTTCGGACCCACATGAGTCGTCCACACTTTCTGCTTATGGGCGATTTTAACTGTCCTCGAATACGATGGCCTGATGTGCATTTGATGCCTGGACATAGTGAGGTTGAAGCAAAGTTCGTGGATTTGGTACTTGAAATTGGTGCATCGCAACACATATGCCAGCCAACAGTCATATCAACAAGTTCAACCCCGTCCTGTCTCGACCTGATGTTAACGAGCTACGAACAACGAGTGCGTGACGTTAGGATCCTGGAGCCCCTGGCTACGAGCGACCACTCAGTACTGTTATCTGATATGGAATTATCTTTGCCGTTTTCACATCCGCTGCAATCAGCTCCTAACTACTGGAAAACGGACTTCGATGGTCTAGCTCGAGCCGCGAGCAAACTGGATTGGTCTGTGTCACGAGCTGCATCTGTGGAAGATTGTTGGATATTTATAAAAGAGAGAGTGACATTGTTGTGTTCTCATTTGTGCCATTAAAATGTCGAAAGGTTGGACCGATTAAGCCTCATTGTTTTGATAAGGAGTGTGGAAACCTGGCTCGAAGGCGGCGCAGACTGTGGGACAAATTCCTTCTCTCTGGCTCTGCCAATGATTACGTAGGGTATAAATGTCAGCGGAATCTCTGCAACAGTGCAAAAAAGAATAAACGCCGTCACTTTGAAGAGCAGCTCGCATTAGCCGCGAAGATCGCCCCAAAGAGAATCTTTGCATACGTGAAGCGACGCCTGAAGCCGGCGGGTAATGTGCCAGTGCTATATGGCACGGATGGACAGCCCCTAACCTCAAGCACTGAGCGTGCGTCCAGGTTGGCGGCGCACTTCGCTTCTGTATTTGCGAATAACCAGGTGTCTGTTCCGAGTTCGACGTGTACCGCTTTTACCGAACTCGATAGTCTGCATTGCGGCGTCGAAGAGGTAGCCCAACTACTCGCCAAACTTGAAGGCACCAAACCTGCCGGACCTGATGGGATTCACCCACTGGTTCTCAAGTCACTTTCAACCATCCTCTCTCCTGTCGTGACTGACCTTTTCAACAGGTCGCTGTCCGAAGGTTGCTTGCCGGTTGACTATATATGTGCGGTGGTGAAGCCTATTCCGAAAGGTGGCGACCCTAGAAAGTAGACAATTACAGGCCAATTTGTCTGACACCTATTTTGGCAAAGGTTGCTGAGAAAATCGTGAAGAAGAGATTGCTGCAGTTGCTACAGTCAAACGCGGTCCTAACGCCCGCACAGCACGGTTTTATGCAAGGTCGCTCATGCATTACGAACCTGCTTGTGACGAGACATGAGTGATTGAAGGCAATAAACAAGGGGAAGTCCGTCGACGTGATATTCATCGATTTCAGTAAAGCGTTCGACAAGGTCAGTCATGAGGTTCTCCTTCACGAACTCAGCCTGTGGGGCGTCGGTGGCTCACTGCACCGGAGGATCCGCGACCTTTTGTTGGACGAAAGTGGAGGGTACAGGTCGACGAATATGTAACTGACTGGTACCCCTCTACAAGTGGCGTGCCACAAGGTACTGTGCTGGGGCCCACTATGTTCCTGATCCACAACAACGATCTACCGCAGCTTCTCCAGTCGCCGTGTGCCTTGTTTGCGGACGACATGAAGATTTGGAGAGAAATCAACGCTCCCGATGACTGTGGCCTACTTCAGCAAGATATCAACCGCTTATCCACATGGTCTGCAGAAGTTCTTCTCCCGGTCAACCCAGCCAAGTCTGTATTAATGAGCCGGGGGAAGGGTGCTAACGGCCGAACCTACACCCTTGACGGCCAAACGCTATTTCCCACGCCCTCCGTGAAAGACCTAGGTGTACTCACACGCCACGATTTGAAGTCCGTGGACAACACGAACAGGCTATATCGGAACGGACTGCGCATTCTTTGGGCGCTCAAACGTAGCTTTGGTACATGGTCTGAAGAGGTTGCCACTCGCCTGTTCTCTTCTATCATTAGACCAATGCTAGAGTACGGTTCGCCCACCTACTTTCCGATTACCTGAGGCGAGACACAAAAGATCGAACGGGTCCAACACGTTGCTACCAGGCTGATCCCGTGTTTACGTGGCTTTGGGTTTGAAGACCGGTGCGAGAAACTAGGACTCTACACCTTGTCCTACCGTCGGGTGCGAGTCGAACTCATTATGACCTACCGAATTCTACATCTCGGGGAATTCCCCATGTTAATGCCAATGCTGCACTTACGAGGGCCATGCAGCACACGCGGACACAGATACAAACTTGTTGTGCCGGATATGAAACGTGTTCCCCACCCACTGTGCTTCGAACGGAGAGTGGTAAACGTTTGGAATAGTTTGCCCGAACATGTGATTTAGGCAACATCTGTTCAACAGTTCAAAACGTTGTTAGATTTGCATTTTGCCTCTATTCGATTCAGAGAACGACTGCACACTTACGATGACATATCACATTTGTGAATCCTGAAATATCGTAAGTCGAGTATTTTAAATATTACATGAGAACGACAATGATATTCAAGGTTGACAAGTTTTATAACGTTTTTTACCATATTTCGAAAGAGTTGTAAAGAATTCATTTCTACTTGCTCTATAATACAGTATTCAGTAGTTTACTTGACCATGTCGTTGAGCACGACAGGACTGTGGAAGAACACAAGCAGAGCCTTGTAAATGGAATAGACCGGCAGTTGCAAGTGGGGTTAAAACTCAAGTCCTCAAACTGTTAATTCCCAAGAGAAGAAGTTGCTTACCTAGATCCATTCGTGTCTGCAAAACGAGTCCGCTACGAATCGGCGAAGGTCGTACCGGTCCGCACATTAGTGGTGCCATTAAACTCTGACAAGTTGCGTAGCTTCTTTGGCCTTGCCTCTAACCATCTGCATTTCGTTCGGCAGTTTTCCGATATTCTTATTCCGTTGAACGATCTTCTGGAGACTGTTCAAGCGTTCATTCTGGGAAGTGCGTAACAAGCAAGTTTCGAGATATTTCGAACTGCACTGTGTGAAGCGCCAAATTTGCAATTACCTGACTCGCGTTCTACAGCGTGCTGTTTTATTTTGGAAACGGATGTCGTTGACATTTATATTGAGGATGTACTCTCGCAACGCACGACGTAAAATTGGAACTGGCTATTTCGTATGCGAGCACATGTCTCTTGCGAAGAGAGCGCAGTCATTGAGCGACACGAAAGGAAATGCTGACACTTTTGTGTTTCGACAAGCAATTTTGCCCTTATTTGCTCGGCTACAAGGCACTGACCAGCAGCCACTGCTCTGAATTCAAAGCTTTCTAAACCCCGAAGGACGGATTTACCGTTGGTAGGAGCAGTTTTAATAATACAACTTTGAAAGACAGCATTGTCTGGGCATATGTCCTAAGAATGCCGACGCCTTATCCCGAAGGCCTGTCAGGGATCACGGATTATGTCCATCTTGCACGGATGCTTGCGTTACTGCCGTCATTTTGGACGCCTGGGAAACAAGTGCTGGGATTCAGTTGCATTCGATGGACCAGGAGCTGATCCACTTGTGTAACGGCATTGACCGGGTTGAAGACCGTCCAGCGAATCAGGGGCTGGCAGGCGCCAGTTAAGAAACTAAATGATTATGGTCTCTATGGTCACATACACGCGCGTCCGATGGTGCCATGCATTTATAAAACGGCGTGACTTATTTTAGAAGAGTTGCTGTGCCAACGTCCGAAACGCAGGAAGTAATGCAAAGGATCCACGAGGAAATAAGACACGCAGTGCAGGTTAATTTGTAGGCAGCAATTCGACGTCGGTTGTGGTGGCCCTATCTATCTAGATATTTCCAGTCGAGCGCTAAATATAAAGGGATCAAAAAACCCTCAACTAATCATCCTGGTCCACTGTAAGCAATGAGGGCCTGCTCTCCGAATGAAATCGTGGGTATGCACATTATTAGCCTTATGCCAGAGAATACTAGAGGACATCGTTACGTTTTGGTTATGGCGAAATACTTTATCAAATGTTGTAAATAGTCCCTCTTCAAAATGTAGGCGCACGGCTTGTGACAGTAGTGTTCTGCAGCAATTGGGTGGCACGTTGGGGACCACCCTATCAATGACACTTATATGGTGGTGCGAAATTTTAGAGCATACTTATGAGCGAGATGTATCACATTTTCGGCATCCGGAGGAAGCGGATGACCGCTTATCACCCGGAGGGAAAGGAACTAGCAGTAAGGACAAACCGTAGGTGGAAGACGCTCTTACACACCTCCTGACTCTCTAGGTTCCTTGTGAATTGGACATAGTCTACCCAACTTTTACTGGCGTATCAAGCCTCCGTCCAATCATGGACCGGTCAGACACTACATCTTATGGTGACAGGTCGAGAAATGCGCCTGTTCTCGTATACTCTGATGTTGAGGTGAAATCAAGGAACGCTAACTGCTTCGGAGTATGTGCACCGGTTATAATGAAATGTTTTACGAACACATCAAATGACACAAGTGCAGTTGCGAAGCTCGCAATTTCATCTGAAGGCTTATGTTTAGCGGAAGGCTTTCAGGAGTCCATTCAAGTCTGGTGATCCTTTCTGGTTGGAAGCAATAGTAACAAGACCGGCCTTCATTGCAACGCTTCGTCGAAACTGGTAAGGACCGTTCGTTGTGGGATGCGTGTTGTTAAAAAATAACTTATCGGTTGCACACTCCAAAAAGCTATAGCAAGCTAGTTGTCGCAGGTGCTTAGGACAGCGTCTGTTAGTAGGTGGAGCAATGTATCGTGACGCGCCATATCGCTTTAATCGCCACCTTCCCCCAGGAAACGGCACCTATACTGCCATCGAGAATTTGACTGCGGACGCGGGCCCCTGCGCTCGGTAGCTCGTAGCTATTCGGTCACCTTTCGGTGTCTGCTTGCCAACAGACTTCCGGTACCTTTTGCGTCGATATTCGTTCATACAAGGTGGTTGCCCAGCCGCTTACGTTCACTGTGCTTTCCATTGTAGATATTGCGGTCTATTGCGACCTCCTTCTGGCGACAAATACGGAGGAACCTATCCCGCTGAGCGGGACGAAGATTGCAAATCATATTTTGCCCTTGGATTGCAATGCCAGTTGGCTGCTAACACGCTTTATTTATTTTTGCGTGCTTCTTATTTGTTCATTGGTTGATCACTCTTCATTGGCTACATTTTATTTGCATGCTTTTAGCAATGTGATAGGCTGAAATGTTTTTCAGTAGCTTCCGTTCAGCCATTCTAAATCATAGTTAAGCAGACACGATTCAATGAATACATTGCTTTTCCGCCTCGTCGTTTATGCTTTGCTGGCTATCGCTGGGCGAAGGCTTCAGCTGCAACAAAATATTTACTATCAACGAGAAGCTGGATAAACGTAGCAATTTCTCTTGAACAATTGCTGGCACTCCTCTAGCAGCAGCAGCAGCAGCAGCAGCAGCAAATGCAATTTGTAAAATCTCAACGAGAGCAAATCGAGTTGTTATCGCAAATGCTAAACTTTCATGCTAATGCCCCGCTCCAGTGATTGCAAATTTCAGCAGACTTTATTTGTGAATGGAATTCGGAGTTGGTTTTCGACTGAGCAACTGGTGTCCCCTTCGAATCGTGGATGCAAAATTACGAAGATATTTTCCATGTGTAGTTGGCCCAACAAAACCATGCCTTGCAATATCCTTTGCTGTTGAGGAAACTCGGATCGTTTGGATATCAACTATAAAAAAAGTTATTTTACCCAAGAATCTAGGGGAGGTTGAAAACTTTGGCGCAGAAATTCGCTGAGATACCGATCTTATTCAGTTTGCGGTAAACTGATCGAACGAGATGCACATGATTTTCTCACATCGTAAACCGAGGGTGCGGATGTTTCAAACTAGGCTTCATGACGCCTGATCAATTCGAGAGCCATGTTTTTGTATGCACACTTCCATCATATGCAGACGCCCATCTTCAAACGCGGATCCTAAACAAATTGAAACTAGAAAATCAGCTGACATTGCAGGAGATTGTTGATGAGTGATAGAGGCTGCTGAACCAGAAACGTGACATAAATATGGTGAAAAAGTCGGATCCCGGAAGCGATCCCCACAACTGTTGCACAGCCGTTCGCAGAAAAATTGTAAATCTAAATATGCCAAATCGGAAGCCTCCACTATCTTTGGAACTGCGGCGAGTAACACTTGACGAAAGACTGTGAGTAGAAGAATCATCAATATCACAAAAGGCAATGCATTGGTCATAAAGAAACCCGCTCTCTGGGCCCGCACAACTTTATATGCATATTTACTCCAAGTTTTCGAGCAAACTCCAAGATGATAGCGATTGTTGCCTCATTTGAACAGGATTCGCAAGCAACAGAAAATAACTGACTGGGAAACACCACGATCTTTCAGTATTGTTGTAGCTATATAAAGCGTCCCACAACACCATCATCCGATCGACATTGACTAGGCTGGATGAACCTCTTCTCATAATTTTACTTTAGTTGGAGGGTTAGCTTGTGGCTGTGGTTAAGTAGACACATGCAAAATCCCTAAACAGCTGCATTACACTTCATTTCACACCTAGGATTATCAGCTTGGCCCTTCTACATTCGGTCACCTAGAACGCCTAGTAGTTTAGTGCCAAATTCCTGGTCGGGTATTAGTAAAAGTGTGGCTGGCATATCTTACCCTCTATTTTACATGAATGTCCGCCCTGAGCTACGTTTCAACTTCATTCTTTCCAACAACTCAAATTTTTTTAGTACTGTCCACCGAGTTACCCTACTTTAAAGCCAGGACCATTTACCCACCACTAATCCTTCACCTAAGTTGATCTCGTTCTTTACATCTCATACAGTATGGGTCATATCAATGCTTAAGTAGAATTTTAGTTGGACTGTAAACCCGAAGTCCAGAAGTGCATCACAGATTGAAACTTGTTCTATATATTATTTTATATTCTACTTTTTCAGAGCCCACTAGACTAGCGGCATGCACTGGTAATCCCATTTGCATTGACAGGCTGAGACAACCAGAACCCCTCGGAGTCATCCATCACAACTCTACTCTTTTATCTCCCAGTTTTATAAATCCTTTAAGTAACTCGCTTATTGTCACATATCGCTGGATGTAAGCCTTAGTGGAAATTGATCCTAAGGCGGCACTGATACCGGGAAACTCCAAGTTTCATCTAGAATTTATATATTAACCACATATATGCTACTTTAATTTTAACTTCTTATTCCCACGCCTATATATTCATAATCGTAGACACGTACCACGTTTCCTCCTAACTAGCTACAAAATTACGTGTACATGCGGGGGCTTCATAGTCCTAGGGCTTCATTGGTGTTATTACTCCCCTTAGTAGGCCTAACTTCCTATGCTTCAATTCGGCTTCCTTCATTTGCTCGATTATAAGCGAAGTATATTAACACGATAGTCAGCACCTTACTAGCAGAAATAGTTTGAGACCCAGGCTTTTGTTAATCCACTTTTTCTTGTCTTGGTCCCATTCCGCAAAGCTTTTCTCTTAGTTGAATGCTCACCAATGGCTAATGGGAAATATTGGCTGACGGGCAACACATAAAACCAGATCTCATTTTTCGATCATTCTTACAGCTTTACCATTTCATTTGCTCTTGATTAGCTTGAAATTTTGCCACGTAGTAGAGTTCCACAGCCATGTCGGAAATCTAGTCATCCGGGATATTTTGATCACCACTTCATCTTATCTTGACCATCAATACAAAAACTATATTTTACCTGGCTCAGATGTCCACATGAGCAGATTAAACACGTGCGCAGTGTTGGGTGGATAACCAGCGCGTACATTTCAAGACACCATGTTGTTCTTAGGGTTATAATACTATGCATTCATTATGCCCGGTGCAGTGGAACAGCCAGAAAGAGCAAAACTACGATTGCGCTTGTGCACGATACACACGAGCTAATGTTAGCGGAATCTCCGCTGTTAGATAATGCCGCGCCTACATCAGACCTATAAAACAGTAAAGAGGAGCCTCGAAAATGGTATATTGATGGACGCTTATTGTACTCGAATACTAGGAAAACCTATATCCCCACGTAATTTCATCCTAAGGTATTAGAGCTATGGTCGTCAAAACCCCGCTTAAAGGTCTCAGCAAAAGTATCGGCACAACAGACTGGTTAATATCTTTCCTCTCTTTATCTACTTACTTTTGTTGGTCTAAGCCTTTTTAAGTAGACGGAAGCCATTTATTTTCAAGAACGGAAAACCGTTGGCAACATTTGCAGTCTCTACCACATGAATTGCAGAGAGATGAGCTCATTTTAGCCAAATGAATATTGAGCTGTCCAGCTGTCTCTACGTGGCCAAGGCTTAGTTTGCCCAGCACTATACTCTCGCCCACTTGAAGGTATAGAAAAAGTAGATTGTTACTTCATTGAACTTCGCTAAGTTTAAGTATCCTCAAAAGAATGCTCCATTGCTCATCTTACCATGGACTAATTGATGCCAGTCCACAGAACCTCTGTTTATGTTAGGTCCCGCATGGATGGTTTAGCATGATCGCGAAGTTATGCGCGTTATCTTTTTATTTTCAAGTACATACGCACGAGAAAGCAAATGTTTCGGTCTTTCTTGTCGAAGATCGCAACCATCGCTACTACTGTGCTTTGCTCCGACTTCTTAGATGCGTCTTGTTACCTAGAATCCATCTAGCTGCAATGCTTTCTTGTTTTTCTTTCTTCTTTACGCTGTTTGCTTGAAAGGCAAAACCGCAATTTTTGCGAAACTTAACTTAGTGCGTTATTCGCAGTTTTTGTAACTTACAAACTGCTGATCATACCGCATTCCCTTTTGCCATTATAAGGTAGAGAACCTGCTGTTTGCATCGTTTGGCTTATTTGGTTTTAGTTTATTCCCGTTTTTCACCTTGGAATGCTCTTTAGGCTGGTAGAACAATTCGTTCGGTCGCCCTTCAAGGTCACGCGCTGAATTATTTTATGACTGGCATACTGAGTACTTTGTGAATGCTTAACATTTGCTTTATCTAGGTGCATGATATTCCGCTTAACATATAAAAGTTTGTCTAGTCTTACGATTTTTCGCCCTTTGCAAATGCTTTCATTTATTCTGTGCCCCCCTTAACCGAATTCATCTGCTCTATTTATACATTTATCTGGAGATCGGCCTGGCTGCTTTGGCCATCTAGAGGACGGAAATTAAAACGTGCATCTGTAAGTTGGATCGTAGCTGGAAAACTCAAACTCACAATTGACAAACTGCAACCTAGCACTCAGATTGCTGGCGCTGTCATCTGCCAGTTTGGAATGCAAGTTACAAAACACCTGACAAAGGCACCTGAAATCCGCATGTAGAAGCAAGACGCCTATATAAAAGTTAAGGTGGTCCTCTCAGGTTTAGTCTCTCGTAAATGAGAATATACACTTCTTCTATCGCAGCTCAAATTGTATTAGAAGAACCGTTGTCTCTAGAAGGAGAAATTGCCTGTGAGCTCAAATACAAAAATATGCAACTCCATCACATCATCTACCTAGTTTCTTGTGCCGCTGGAATCGCTGTCCGGACGATGTTCTAGGCATGCCTTGGGCATTAATTTTTGCATAGCATAGATTGTTGTACGTCAGAAAGGCTTGTCAAGGAGGTATGAATGGGGTGATTGTCTTGTAAAAGATAAATCTGGCACATAATTGTTTCGGGTGGTTTGCTTGTGAAAAGAATGGCGATAAGTTTAGATATTGTCATAATACTTTCTCGATAGTTACTTTTCTGGGGGCACAATTTTCTGTATCCTTATTCTGGCCATAATAATTCGCGGGTGGTACTGCATCCGTGAAGACTGCGAGCGGCTGCGTTACTTTCACTTCTGTTTGCAATTGTTGCTCCCAAGGAAGTGTTGTGCAATGTCTACCAACTGTGAATCATTCTCATCGCCATCAGTTTTCACTGAGCTGTGAGTTCTAGTGTCCTCGCGCCACCGCCTCTTTAGTGCGGTAACACAAGTAGCCTGGAAATCGAATGATGAATTATGTCACCAGCACACATAGATTTACCATTTTACCGATAAAGTTCGAGAGCATGAACGTGGGCATTCGTTTTGCAATCTGCAATCTCGATCAGGCCAAGGACGGGAAGCATGATTCTGCTACTATCTATGAAGTAGTCGATGGAATTAGTATGGTCGCGCTGGCTTTCGCTCTACGAGATCCGGAAATTTGCGTATCTAAGCGTCATCTCTTTTCAGGCAGTATGCTGACAAAGTTGATGCCTCGACCTCATCTGTGGACCCCAAGTTCACTCGTGTTAGCCGGGACTCGCTGTAGTGCAATCAGTTCGTATGTCTGCTGATGCGCAATAAATTAGTCGACATGGCTCAAGCACCGATTTTAATCACAAACATGATCCCCTTAGTTAAGAATGCCCCGCTTTTTGCCTCTTAATCATTTTGTCTTGGACTAAGGAACCATGGTGCTCAAATGGGTTAGAGTAGCGTAGTATGAATAATTTTTGGTGACATGAGGAATGCGGTGGTTGTCAGGATTGGCAATATCCGTACAGTTTGTATCTGGTCCTTGACCCTTGTTGTGCCTACAGCGGCTGAAGCTGGTGGAGGCAATTTTAAATACATAGTACATAACTAGGCTATTAAAACACGTTACGCTACAATTCTAGTATAAGTATACTATGAAGCCAACTGAAACTAAACTGCTGTAGTCCTAGCTAAATCATGTGCGCCGATATTTAACAGATCGATATAATGTTAATTCCTCATGGAACAATCAATGACCGACAGAGCTCAGTTTACTTTCCGTCATTGACTTTGAGGTAGACATAAAAGCTTCGAAGTTGACGTGGCCGTGGAAGGGAAATCGAAACTGTTGGTCGGATGAAGATGATATATTAGTTTAAGTTAATTCTTTAGTCACACTGAGTTAGTTTTGAAAGGAGGCTAAGGAGACCAAGTAACAAGGATTGGAAGATTAGTCATCAAAATTCGCTTTGTTTTCTTTTACGACATTTATGGTAACAAGTGAAGAGAATTAGCGATATGGCATGCTATGACATTTGGTCTATTGAATGAAACTTTGTCCCGGCCATAATAAGTATTAATTGTTGCAAAGTGTTTAAAAATTAAAGAAATATATGTAGATGCAAGTGGAGTACATGAGGAAATGTGCGCGATTCACTAAGCGGTTGGAGATATTTTCAAATAAATGCATAGTTAATGTTGCAAACGCTTGCACGCAGATCGGTTTACGAATTTGGGACTGGCCTTCTAAATTTTTGACTAGAAAACTGTGGAGTAAATGATATACAAGTGGCAACATTCACATAGTTAAATTTTGAGTAATACGCACGCTGGAAGAAAAGTTTAGAAATGCTGTGCATAAAGTGGTGCTGGTTTTGGGAATAGCGTTGCTGTCACTAAAAAACAATCTAATTTGGTTGGGGATCCAAATTTTTATTTGGGCGTTATATGCACGTTTAACAAACATACAGACAAAACAAATACATGAACTAGACAACAGCAGACATTTCTGTATTAGGTACCACCGAATTTTGCCGAGGCAAACAATGATCCACTCTAAAAATCGAAAGCATATTTAGACATTTTAACGAATAATCATTAGTGCGACACGGGCTGTAATGATAAGCTAGTTCGCCCTGATCATATGCGGTGATGGGATCAAGTGCGTCAGGATCAGCCAACAAAAAAGAATGTATGCAGGAAGGAAGTAAAATATGCAAAGTTATAAAATAGAGCGGCTGGTTTGGTCACCAAACTAGGAATGATAAAGTTTATGGATGTACCGAAGACAGACAATCGCTAAAGTTTTGCTGCAATCCAGTAAACAGTAACCATACGAACTAACTTGTTCTGACGGCTACAGTAGAAAAAAATGTTAGTCTCATATGAACCACTGCTCCAGATTGGCAGTAAAATTTGACCATATAATCGCCAGAGGATTGCCCATCTAAAGTTCAATGACAACCGTGACAGATTAGGTTGGTGCAGAATTGTCAATCAGGCCTTGAAACACTCTGAACATAATTATTGGAATTAGTCTACTAAGTCTCGATGACCACACTGCCCATAAGATGCAGGTCCTTCGTGGAACGCCATCGTATATGTATAAGTCAGCTTGTCTCATTTTTTACGTGACGAATGTTGCAGGGTAACAGGCTAATCCACGAAGACGCACGCCATATATTAGGAAACGTGAAACGGATCCTAGCGGTTCTCCGAGGTAAGTGATCATTGTGCAAACGTTTAGTTGCCTGACTAGGCAACCTCATCAGTGCGGCTTCAGGGGCCTGGTTCGCAGTGCCTCCTAAGCGATTTCAATGTGCAAGTGCTTATGCATCGAGATCTGCTTTGAGTGCCAGGCTTCAATGAGCTTACGTGCTTGCCGGCTTTTAGCCCTTCCGAGGATACTGGCATGCTCTATGTCGAATTGATGGTTCTCAGCATCCATATGCACTGACATCAGGGAGTTCTGATCATGGCGATGTACGGCTAAACTGTGTTCGTGTAGCCTTGTGCCAAGCTTTGTCCCAGTCTGTCCCACGTAGTATTTGTCGCAGTTCCGGCAGCAGATCTTATAAATCACACCAGTTTCTTCCTCTTTGCTAAGCTTCTCTTTCATTTTGTAAATTTTACTGCGAATGGTTTCCGTTGGCTGGTGTGCAAACTTGACCGCAAAATGCAATAAAAGCCTCGCTGCCATTTCAGTGATACCGTTGATTTAGTGCAGTGTTTTTCTCTTTTCAGCTGTTACATCTGTCGAGGTGTGTCGAGCAAACTTTATGATGCGTGGCAGCGTAGAATGAATCCATTTGGGTACGAGTTCCGTTTGAACAGATTGAAGACATGATCTTCCTCTGCCCGTCTCAGCTGCGGTGTGCTACGGTGGGTTTGTGTTCTTTTGGAAAGGGTTTGCACGCAGCTGCGTTTGTGGGCTGCCGGGTGATTGCTGCCTTAGTTGAGGATTTTTTCCGTATGCGTAGATTTTCGGTAGACTGTTTTTTCCAATCGTTCAGCACCAGTCTGTCGTATGAGAACGTCTAAGTATGGTAAGTGCTCGTTGTTCACCTCCTTCCTGGTGTATTTGATGCTACCGAAAACACTGTTGATTTGTTCAATCACCAAATTACAAGCTTGCAAAGGAGTGTTGGAGACGGCTAAAACACTTAATCGCGGGATCAGAACAATCGATCAACTCAACGGAACAGTTCCCTGAGAAACTAAAACAGCAATCGTTGAACGAGAGGAAATAATAGTCTTTTTCGATGTTACCGCTTTGTTCACCTCAATCGACATTTGCTTGGAGAAACAAACCATGACGCGCCTGCTAGAGGAGCATAAGTCGTCTGATACAAACTGTGAACACGAACCCAAACAGATGATGGAGTTATTGGAATTCAGTCTAACAACACATTTCCATTCCTTGACCAAATTTACGAACAGCTTAGAGACACACCAATGGGATCGCCGATCTATGGTCTAATAGCCGAGGCAGTGATGCAGGCTCTGGAACAAATGGCACTTGCAAAAGCGAGACCAAAATTTTGAGTGCCATACGTAGACGAGGCCTTTGTCATCCTCAAACGTTCCAAATTGGAGGAAACACATGAACTAATCAACAGTGTTTTCGGTAGCATCAAATTCACCAGGAAGGAGGAGAACAACGAGCACTTACCATACTTAGACGTTCTCATACGACAGACTGGTGCTGAACGATTGGAAACAACAGTCTACCGAAAATCTACGCATACGGACAAAATCCTCAACTAAGGCAGCAATCACCCGGCAGCCCACAAACGCAGCTGCGTGCAAACCCTTTCCAAAAGAACACAAACCCACCGTAGCACACCGCAGCTGAGACGGGCAGAGGAAGATCATGTCTTCAATCTGTTCAAACGGAACTCGTACCCAAATGGATTCATTCTACGCTGCCACGCATCATAAAGTTTGCTCGACACACCTCGACAGATGTAACAGCTGAAAAGAGAAAAACACTGCACTAAATCAACGGTATCGCTGAAATGGCAGCGAGGCTTTTATTGCATTTTGCGGTCAAATTTGCACACCAGCCAACGGAAACCATTCGCAGTAAAATTTACAAAGTGAAAGAGAAGCTTAGCAAAGAGGAAGAAACTGGTGTGATTTATAAGATCTGCTGCCGGAACTGCGACAAATACTACGTGGGACAGACTGGGACAAAGCTTGGCACAAGGCTACACGAACACAGTTTAGCCGTACATCGCCATGATCAGAACTCCCTGATGTCAGTGCATATGGATGCTGAGAACCATCAATTCGACATAGAGCATGCCAGGATCCTCGGAAGGGCTAAAAGCCGGCAAGCACGTAAGTTCATTGAAGCCTGGCACTCAAAGCAGATCTCGATGCATAAGCACTTGCACATTGAAATCGCTTAGGAGGCACTGCGAACCAGGCCCCTGAAGCCGCACTGATGAGGTTGCCTAGTCAGGCAACTAAACGTTTGCACAATGATCACTTACCTCGGAGAACCGCTCAAAATCCGCATCTTTACTCCGATCTACGTACATTGTCATTTATTTCAAAACGTTGTTAATTAACGAATGAGGCGGATGTCCATTTTCTTGTTCCCAGCTGTTTAGCTTAATTGTTCTAAGTTAACCATCACTGTGAGTTTTCTGAACAGAATTTGCAGCCAACACCAAGCATATCACGGATATGCTGCTAATTTTAGCAGTGGCGTGACTTGATAACCAGAAACTCCGCCGATGATCCTCTACAGTATAAACGAATGCGAAATTCAGGGTTTCGCTGCCTTTTTCGAAATATATTTGCAACAGCGTGATCCTCGCATTCACGGCAGGTCAACTTATCGCTCATGTTTACTTTTGACCTGCTACTAATTGCTATTCATACTTAGAGAAAGATTTAACTTCAGGAGATATTGTCACAATTTTGTTATTATTATCTATGATATTTATCATGCGTCGCAGATGCAGCAATTAAACCCGCGTAGGCTATCTGTCAAATTTAATGTTCTCATATTGCTCCACATTTCCGGTCACGAGATTGTCCAACGGCCAAGTGAAATTACATGTCCGGTGACATCATACACAAAGGTGAATGGTGAATGATCGCTGGGAATGGAAGAGATTTGGTTCAGGTGAACGAACAGCACTCGGTTCTGTTTCTCAGCGAAGCATTTCAACAGTGCAACGAAGTAATGTTTGTTCTGACACGAGGTGAAACTGCTTGATTGCTCACCGAACTGAATCCCTATGTGTCCACCGAGTAGAAGAAGGGAATCCCCCGGTGTGATGGTATTTGACAAGTACGTTTTATCCATGCAAGTGAAATTTCTGCAGTCCAGTTTGAAGATGGCAGAACCTAAGTTCATTCCTTTGTAGATTCTTCACAGAAATACCACATTGTTGTGATAGCTTTCGCAAAGACGGAGGTACAGACATCAATGTAGTTCACCAATCTGACACCGCAATAATTATATATAAAGGCAAAGGATTGGGCATTTTGAAAAAGTACTTATTGTCTACTAGGACAGTTAGAAGCCCGCCTAATTTCTGTCAAATTAGTTTGAAAATGATGCTACGCAACATGTCAAAGGAACTGTATATGGCAAGTTTTTGTTTCTACTTGTAATCCACACTGAAGTCACCTACGGTATGCTGTATAACACCATTCTTCGTTTCCATTACAGGCTGTTGAATCAGTGGTCATTGAGTCCTACGAACCACATTTTAAAAATGCGGAGAACCAAGCTTTATTTGTGAAGCTGATGAAGCACGTATTCAAGGTAACACAACATTGCCTTGAAGGATCTTGAACATTCTGGCTTGGAATGGTCCTCCTTGGCTTACCTAATTGCTCCTTATCAATATCGACATAACCCCATTTCCCTCGCGTTTCCTGACATATTTAATTTGACGCTGAGCCATTGGATAAAAATATCGTGGAATACTGGACTACATACATCCCACGAGAACTTTAGTAATTTGTAAGTATGCAAGTAAGCCGTCTGTTGAACCGCAGTGAAACAATCTGGTTTTGGTTTAAAAAAGTGAATGCTTTACAAGTTCCGGTGGCCAGAATGTGAAGAACATAAAGATAGGAAGGAAAAACCTATTGATACGATGAAGTCCTTTTGATGGCTTCATTGAACAATGAACAATGAATTTATACGGGTTAAGAAGCGTTGCTTTACAAGCCCCGTTGGATAGTTGCAGGGGATATCAACATAACAATTATGATGAAAAGGATAGTAAAATATTTAATACTTTAAATACGAAAATAAGGACTTATCTTTTGCTTCGCTGTAGTCCTGCGATCCAGTTAGATTCACAACACTCACAGTTAGCAACAAATAATTCCAGGGTAAACTCCAGGTGTAGGATGGGGACGTAGTGTTAAGTAACAAAGTGTAAGTGAATGAGTGCATCGTCCAACCGTCTTTTAAATATTGTTAGTGTCGGTGCAGAGACGACCGAGTCTGGAAAAGCATTCCACGGGTGACAGACACGGATGGAAAAGAAATTTCTACGGCACTCCAGACGACTGTATTTTTCTGCGAGTTTTAATGAGTGACCCCTCAGGTTTGCATTGCTGCTGAGTTGCAGTAAAGGGCGGCACACATGATGTGGGTCTCGCAGAATCAAGTATGCCATAATCAGGTCGCCTCGTAGTCTGCGATAGCTTCCGCTGAACAATCCCAGTAGTCGCAGCCTCTCCTGGTAGGAAAGATTGCGCATTCCAATTACGTTCTTAGATGCCCGGCGTTGTGGCTGCTCCAGTGCATTAAGGTCGTGTTTCAGCCATGGATGCCAGGCTTGAATTGTATATTCGACATGGGGGCGAACATACGCACTGAGCATTTGTCGAAATATGGAGCTGTTTATTTGTCCAAACGCCCATCGCAACAGCCCGACGTGTTGATTCCCGGTCTTCGAGGCCTTTTCGGATTGCCTGGAGCAACCCAAGTCATCTTGAACCAGGACACCCAAGTCACGTTCGAGAGTTGATTGTTGCAGTGAATCCGTTCCGAGTCGGTATGAGTAGCTGCTTTGATGTCGGATGAAAAGCGCCTTGCATTTACTGACGTTGAAATGCAATAAGTTTTGGATCAACCATTGATGCACTTTATCTAAGTCACTTTGGAGCACATGTTGGTCGGTCGTTCGCCTGGATCCTGCGCCAGATCTTGATATCGTCGGCAAACATTAGGAAGTTTGAAGCGATTCCCTGTGCAAGGTCATTAATAAACACCAAAAACAAACGTGGACCTAGAACCGAGCCTTGCGGCACACCACACTCCACTTGTATGGGGTCCGATAAAGAGCTCCGAACTCTGACCAATAATTGCCTTTGAAATAGAAAGTTGGCGATCCAGCTTAAAAGAGGGTCGCCGATCCCGTAATGCTGCCGCTTGGATAGTAGTATCCGATGGTCTAGACGATCGAAAGCCTTGGAAAAATCCAGGTAGATCACATCAACACCTTCTCCAGCTTCAGGTGCCTCGGTCCAACTACTGCGTGCAATTAGTAAATTAGTTGTACATGACCGCTGTCGACGGAAACCGTGCTGTTCAGGAGTGATGAGGTTGCAGTTTTCCAGATAGCACACCAGTGCATCGGTAACTATAGATTCCATGACCTTGGAGAGTATAGGAAGAAGGGTTACTGGGCGGTAGTTGGAGGGATCAGATCTGCTTCCACCTTTGTGAATCGGGCTTATTATCCCAAGCTTCCACATAGCGGGAACTTGGTTTTGGGGTAAGCAGCGCTGAAAAAACTGAGCTAAATGTCCTTCCAGTTAGTTTGCTGCTGCTCCCAATGCCTCTGGACGAATGGTGTCGATACCCGGCGAGCTGTGTTTGCGTACAGAAGTCAACCTTTTGCAATACAGCCTCTGCGGCAAAATTGATGTGGGTTAGTCCTGGTGAGCAGAATACAAAGCTTGGTAGATCGCTTGGTGGCAAGACTCTTTGAAACGTGGGGGCGTATTGCATCTGCAGCGCGTTTGCAGCTTCCATAGATGTTCTTGTTGGGCCATCAGCCGTCTTGAGTGGAGGAAATCCTTGCCTCACCTTTCGTAGGCTATTAACGTGCTTGTGCAGCAGTTTGTGGTTAGCACTGAAGGTTTTTGCGATGTTCTGCTGATAGGCGGCTTTGTCTTCTCTTAACAGTTGAGTGCAGTGGTTAAGTTGGGCTATGTAGTTGTCCCAATTTTCTGGTGCTGGAGCTTCTCTGTACACTCGCCATGCTGCGTTACGCATTGTCATCCATTTTCGGGTTCCGCTCCTAACGAAAGAAAAGGATTTGCACTTATTACAAGCTTTTATCTCTGAAGCCTGTGCAATCAGCTGACTGAATGTGTTGACGAACTCGAGCCAGGCGACGTCCGGGGGTTCTTCTTCGAGGAAAAGACCATGTTGTGGCGCTGACTAGCTGGGCGAGTCGGTCATTCCTTGTGATGGTTCGCACAGTCTCATCGTTATCATTCCGATATTCTGCATAGCAGACGAAGTTGAAACTGATGACTGCATGATCACTGCGACCCAACGGGCAGTCTAAAACCAACGCATCAATCATATGCTCCTCGTTGGTAAGCACAAGATCTAGCACAGATGGCCTGTTACCAGTTCTGAACCGAGTGGGCCAAGTGATGTGGTTGTAAAGAGGAACAGTAGTTACTAGCTGCTGTAGATCGGTTTTGAATTGTTCTCCGGTCGTGGCAGGGGCTTCTAAACAATGTACGTTGAAATCACCCATGATAAGAATGTGAGTGTACTTTTGTTGTAAACTGCACCTTAAAGCAGCCATTAGGTGGTAGTCGGTTTCGGATGTTGAGTTAGGGGCGCGGTACACCAAGACGATAAGCAAGCGTCCCTGCCTTTTAACTGCAACCGGCACCAAAGATAGTCGGAGAACTGCGAATCTGAATCCTCCACGGCTTCGCACTGTAAGTCGTTTCGGTGGTACAGGATTACCCCTCCTCCTTCTGTGAGCCTGTATTTCCGGATCAGCGACATGCCGGGTAGCGACACTTCAGCGTCCGTCATTCCCGTGTGCAACCATGTCTCGGTGATACCAATGACATCATACGAGCCGGAAGCTTAGCGATCTTTTAGTTCAGCCAGTTTGTTAGAAAGTCCCTGAGCATTTGTATACAAGCAGGCCAGTTTCTCGGTCTCTAGGAGCCCGCAGATAGGTGAAGCTGTCAAGTGTGGGAGAATGCCGACCGATGGGAGGTCGGCAGTTATTCGTTTTTTTGATGGGTCAATGATACCTAGTTTGAAACTGGATTCGGCCAAGGTGCGTCCCAGCCTTCGTTTATATCTACGTCAAAGTCGATTAAAGTAGCAGTCAAGTTACACTTCTGTACATTCGTCAGTATGCTTGCTGCTTCAGTTGCTTTAATACTTGAGCTGTGCGTATTGTTTGCGACCTTTAACCGAATTTCGGAAGGAAGATGTTTCCGATTTCTCCGCCATCGATCCATAACATGCGTTGCTTTTTGCTCTGACTTAACCGCAAGTTTTAGGATTCTAGGGGCGCATCCTCTTTAATTTGCTGAGAGAGGTATCCTGGTGAGTGATAGCGCCACAACGTTATCCAAAGAAAGCGTTTCACGAATGAACCGCCACTGTTCTAAATCGTGCTTTCCGGTCTCTTGAACATCGTTAGAAGGATGTTCTGGCACGCCATGTATGAAGACTTTGTTTAAACGGTCTTGCTTGCTGTTTTCCTCTTCGGCGTTTCGTTTTGGTTGTCGCGCGCTCCAAGGAACATCATTAGAGATACGTATCCCACAGGATTCGTGTTTTAGCGCGCTTGCAGAGAGCGAAACATTTTCCACGTCGATGGAGGATTCTAGAGTTACTCGAATAAGTCTGGGTTCACCATAGTGTGGCGAGTTCGGATGACGAGTAATTCGTGACACGTTTATGGGCTTGGCTTTGATACCCATCTGCATACACAATGAGTTCCATTAGTCTTGGTCGTCTGATAACTTATTCCGCAATGTGATGGCGGTAGATTCAGGGACATTTGAGCATACAACCGTCCGGGCACTGTTGCTGGATCCCTTTTCAATCGATTTACAAGGTATGGTACTCATTTGTCTTGACTTGCTGACAAGTGATTGTTTGCTCTTTTTCTCTCCATTTGCCTTAACGGTGTTTACAATGGAAGAGGACGCAACGGTGGCCTCTCGGTGGACCCTTGCAGCAATCTCTGCATAAGTAACTGGTGGTCTGGGAGGATTAGTCTCGACAAGAGATATTTGAGCTACAGGTACCAAGCGTTGGTGTTTGGCTGCTTCATCCTTGTTAATACTAGATGTCAGGTCTAGTGGAATTTGCTTAACCAGACGTTTTGAATGGTGCCTGATTTTCTTTGCTGTGAGTGCTGCTTGCTTCACGTAGGTACAGTCTGTTTTCGCCCGGCGTTCTACCAAAGTTGGAGAAGAAAACGGAGATGGAGACATGGCTGATTGCGCTGCAGGGAAAGCGATTTGTTAAGCATTCCGTTGCTTAGCAGCCGCTACGCTTCTGTGGTCAGTACTCGCTCCCGTTGAAGTAAGCTTATTGTTGATCCTTTGCTCTGCTTCTGCGATTAACCGGTCGCATTTTCTCAGCTGGGATAAGCAAGCACTTAACGAGGGGGATGGTGGAACACGCAGTACAGAACCAAAATGCATCTTGGGAGCTATTTCGCTCCCGTAACTGTTGTTGGGACACATTTGCACATTTCGTATGGTACCATTCCGAACAGTGCGAACAAGCCAGACCGATTTTTACTACCCGATGACATTCTCCTAACCCGCAAATGCCTTTCGACGGGAGTCTCTTCGGTTTCGCCTTTCTGCCATTCAATTTGGTGTCGTTACCTGACCCAGTGGGTTGGTTAGCGTTCTGTACTTTTACAGCTTTGAGAGCGGCGCACATCGGTCAGGCGAGCGTGGTGGTTGCTCATAAGTGTCTAATAATAATTTGGATCATAATGATGATGGGCTTAATTTTTGCCTTGTCATAATGTCCACTTAGTTACAAATGCACACCTCGTAATTTAATGGTTTAACAGTGTTTACTGGGATAAATAGCTTAACTCTGCAAGACTCATATCATTGAAATTGCAAATCAAAATTAAAAGCAAAGACACCTTTAGGTGGAACGCGAGTTAGCAATAGCTTGAAAATCGAAATTTTCACGCTGTTGTGTAACTGTTATTATTAAACTTTAAGTCAAATAGTCTTTCGAATATCGCGATGTCGGGTGCGTTCGCTATATGGGTTGGTAGCGCATTCCAGTAAAAATTATTTCGCATAGAGTAAAAATGCTTCCCACTGTCCAAACTGGAGTATTGCCTTAATAATTTAAGTTGGTGGCCTCAGCATCTTTTGTATCGATTAAGGGTACACAAGGATTCACCTGGGCGCTCGTTTTCAGTTATTATTTCCATACACAGCACAGGTTCAGCTACAGAAATTTGTAGGCCGTGTTTCAATGGCATCTCAACAAAACCTTAAAGGGTTCTTTTTGTGTTCCGCCAGCGATTTCAATATGACTGAACAAATTTTATTCACATTATGGGCTTACCCAATTGGGCATAGTTACCCAGCAGAGTTCAAGTGCATCTAGGTTTAGCTTTTACTAACAAACTCAAACTGTTTTCTAAACACAAGTGCGCGCCTCTTGATAATTCCGACCACTGCATATAAAAGCTATGCTCCAAGATGTAAAGTAAAACCAAATGGGTTGCACTGGCAACATGCTTATTCTTAACTGTTAAACCATGCAACTGCTTAGAATAAAATATCACACGAAGCAAATCAACAATCGATGACGACTTGTTGGCCTAATGCGAGCAACTTACAGACAACATTAACTTCTCTTTTGACATATTGCGTAGCGATGTATGTTCATTTCCGTTGCTCAAACGACTGTGGAAGAAAAAGAACTGGGTAAACAAAACAAGCTAACTGCTTGTGTTAAAAATTTGGCATTTGCTGTGAAAGCTGATATAATCTGATTCAACACTGTACATGTAGGCAGAATGCGGTGATCGATGCGGATTAAAATTTTGGTGTAGTCTACGTAGATACCATCTATTTTGGGGCCAACAGCAATACTTAAGTTTATAAAACTTGTGCCATAAACAAGTTAGTGGTACATGACTGATGTTGATGGCAAATGTGCTGCTCTGGTGCGAGTTTGTTGCAGTTTTCCAGGTTGTCCACTAAAGCCTCAAACATGACCGCTTTCATTAATTTTGACAGTAACTAGAGGAGGGTCAGTAGGAACAGTCTGCATAGTCCGAATACCTACAACGTTCAAAAATTGAATTAAAATGCCGTGCAACCGCATAGTGGGGACTAGTTTATCATGGAGGCATCTCTAAGAGTACTGTGAACGCGGCTCTGCTAGTTTAGTATGCATAGACTGCAGTGCCTTCGGCCGAATGCTATTGGCTCCCAGGTACCTTTGATCACTCACCGAGAGTAACATTCCTAGTACAGTTTCAATTTTGTAAGTTACGAATGTAGACCTTGAAGTCAGTGACATTAGTTACGGTGTGTGCGAGGGACAGTGTACGAGTGAGAAAAGCGAGACGTATTGTAGCCGCAGAGCACTGGCTGCTTCCTCGGTACGTCATACCCTACCATCAATTGTAAAAAGTGGATGGATGCCACGCGTTTCACTTCGTAGGCTAATGACATTACCGCACATTAAGTTTTATTTGCCATACACGTTTACATTCGGTATTATTGATGTTACATTGTCCAAATTGACATTAGTACAACGCTTGAAGTTTGCAAGGAATTGCTCAACCGTCTCTCTTTACGCATACCAGGCTGCATCCCATATTGCCATACATTTCCAAATCCTGGTTCTGACAACTGAGGGCAAGTTTGCGAAACCGAGTAGCTTGATTTCCAAAATTCTGCTGTTCTGACGTCCCAGTCTTTTAACGAAATCTGAGCAGATGTTGTCAAATAGACTGTCCCTCTTCTAGAAGTCGCAGACCGATGCCTCGATAAATTCTTTTCGGGGATTGGTGTATGTGATTGTGTGAAAAACGTACTAACGTTCGGACGAAAACTCTGCATCAAATTCACAGTTACACGTTATGATTATATTTTCGCTGAAACCTAACGACCTCGTCACCAGTACATTCTATATTATCTGTTATTAATTTGTAACCTTAAGGTCGAATATGGACGAGCTGTAAACTGACTTATATCTAGTGATAAAGTGACATGTTTTTATAGGCGATAAATTTATACAAGTCTGTTTTGCAAGCATCAATTTAGGATACGACTCAGTCCAGTGCATTTGATTTAAACTTAGGCGGGGAACATGATGATTTACCTAGGGCGTGTTACCATGTACAAGACGCGTATCACGTAAGAATCCCTTTTTGAGTGGAGTTTGGTGGACGGTAGATGACATTTACGAGTTATTTGTTTGTGTATTTTAGCTGGTGACAGTAGATCGATAACAAGTGTTTCTGGATCATCAACTGTTGCACTTTGCAGGTCGCTGTGATAAACAATGAACAATGAACAATAGGTTATTACGGAACAAAAGCAAGTGCTTGACAACTCCCGTAGGATGGTTGCAGTGAATATGATGAAATCAAAATATATCTGCGTTATTTACCGAAGGTCTGCCGATATGAACAGTTTGATAAATTACATCAGTGTAAACGTTAAAAAATCGGTAGTAAACGTTCAGAAAGACGCGGGAGTGCAGTGATCGTTTATGTTAGGCGTGAGCAAAATAAAATATGATTGCTCACATGCGACATTTTGATACAAACTTCCTGTTGAAAAGCAAGCTTTGCATAAATTACAATAGAGGCATTTAGGTAACAACATGCTGGGAGCTAAGAGCAACATCTAATTGTTCTTTGAAAAAGTCCAATGTAGGAGAGGATACAACTGAGTAGGGAGTGCGTTCCAAGGTTTGCAAACCCTAAGGGTAAAGTAATTCCGTCGACACTCTAGACGGCTATATTGTTCTTTCAATTTTAAGCAGTTACCTCTGGGCTGTACGTTGTGGCTAAATTTCAGCAAATGGTGGGATATGTGGTTGGGGTCATTCAATAAATGATACGCTAATATGAGATCTCCGCGCCGCCTTCGATAGCGTCCGCTGCATATTCCCAGCAAATTCAGCCTTCGGTGTTAAGAGTGCTAGCGCTGGCCCTTTACATTCTTTGTTACATTTCGTTGTAGTGCTTATAAGGCTTTTAGGTCGCGCTTCAACCAAGGTTGCCAAGCTTGGATTGCGTATTCAACACGCGGGCGTACGTTGGAATTGTGCATCATTGGGAAGATTGATGGCTCAAATCTCTCGAATGCCCATCGCAGTATTCCGACGTGCTGGTTGTTTCTTGTTGCAGCAACCTCAGCCGGTATTTAACAGTTTAGGTCGCTCTGTACGATCACATCAAGGGCACGTTCCTGGGAGCTGGTTTGCAATCCGTTTGTCTCAAGCAATTAGGCGTGTTTATGTCTATGGCGTAATTGCAAAAAGCGACATATGTCTACGTTGAATGGTAGGGCATTTTGTAATGACCAGTGCGACACTGTGTTAAGATCGCACAGGAGCCGTTCGTGGGATTCCGGTCCTCTGATCCTTCGCCATATGTTGATATCATCAGCAAAAAATAAGAAATCGGAGGTTATCGATCTCGCCAAATCGCTAATGAGCACCAAGCATAGCGGAGGTCCAAGCACCGAGCCTCGTGGTACGCCACACGTCATCTCCATGCATCAGACAATCATTCTCGGACTCTCAACACTAGCTGTCCTTCGTGTATAAAATTGCTAATTCAACTCAGGAACGGGCCGCCAATGCCGTAGTTCCGAAGTTTCTGAAGGAGAATTCGATGGTCCAAGCCATCAAATACATTTAAAAAGTCCAGGTAGATGACATGGACTCCAACTCCATCATTAACAGCTTCAGTCTAGCTATTACGTGCAAATAATAGGTTAGTATTACAAGAAAGCTTTTGAAGAAAGCCATGTTGCTCTGAGGATATTAATTTGTGGCTTTCCAGATACTGCATCAGCGCATCTGCGATGATGGATTCCATCACTTTGGATGGTACAAGTAATAGTGTTATTGGTCCGTAGTTGGCAAGAGCAGTTCGACTGCCTCCTTTATAGATAGGTGATGACATCTGGCTTTCAAACTGGTGGAATTTGGTTCTCTTCTAGAAATCGCTGATAGAAAACGGGTAGTGGTTCCGCTCGATCACTAGCTACCGTCTGCAGAGCTTCCGTCGGATGTTGTCGTCTCCAGGAGAACTGTGGATAGGTAAGGATAACCACTTCTTCAACATAACTTCTGCAGTGACGTTGATGTCGTGTAAACCAGGTGGTGGAGTATTAGAAATGAGGAGAATGTTTGGGATCGTTACCTGCTGGAAAGTTTGGGAGTAATAAAGCCGTAGGAGATCAGCTGCTTCCATTGATGGTGGTGTGCACCTATCAGCCGTGACTAGTGCTGGAATCCCTTGCCTCACCTTTCGAAGTCCGTTAAGTGCCTGTACAGAAGATTGCGGTTTATGCAGGATCGGTTCATTAACTCCTGCTGATGCGTGACCTTGTCTTCGCGGATCAGTTTCACACAGAATTTACGATGTGTCACGCCTGCAGTCCAGGTTTCGGCATTCAAACAGTTCTCGTGAGCTCGTAATGTCAAATCCCTCCGGGACATACATTAACATGTTCTGCTCCTTAGAAATGACTTATGGTAAAGAATGAACCTACCGATCCTGCTTGGACGATCATCCCGTATAGAAATACTTTTGCCATCTCGCTCACTCATCAGCAAATTCGGCAATTTGGCCGGTGACTAGATTTTTTTCTTTGGCTATTTAGCGGCTCTTTCGGCGGCTGTGTAGTCGGCGTTGCAGGTAATCACAAAATTAAAATTCTTCCCTTACTGCGAAATGGGTCTGTAGACTAATTTCATTAGCACGTTGTATTGGCTCATCAGACACACTGCTGGTGACCTACTCTGTTACACATACCAGCTTGAATCAATCTTTGGGCTATGCATTGTTGTATACGAAAGGTTAAATGCGCGAGCAAGTTAAAAGTCATTCTGAAAAACGAACTGCTGATACCTGATCAATGTCTAACTGGGTGAGCACATTAAGGTGTCGCAAGGAGAAGGATGAACCAATTGGGAAGCAGAGAATTAGACGCTTTGTGCGTGTGTGTCTGTGGTTGTGTGCACGTGTTTGTTTAGACTAGCCGTCAAGAATGCTGACAGAATACACAACATCACCTCTCCGCTTAATCGTGTGCTGCGTTTGAACCATATCGATTCGGTCGTCTTTTTTCTCGGCTCGTCCTGCGGAGCTGTGTGCTTTGTGTGGTTTCGTCAGGGAAGGTTGGTGGCATATGCTCCGTTCGTCTGATACTTGTGAATAATCTCCGGGCGTTGACTGTGCGGCCATCCTCCAGCCGGTAAGTGCCTGGCCCACATGCACGCGTTATTCTTATCGGATCTGATAAGGTGGGCTGTCCTTTTAACGCAGCGTTTACTTCCACGTGCACGAAGCTTCCGGGCTGGAGCGGAGTAGTATGCTTCTGGTAAGTGGTCTGATATCGATGGTGACGATCTAACTCGTCGGAATTATTGGTTACAGGAATAGAAAGTGCAGCATTCAACTTTGTCCGAAGGGCACGCTCAAGCATGAGTTCAGCTGGCGTTTTGTCTGTAACTTGGTGGTGTGCGGTTCGGTAAGAAAGTAGTGCTTGTAGAACTGCATCCTCCCAACCTGTACCAGATAAGCGAATAGTTTGGATACTCTCTTTCAAGAATCGATTGAACCGCTCTACCATGCCATTTGCCGCTGAATTATACGGCGTTGCATGAGAGTGCCGGATGGCGTGAAGTTGAAGGAACGAATAAAACTCGTGGCTTGTAAACTGCGCTCCGTTGTCCGTCACTATCTCCTCTGGTAATCCGAAGCGGGAAAACCTATATTTTAGCCATCGAATAACGCCGGCAGTTTCACCTTTTCACACAAATGGACTTCCGGCCATTTACTGCAAAAGCAGGTCGCCACCAAAGAGTTCATTTGATGCTGACGCGCTGAACTACATGGACCCATGATGTCAACAGCTACCTTGGTCCACGGTCGCATAGGATAGTCAATGGGTTGTATAGGGGATGAAACCGGCCTTGAACTCTTATCTGCCCTTTGACATGAGGGGCAGTCATAAAAAAGTTTTTCTAATTCGTGTGACATTTTGGGCCACCAGAAACATGCGTCAACCTTGCGTTTCCTACGAACGATACCAGGGTGGCTTTCGTAAACACATAGAATGATCTTTTGTATCAAGCTCCGAGGAGCCACAAAATTTTTGCCACGCATTAAACATCCATTTATTAATGAAAGGTCCTGAAGCAACACGTAGTACGGACGAACCTCGCCTGTGATCGTGTTATTTTGTGGCCAACCGTTTAGCGGAAACTCCTGAACGCGGCAGAGTTTCTCATCTTCCTGAGTCGTCTTCAGGAGTGCTTCCTTAGTCAGGGCTGAGGTTGGTTTATTACTCAGGGAAGACACCAGTAACGACTTTTATCATCCTCATTAGTTTCAGTTTCCTTAAGGGGCGGTCGAGAGCCTATCCGCTACATGGTTTTCGGGTCCGGGACGAAATTTAATTTGCAAATCGTATGTTAACAAGCGTGCATACCAGCAATGTATCCGAAGTGGCCTGATGCCATTTGTACCACAAATAAGTAAACTAGTTAGCGCTGCGTGGTCTGTACAAAGAGTGAAGGGTCTTCCGAATAAGAAGAAATTTCACTTTTCACAGGCCTAAACACAGGCAAGGGTTTCCTATTCCCTGGCAGATTAAGAAAGCTCCGCCGCTGACAATTTTCCTGGAAGCGTATGTAATAACTCTTTCATGCCCATTTTGAATTTGGGCTAGGATATCACCCAACCCAATGTTTGATGCATCAGTAGAAACAAACGTTTGGCGCGTCTCGTCGAAAATCGCCATGAATGGTGTGAAAGCAATGCGGCCTTTTATCTCGTCAAATGACTTTGGTTGGGGTGGACCCCAAACAAATACACTTTTCTCCTTTGTCAGTTCACGCAGTGGCTCAGCAATATTCGTAAAATCCTGCAGGTATCGTAGGTTGTAAGAAAACAAACCTAGAAAATGCTTTATTTCAGTGGAGTTCTGTGGGCAAGGAGCCTCGGTGATGGCACGTGCGTTGTCAAAATTCCGCTTCATACCGTCATTTGTTATAATGTGGCCCAGGAACTTGATCTCACTGGTTTTAAATTTGCACTTCTCGAGGTTTATTTGGAGGTTAAGTTTGTGTAGTCGACGTAACATAGCATGCAGTCGTGAATCATGTTCTTCTGGAGTCTTACCGGATACACAAATGTCGTTCATGTATACTATTTGACCAAGTAAATTGGCAAATTAGTGAACCATAACTTTTGCCAAGCTGCTGGGGCTGAACTCAGGCCCACTGGCAACACTTTGTACTGAAAGAGTCCGTCAGTAGTGAGAAATGCGGTCAGCGGTTTTGACTCCTTAATTAGAGGCATGTGAAAGTAAGCCTTCCTGAGCTCTAGTTTTGAAAAATATCGGGCGCCGGCTAGTTTGACTAGTAGTTCATCCGCGGTTGAAAGCACGAACTTTTCTACCACGATTTGCCGATTTAGGGCCTACAAGTCATTGAATATTCTTACTGTACCGTTCTTCTTGAGGACTGTAACCATACGGTGGACCCATTCAGAACAGTTAATGGGTTCAATGTGATCATCTACAATCATCTGCCGTAATGTTGATGAAACAGTCACACTTCTGGCAAAAGCAATTGGACGTGGATGTGCAATAGCTACCGGTTTGGCATCCTGCTTCAGGCACATGCGGTGAACGGAGGAGGGAGCGCGCTTTATTGTTTGTTCCAATAATTTCGGGTACTGTATCTGTAGGTCTGATAGATTAATTGCCATGATACGCATACGAGATAGGGACGGTGGGACTCCCAGTGCAACCATAGGGTTGCGCCCGAGTAAGGGACGGTTATTTCCGCGGGTGACGTACACAGCAACTGGTGATTTTACGGCCCCAAGTTGCAACACAATCACAACAAATCCTCGTATTTCTACCGGGGCCTTTGTATAAATGTCAAATCGATAGCCTGAAGGATGTATAGGCATGTCATGTAGGTGAATGACATAACAACTACTGGGTAATATAGTGATGGGAAAGGCTGAATCAAGTTCCATATCAACATGTGTTGTTCTATCGTGTGCAATAACTGTAACAGTCCGAATGTCAGGCATAGGTAGTTTAGGCTCTAGACGATTGGAACGATAGTTAGACACAGAGCCTGTGTTATCAATGGAAAATACATTTTCAGAGGACCGTAACTGCTGACCAGAAACGGAATCGGTAGGATCCAACTGATAAATCCGCACTGAACGACAACAACGGGCAAAATGTCCACGCTTACCGCACTTTTTGCAATCCAATTCTAAGGCACGGCACTTGGTAAAATTAGCTTTATGTTGTAGGCTGCCGCAGCGGAAGCATTTTTGTGGAGATTGGAATTCGACTGACGAGCGATGGATCTTGGCAACCTCCAGTATGTCTGCGTGGGTAGCAAAACGTCGCAACTGTGCGGTGGTACATGTTTTGAGGCGAGCTAATTCCACAGCCTTATCCCAAGTTAATTTGGAAGTGTTTTCGGAAAGTAGACACTCAGAATTCGGTTGTTGGTGATTTCACTAATCAACTGCTGCACTAGCATTACATTCTCGATTCTACATTTTGGTATGGTTGGATACTCGCAGGGTCCTACACCGAGAATGAGGCGATCAACGAAACCGTCTACACTTTCCGCTGGTTCCTGTGTAAGTCGGCCGAATTTGAGGTGAGCCATGAATAGGTTTGTTCGCTGTCCTCATGACTTGTCCAGCACCTCTAGTGCTTTTGTTAAGGTATCTTTTGACTGGAGATTCAAAGCATCAAATTGACGTTGCCCCTCATCACCGAGTAGATGTCTGAGAAGCATCAGTTTCTGGCTTTCAGTGTAGTTAGAAGCCGCAGGTAATAGGTCAAGATAGTTGGTAAACCAGGTTTTCCACTGGGCTCATGCACTTTGTAAAGGACGTAAGGTCGGATCAGAGCAGTAAACTATAGAAGGATGTAATTCCATGGCGTAGGTTCGTAAGCCTCGATGCCAGTGTTGTATACCAAAGGTCAAATGCACGAGAAAGTTAAAGGTCATTCTGATAAACGAACTGCTGATACCTGATCAATGTCAAACTAAGTGAGCACATTAAGGTGTCGCAAGGAGAAGGATGAACCAATTGGGAATCAGAGTATTAGACGCTTTGTGGGTGTGTGTCTGTGGTTGTGTGCACGTGTCGGTTTAGACTAGCCGTCAAGAATGCTGACAGAATACACAACATGAATTATCTCTGGAGGGCATATCGCTTATTGCCTTCAGCCGACCACCATGGGATCCATAGAAATTCACCGATAGTGCGGTGTTCATGTCTTAGTCGACCAGTCGACAGCAGATCTGATTCTGCTTCGGTGCTGGCATTCACCATTATGCGCACAAGATTAGCACTCAATAATGTTAAGGGTTAAATCACTGCGTGTTTCGCACAACACGCACTGGTTTAACCACAGCACCGAATATGTTAATAATGAAGTCACCCTAGTGGAGACCATCAACGTGTTTGACTCCAATTGTTGTCGACTCAGATAATGGGACCCTAAAGCACAGAACACTTAGTAGAGGCCGTTAATTCTTAGTATCTTACAAATGTTGCGCATAGTGTTTGACCTACGTGGTGACATATCTGAGGAATCTGGTGATGTTTGCACCAGGAGAGTTTTATTTCGCGCCTCAGTTTCCGATCCAATACGGTTGCTACTGATTGCAAATACCGACTCTTCTTGGAATCAACCGCAACCTGGCTTTACTCATATCAGCTTACTTGTCTGCTATGCAATAACTCTGGAGATTAAGCGAACTTTTGCGTGTAATTGCTCCGATGGAACAGAGAACCACATAAGGAGAATGTGCCTTTTATGTGCTTTTGAGACATGAGTTATATATTTGGGCAAATGATGTCGTTTCACTTAGGTTACTTACAGCAAATATTCTCAGGCTTGGTGGCGCATTTGCTGTGGAGGGCTAGGTTGCAAATTCTGTGGCGCTAAACACAAATTTAGTGAGTATTTTTCTTCATCGCAATCAGCCGACAATTCAGGTATGCCGACCAGCTATCCGGAAAAGCACCAGACGGCCGTTTCGCCCTATTGGGGTTCATCATGATAGTCAGATACCGTCCTCCATGGCGCAGTTGCATAAGCTCCGGGCTAGTTGTAAAGAGCCACCAGCAGTCATGGGTGCGATCCTCTGCAGAGGACCGAAGGATGCGCACCACTGATGAGCCCCAATAGGGCTAAACGGCCGTCTGGTGCTTTTCCGGATAGCTGGTCAACATATCTAAATTGTCGGCTGATTGCGATGAAGAAAAATACTCACCAAAATCCCTCCATTCATAAGTAATACAACTTTAGTGAATTCGTTAGAGCTCCATTTTCTCACAATTTGCAGGTGATCTGATATGTGACAATAGAAGTATACCTTCTATCTGGGGAATAGATGTGCATTCCATGTAGAACCAAACATGAGCTGATTTTATGGTAAACAGTTTGACCTCGCAAGCTTGCTCCTGGAGGCATTTCGCATAGAAAATAGTGCAAAATGTGGAAAAACGGAGCACTTACTTTGACAAGTTTAACACATGACCCACATGTCTTAATACTGAGGCACGCTTGCTGAGTAAATTTGAAACCAATTAGTGTGACTCACCTTTGATGATACGCAGTTGCATTCGTTTTTCCTACTTTGAATTCAAACTATCCTGTTTACAGAAGTTCATCTGCCATGCCATTGGAATGATTCAGCTCATGTACCATGCATGCGGTTTCCATATTTTTAGGACGTCCAGTAATTTGTATTTGATGAAATGTTCCTTTGACTCAGGCATGTTAGAGCCCATTCTATTTATCGAATTCTGTGTCTTCTTCTTGCTCAGAAATTTGGATAAAACTGTGCATCATTTTGCCAGTATCTTTGTACACGGTCTTCTAGGAGGCGCTTTGGTAGTCTTCTCATGTTGTCGCTCTATGCCGTACTTACAGAGGTAACCATTAAGTTCGCTTTAGACTTGCATGCAGTGACCTCGGATCCGTAAGTTGTCACTTTTTTGGCAACAATAAAAAAGGAGTATCGGATCTTTACAATTCAAGAACAATTGCATCGGGCTAAAAGCAATTTGTAGTATGAAGTTAAACGTAATGGTTTACACTCGAAAAATAGGGCTTATGCAAACGTAGATATTTGTGAGATTCATGCTGATTTTTCAGCAGCGGACGCAACGAAACAACGTACGAGGCAACCTTGTATTGTTTGATTCAGAGGATAACGCAGCTAAAGCTGTGTTGATTAAGTGTACTCACAGTGTAAGCACACATTGCCCCGAGAATTGTGATCAGTAAATACAAAAAGAGGAGCATCGATACAGATAAATCAACTAAACTATATTTAACCATACTTCGGTTAACTGTTGGAAACGTTGGGATTCGACTTGGGTACATCGGTCATTAGTGATGTAAAAATGAAGGCCAAACATGACTATCCATCTAGTGACAAGTGCACGTGCGGCGGTTTATACAAGTGTGCCTGCCATGGGATTTGCATCTCAGTACTTACGAATTACTAGTGGAATAGAATAGGGACTGACGATATCGATGTGACTATGGTCGAATCTGCTGTCTGGTTGTGAAAATTCCGATGTCCGACTGCGTAGGCAGCGAAAGTTTCGAAATTTGACATGCTAAGCTGGTCTTTTCCTATGTAGAATTGTCTTCGTTCATGTTCGGATATAAACAACGTTCGGAAAGCAGTTTAAAAGTTGCACAAATGTTAGGATGCGAGACGTTATGAAGAGTTTTGCAAATCGTTCTTGGCATACAAACGGGAACCAATGGTCTTGGATTTGTCAATGAAGGCATCATAATCAATCATACATGGTGTTTTGTGCAGATCTACTGCTTGCATGCCCAAGGAAAAATACTTGCTATTCATAACGTTGTTCGTCTTTTTACAGTTGAGCCATGCTTTCCAGATCGAGGGTAGATGCGTTCAGCGAATCAATTTGTGGGCGCGACAGTGTATCGGCGACCATATTATCTCGTCCAGGAATATGGTGTATATCATTGGTGTACTGTGTAATGAGATCTAGGTTACTTAATTCACTGGGTGAGTATTTGTCTGACTTAGCTTGCAGAGCGATTGCCAAAGGCTTATGATCGGTATAAACAACGAACTTCCTATATTAGAGATGTCGAAAATGGCGGGTGCTTGAGTAGATGGTGAGTAACCCCCAGCTAAAATTACTTTATCGAGTTTCAGCCTGTGTGCCCTTGTAGGAGGCAAACCCAACTGCTTCTTGTAGTTTATCGACCGTTTGCTGCACGACATCTCCGATAGCTGGGTTGGACGCATCAACTTGTAATGACAGTGGATCATCTAGTTGTAGATGGAAGAACATCATGGTAGTAGCTAGAGATGATGTCAATTCTTAGAAATTTGGTGCAGTGACTTCAGTGAAATGTAATTGCTTCCGATCAACAACCAACTAGTTCTCGAGTGTATATAACGTGTTTGCGGCGTTTTGAATAAAACGGCGGTTACATTTACACATGCCTATGAAAAGTTTCGACTGTTTCACGGAAGTGGGCGTTGGAATGTTTCTTATGACACCAAATTTCTCTAGGTTTGGTGAAATCTTAGTGCTAACAATGGTGTGACAAAAACGTTTTAAGGAGAATTAACAAAAGACACATCTGTCGCTATTGATAAACTCTCTGTACTTGGTGAGATGTTCTAAGTGTTTGCTTCCGTTTTCGCTTGCATTCAAAAGATTATCAAGATAAGCAAAGACAAGCAAGGATCAATAATGCGTTGAAATGTTTGTGCAGCGTTACGTAAACTAAATGGCCCGCATAAGAATGCGTACAAACCGGATGGGGTTTTGAAAGCTGTCTTATGAAAATCATCAGGATGAATTGGGACTTATTGATAAACGTGCTTAGTCTCAATATTTTAAACTATAGTATATCTAGGAAGGTGAGAAGAAAAATCAAGTATGTGTGGAATCGGGTATCTATCAGAAATAGTAATGCGGTTAATTCTTCTGTAGTCACCATAGGGTCTCTAATCGGATGCACATTTCTTTTCTATCATGTGCAAACTTGATGCCCGCATTCTTTAAAGTAGTCGAATCCTCAATAACTAAAGCCCTTGTTGAAACACTTCCTTAACAATTTGGGTCTCTCCGGATATGGACGCCTCGGGAGGGAGAAAACTATGGTACCACTGGTGGTGACGTGGTGACATACAGAAGGTGTGGTATCCGGCTGATGCAAGTTTGGTGTTAATCATTCCGGAGATCAATGACGGATCTTGTGGTTTGGAGAACAGTTCAGTAGTAAAAGCGTAATGGGACAGAGTGACGAGATACACACTGTTTTACCAGGAAAGAAAGCCGCGTGTTGACATCCAGCAAATACTGGCTTTGTAGATCTACCAATAGGTTAAAACTTGCGAGTCTGTTAATAATATCGGTTGGTGTAGTTCTGCAGCTATGAATATCCAACTGGAAAGTCGCCTTTGACCAAGACTGACTTGTAAGTATCGATGATCGTATGTTTTCCTGCTGGTACGATCAGGTATTGTTAAGCCGCTCGAGGACCTAGTGTGGTTAATGAAAGAGACACTTGGAGGTATTACGCTGATATTAACACAAGCATCGACAAGAAAACCGAATCCTGTGGTCTGATCTAGAATAGTGGGCCAGGGAGATTTTGCCTGCGGTTGGCCAAGGAAGGTGCTGGCCTGTATCGTCTGGACTGTTTTGTTTACCGACGGCGGGAATTCTATCCGCTGTATGTGAAGTAAGGAGCAGGCTTGGGTACATTTACGGGCTGAATGGCGAAATAAATAATGATATCAAGAAGTAGCTAAATTATTCTGCAAAGAAGGGCTATTTGCAAACATATGTACAAGCAACAGATGTATGTCGTCGTGTAGGTAGAGTTAACCGTAGTTGAGCTATCTGCTTAGACAAATCATCTAGACTGTCTATAATCGAGTTTGGTAGACTGTGTGTTTCAACGGCGTGAATTTTAGTTACGCTTGACTGAATTTCGACAATTATTTTAACGATACCAGCGAGTTGTGTCAATGGAAACCTGCCGGCGTTGCTGGCTAGGATAGCCTTTAATTGCGTTGGCAACCGCTTCTGAAATCGCTGTTTAAATAACCTCATCTAGTTTGTAGTCACTTATGAGACTGTGAAGACGTCATAGGAACTGAAGAGGAGTGCGTCCGATAAATGATTTATTTGTTTAAGAAGTTTTGTTCAGAAATGGCGGTTTGTTGTAGGTCTGCAAGATTAAATCCTGAATAAGGCTTTGTGTCGTCAAGTAATGATAAATTAACGTGTATGCGTTAAGTAGCCTCTAATGCCAATACGGCTATAACAGGCTAAGACCAAATTTGTTTGTGTGGTATTGTGGAGAGCAAACCGTTCATGGAGTTTATTTTTTCTCTGTGTCACTTGTGCTGCCAAAAGGGCGGATGGTTCGGCAAAATAGGTTAAATTTTGGTAGTGAGTTTGTGTAATCAGCTTGGTGTGATGGAACAGCCATAGGGTTTTATGCAAAAGGTGAACAGCTAAATATCAAGATATTATAGGTGTCAAGTCGGGTCATCAGTTTAAGTATTGTGTAACTAAAAAACTAGTTTTGTCATCAGAAGACTGAGCACTAACGTAAATTACAGCATTGTACAGGTACTGTGATGTACACAATGGAGAGAGACTTATGTGCTTGCAAAATGGCTGAGTCCAGTTTAGCTTGCGAGGCGGTTGTGACTGGAGGCTTCGCGCCTTGAGCACGTGAACGGATGCGCGCACGTCCGTTGTCCGGCCTTTCCAATTGTGTTGTATCATGCGTCTTCATGAGACATGCATATCAGAGTGAATGCGAGCTGAAATGTATCCCCAATTTTCACATGCCTCGAAGGCGGCGGGGCAACCTACAAAGGTCAAAAGGATAGTTTGACGTGGTTTATATAGCACGTGGTATTTTCACATGGTTTGTGATGAGGCTTTGCCATATTGGGTAAACGAATAATGCAGTTCTACAATCGAGTTGAGTGGCAAAAGTACCCAACATTAGTAAGTATCATGTGTGTTCCCCCCCTGTGACTTCCATAGTAGTGACACAACTTCCGTAGACAAGGTGGGTTAAGCCAATTTGTTAAAATTCCCCACCATCTTAGCTGCCCATCTTGCTACATCTTTTAGCCACAACCTCGACCTCCGTCATACAAAAAACGTTGCACAGTTTGGTAGTTCCGACAATTGAATGATAATCCAAGTCCCATGTTAGACATAAAATTCAACTACGTTCTTGGCGAATATATCTTCCGTGCTCCGAGTCAAATCAATGCTATTTAAATAAAAGCTCGTGAGAGAAAGATTTACTTGCGCCACCTGACAGCAACGATACAGATGGAATGTCTCAAAAAACGGACGTAATCGGTGTACTCATAGGACGCTTACATACACAGAGAGGAGAATGGCAGCAATGACGGGATCCCTGGATATGCGTCACTTGTGTTCATCATCTCACTGCTACTGAAAGCAATAATGTTCAATAATTCACCGGTTAGCACAACGTTACACCAACTCACATTTTGATCAAACTTATGAAAACTGTGAAACTTTACTGCCTGTACACCAGAGCGCATGCTTTTCTGAACAAACATGCGGAACTGCGGCTGCTTCAAGCATCATTCGTAAGTAAAGATTTCCGTAATCAGAAATTATCGAGAAATGGTATGTCTACGCTTCAAACGATGGCCTTAGCGTAGCCGATGGCGTAACTTTATACTGCCGTGAAAATCTTTGAGTGTGTCGGGAACACTAATCACAGACTTACTTTAGTGCAGTCTGCGGCTGCGACACTACTCTTGCCAAGGAAAACCATTTGTCGTCACTTCATATCAACCAAAGAAAAAGACTTCCGCCTGACATTAACATTAGGAGTGTTCTGCGATGATGATAGGGCCACGTTCCTAGCTCAGGTAACTGCAGATTTCGTGATCTGGTATAACCGGCATCTCTTGACAGCCATTTCAAGACCGACTAGCAAGAGTTCACTAATAGCATTGTATTCTTCAGTCATGTCAATTCGTGCACTCGTTTTAGGGCGTGATATAGAGTCGTTAGTTAAGAAGTGCTTGTAATCGATTGACGCAAGCTGCAGAGCTGTCTATGCTTAAGTGTTCACTTCACAATACTTTATGTCTTTTTGTATTATGACAGATATACACAAGAACATAGTTATTTGTTTAAGTCAGTCATGCAATAAGCTTTTTTGCTTGAATCCGCTGGACAAGCTATCCGGTATTGTGTTAATGGCTTTTGCTAACCTGCAGAGTGATCTTATTATATCCGCATTAGCAAACGGCCCAGCTTTTGCAGCACTAGAAATATCATTCATTAGTATCCGAACCCTAAAATACATGGCGGTAGGAGACGCAGCATGGCTTGTGTGCCGTACAAAGGATTTCCCTGAGAACTGGAGCAACTATATAGTGCATTGTAATCACTGTACCACACTTATAAGAGGGGACAAATTAGTACACCAGCAGGTCATGTCATAAATGTTTGGTGCTAACTTAAATCTTCTGTACAGTTACGTGAATAGCCTCCGGAATGTAAAGCTTGGTATTGCCCTTAAGATTTCGGCTGGCAGATATATTTCCGAAACGCTGAGGATGCGGCCAACATTCTACGGCCGCATTAGGCTCCTACATCTCAATGCGTCACCAGCATATGGCACAAACCTGACCCACTTCACGAACGTCATCCATTTCGAAGCGTTCCTTTGATCCATTCATACGATGGAAAACCCAGTAAATAAACTAACGAATGTAGTCACAATTCAAACGTTCACTCACCATACCCAATTAAATATATACAGACACACAATCCGGTCTGGTACTGCCTAAACTGCTATAACACTATACTACTACCGACCATACTTGTTTGTGGTATCCTGGGCATGCCTACATAAGAATGCGCTTCACTGCCGGAATAAATGATATATATATACTTTTTTATTTATTGGTTTAATTTTTCAAGGCACCAGGATTTATTCTTAACAAGTTTCGTTAAACAACTAAATGTTTCATTTTCCACAAAGTCTGGTTCGCCGTTTGGGCATGATCAGAATAGTGCAATGTTGTACATGATAGAATAATAGATAGGACCAACAGCGGGAGTAATACAGATGTAGTCAGTAGTGTTGGCTCACTGAACCCAAAGATTGAAGCTAGTCTATCTGCGCAGCATGCGAGATGTAAAGATAAGTATTAGTGATCATTGGAATGGAGCAGATTGGTGAGGAACTGGTCCAATGAGGATGTTGACACAGTGTGGGTCAAATGAGTGAAGCATGCGAAAAAAGCTATGAAAACGTTTTAATAATAGTGGCATGTCATTGCGCAAACAAGTGGGCGTAGTCGGGTGAGAGAAGATATATGCATAGAAGTTGTGAAATATGGTATCGGTCAAAATTCAAATGCGTGGTTGGGGCAGTGATTGGCGAGTGGCGAGTCAATTTGGTCATGTCGCGGTGTTGCTAAACAAACATTTGTGGCTATTCGTTTGGATAACGCTTGCCGGACAAAACCCACCACGTGCTGGAACACTGCCGACCTTTTACAAGAAAATGCGATGGTAGCGCCCCAATATTCCACAGCTTTGTCATCATTTTCCCGAAACAACCCACTTGATAACTAGAAAGACAGCTGAAATTTTTATCTAATTTTCCCAAAGATGCCTGGGTTACTGCTAGTTCATAGCTTATAGAGGAAGGTTAATATTACCCCGATTTGCAATTACAGCAGCTGTTGAACGCCCACTAAATATCGCCAAGTGCTTTCTATCCTAATTGTACAATATTGCTGGAGTCGGTCATAACTGAAGAATTAATTCTCCATATAAAAGATATAACGTCATACCGCCGGATCTAAATGGATTCCGTCAGCATCGGTGATGTACTGCGAATCTAGTAGTTGTGCTTTTTAGTGAGATCAAAATAGCTTACAGGGGGACCAGCACTGATGTCATCGATCTGGACTTTCCTGACAGCTTAAACCGCTTAGATTGCCGTATCCTTCTACAAAACTGGAAGCGTACGCAATTCGGAACCCAGTAATTGGATGGATCGGATATTTCTTTCTTTTGTGGCATCTTCAGTGTCAGGTTCATGACTCATTATTTAACCCAACTGATGTGTAATGTGGTGTTCCACATGGCTCAGTGTCTCGATCGCGCTTATTCTTTAGTTTCTTCAACGACCTAGTGCGTATCATCGAGTCGGGTGCACTGCGCTTCACCGAAAACATAAAGACCCGTAGCCAAGAAGATCACGATTCGCCGCACTGTGGGTTACGGTTATCTTTTAATCCACTTAGATTAGCAATGATTACTTCCAGTTTATTTTGATCTGGATTAGTAATTACGATGGTACTGGTCAGGACAAACGTGGAAACATTATTGCTGTGTTGCTCAGGGTATACCATTACCAAATATTCCATAAGTTTTGCTCCGCTAAATTTCTTAACCAAAAGTACATGGCAGTATTAAAGTGAGTTAACTCGACTTCAAAACAAATTATGCAAATAAACCTTGTAATTGCTTAAGGAATAGCCAGTTACAGTCTAGTTATAATCCTGACTAACGAGAATCATTGTCTGATGCAATCGATGTGGCGTGCGGAGTACCACATGGCTCGGTTCTTGGACCTCGTCTATTCTTGGTGTTCATTAACGATTTGGCGAGATCAATCACTTCCGATTTCCTATTTTTCGCTGATGATATCAAGATATGGCGAAGGATCAGAGGACCGGAAGACCATGAACGACTACAGTGCGATCTTAACACAGTGTCGAACTGGTCACTTCAAAACGCCCTACCGTTCAATGTAGACAAATGTCGCGTCGTACAACTACGCCATCGTCATAACTATACCTATTCACTTGGGACCAAAGGACTGCAGAATAGCTCCCAGGAACGTGACCTAGGTGTGATCGTACAGAGCGACCTCAACTGTTCAAAACAGGCTGAGGTTGCTGCGAAAAGAGGCAACCAGCATGTCGGCATGTTGCGAAGAGCATTCGGAAGATTTGACCCATCAATCTTCCCAATGATGCACAATTCCTACGTGCGCCCGCATGTTGAATACGCTATCCAAGCTTGGCAACCTTGGTTGAAGCGGGACCTAGAAGCGATAGAGGCACCACAACGGAGAGCAACAAAAAATGTGAAGGGCCTGCGCTATCACTCTTACCACCGAAGGCTGAAGTTGCTGGGAATTTTCAGCGGGCGCTATCGAAGACTGCGCGGTGATCTCATATTAGCGTATCAAATATTGAGTGACCCCAACCACGTATGCCGCCATTTGCTGAAACTTAGCCACAACACGCAGCTCAGGGGTAACTGCTTAAAGTTGAAGGAACAATATAGCCGTCTAGAGTGTCGACGGAATTACTTTTCCCTTCGGGTTTGCAAACCTTGGAACGCACTCCCAGACTCAGTTGTATCCTCTCCTACCTTGGATGTTTTCAAAAAACGATTAGATGTTGCTCTTAGCTCCCAACATTTTGTTACCTAAACTCCCCTACTGTGGATTACGCCAAGGATGCATTACAACAGGATTTATGTATCAAACGGATCTAAGTGAGCGACCATATTTTACTTTGCTCACTCTTTACCTCAATGATCACTGCACCCCAGTGTCTTTCTGAACGTTTACGCTCGATAATTTATTTTAATTTTACACTGATGTTACTTATCAAACTTTTCATCTCGGCAGACGTTCGGTAGATGACCCAGACGTATTTTGATTTCATCATATTCACCTCAACCATCCTACGGGACGTGTCAAGCACTTGCTTTTATCCCGTGATAAATCATTGTTCATTGTTCATCTTCCGTGGTTCGGGTTTGCTTAGAATGTACATCAAAAGTGATGTTGATCTTGTGGATTATTTTATCCCGAAAGGAAGAAAATCAGAAGAGCCAAGCAACATATGTATAAGCTCACCTGCTGAAACACGCATTACAATAAAATAGGTAGACGTCACGGATGCGACCAATCAGATGCAAGAACACAAATGTATCTTAACTACTAGGCTTGGGTGGTGTGAACGAATCGACAACGAGGACGATTCAACTTAAGCGGACATGATATTGTCCCCACCTCTGCTTGACCAGCTTCGATTTATTTTAACGTTCGCACCCCAGGGATATATCATGTGGTGCTATTTTTTAAGGCGTATCAATAGGCACGGCGACCTATCGGAACGAACTGTCATGGGTTCGTGCGCTGTGTTGTATTTAAATTCAACGGTTGCCGCCTTGCATTCAGACTTGTTCTATCCGCCCACTTGTACGTTCTCGACACGCACACTGATTCCACAAGGGTCGGGGGTCCCATCAGCTTACCACCTTTCAAAGAATAGGGTAGCCTCACACGAACATGCGTCCCTGTCGGATAATTGCTCCCAATGCGTTTTTACTTAGCCTGGTAAAAAGCCCGTCTTTCATTTGCTCTCTGATCGGCGCTTTCTTCGGACTTAATGGCTGCATGTAACCGAGTTTAAACTGTTTACCTAACATTAGCAATGATTGCAGCCTTGTCGATGAAGTAGGTGTATTGGTTCTATAGGCCTCTAAGCCAGATACCAACGCATTTCCAAGGATTATCCCGAAACCTAAAAGCCTTGTACGGATTTATTCAAAGTACGATAAAGTCATCTGATAAAATTATTCGCAGCAGGATTATATGATACAGTCCTCGAGTGGCTGATACCATTGCGTTTAGGAATTCGGCGTATTCGTTACTTCGAATCTGTGGTAGGTTATCTGTGACTAGTTCTTCCAGCAACCAGTAACATGCAAGTGAAAAACGTAGTCTCTTTATGATGGCGGTTGTAACTACGTCTACGCACAGAACGGCCCATGGCCATTTGCTGTAGAAGCAGGTGGCATCTAGTAGGTTTCGATTCTGTGGATGTGTATTGATAAATGGGTCCATTATATTGACGGCACTTTTTGGCTATGGCTTCATTGAGTACACGATAGGTCGGTCCGAATTATTCAGTGGTCTGACACTGTTATCGGATTGCTGGCAGGCGCAACATTCCCGCCTTCAATGGTATTGCCGTATCAGTGCATTTGTTCGCACAATCCCTGATTGATTATCAGGCGCACGTGCAACCACCAGGAGAATATGGGTTGCAGGGAAAACAAAACTGCTCGCTTCTAGTGCCGCAGTGTATGGCACATATTTATCTCGTGTGGAATCATGGTATAACTAAGCCATGAAGTGTATTTGCACTCCTGAAGCTTCGCTTGGGCAGGGTATTTTTCATCGTGCTCTCCTATATTATCAAGTATTTTGATAGGTGTTCTGTCCGAGAGATGTGGTATCATGTTTATCTACTTTAACTCCTCGTTTTCACCTAAGTTAGATGTGGAAAACTTGACATGAAATCTGCAAGATGGTTAAAAGAATCTGGCACATCCTGCATTTCTTAATCGTAATTTAGTGAGCATATGTATCAGCGACGCAAACGTACCAGCTTCTGACCTTTGTCACTGTGACTCCCTAACGTAGTGATAGCAGAATGATTGGTACGAAAAATGGATGGACGTGTGAAAAAGTAAAAATGACAGTTCTCATCCGTCAAGACGTATGAGAAGGGCCACCTTTTCGCCCATAGCTTAACTTCTTTCAGAATCGCATAATTAAGGCGATGCATAGGCAATCATTTTCGCTTCGCCACTATGCAACTGGGATAGCCCTGTGCTTAAGGCAACGTCTGAAGCACCCGTTAAAACAAACGATCGGCACAGCTCATTTAGGGTTGCTGTTGTAGGAATGAATGCGATCACCGCTCGTATGATTACGTAGGTAGCGTCTTGGTCAGTATAACATGGAAATCCTGATTCTGGTAATGCAGCCTCCTCAAGGGCTCAGAAAAATAAGCAAAATTCTGTAAATGTCAAAGAGAGTAAAAACACAAACGCAAGAAATATTTTATCTATGTAACATTTCGTACTATCAGATTATCTGAAATGTCTTTGTTGTTCTGCACATTAGACTAAATACCTGAAGTAAAAATAACATGTTTAATCATTTCTACCGTGGTTATCGTGATCAAACATTTTCTGGTGTTCTGACGGAGATTTAATTCATTCAGTTTATGCAGCACCTTTTGAAGTTGCTCTTATGATTTTTGGGATTGCTACCGAAGACATCTACCCAGCACTTCCTTTGAGATCGGATACGGATGGAGTAATACATTTCTGCCAAACTGTGGACAATATTGAGGCTCATTTGTAGCCCTCTGTATTTATACAAACCGACTTGCGTGAGGAAAGCAGTCAAATGTCACCAATCTGAAGTCAGTGGCATATGGTAAGATACATTTCTGCTATCCAACTATAAGACAAGTTTGGTGTTTGAAGGCCTAATCATCAACTCGTCGACAGACAAAACTAGATTCAACGTTGTTGAACGGCAACTAGTTGATTAACCTAATCGGAACCGTATATTGATTGCATCCAGCCTTCGGTGCTCGTTTGTTTCAAACATTTTGCGAGCTGTCACTGCAACTGCGACGAGCATTCGAGGAACCTTGTCACGCAACGACACGCATCAAACTCAGTATGATACTGAATCGATGGGGCTGACGCGAGATCTTCCTCCTGCTCTCTACAACTCGTTGAACACAATGAATAATAAACTCAATAAAAACCACTCGTTTGGTCAGTGGTACCGGCCTAGGTCGTGAAACGTTGAAGGGCTTGTAATCCATGCTCAGACAAATGTGGTGCATTGCTTTTGCGACTCTCGTCATATCTGCAAGCAGGCGATTTGAGTAACTTGAGCATGACAAATAATAGCTGATGCTAACAATAGGATTCGGCTGACGCATGATGATACATTCAATGAAACTGTAGCGTTACGTCCCGATTCAGTTTTAGCAATCTAATCTTATACCATACGCTTCCTACTGTTTCTAAGAAAGATTGTAAGCCTAATAAAACCAAGGACTTGCAAAGCACCATATGATTAGCTGCTAAAAGTCTAAGCGGAAGGATGTACAATTAGCGAGCAAAAATACTGTTATAACAAAGAGCATGTCACCATTGTCACTGGTGTCGCGAAGTTAATTCAGTTTCTAGACAAATTGTTTTGTTTCTAATCTCAAAAACACACCAGGAATATTTGGTGAAGGCAGTTTGGTGTTTTGAATTGGAGACAAAAGTGGGTGTTCGATTTCAATAACGCCATTTATGGAACCTTCTGTGGTGAATGGATACGCCGTAGTTTTCGCGAAAGCAACACAAGAACTGGCAAGCAAAAGTCAGACTCGATCAAAATGACCGGATTTACGGCAATTCCGATAGAGTGCACTCATTACAGGACAACCTACATCATTCACCTTTTCGGTATTCCCACAGCGGTAAAACATTTTGTCCACTGAGCAGCGCGCCGATGAATCTGCCTAATCCAGATGGGCACTTTCAGTGGCCACTGCAATAGAGATTAATAGTTTGTTCTGTTCCGTGGTTGTAACCTTCGTGCGAGCCACGTCACATGCTCCGCCTAAAGTGTTTTGCTGCCAGATCTTAGCAGAGAATCCACGAGGCCAGAACTAAACCATAGCATTAGCATAGCTTCCTCCACATTCTGTTTAGGAAATTATCGTAGTCACACCTCGGAACAGCACAAAACTAAGCGTGAAAAGTAAGTTTCTAGTAATGCACCAGATGCTTACTTCAGCTGTGAAAACGTATAACGGTAAGCACAGGCGTTTACTCGAAAGCCCAAATGTTCCATGAGAGCTGAAAATGCATCTTTAAAACGGGCTTCTCCAGAAGGTTAAGAGCATCGAATCTACTTCCAACCTGCTGGTATCGTCAATCGGTTGTATCACAAAATGCAGAACAACAGGTTAGTCACGTATCGTTTGTATCAGACAGTCTGCAGGTGGAAGCTATAATATCAAATAACTAGTCGTACAAAAGCAATCAATCAGACACATAAGCATATGGTTAGTGAAAGGAATGTTTGGTTCTCAGAATGGGTGGTACGAACGAATCGAAAACTGGGACTAACCCGATTAAGCAGATGCAACTTTGACTTATGTCCTGCATAAGACAGACGAAGTAGTCGATATCAAAATTCATTTAGCTTCACTTTTAGTTACATTTAGCCATTATGATCCAAGCAACTAATTGCGGGGGATCCATTAGCAATAAGTTGTGGGACGGACACATAAAATACTTATGTTTACGTCTGTGAGAGCTTGGTTATCCGTTATCAGGTTTAACGAAGATTGTGGTTTCTAGCAGCTTCCTTCTTGCTGTAATAGGCCGCATATGTTCCACGCCTGTACATGCGTCGAAAGCAGCGAAATTGGAGTTATCACTCATGCATCTATGTGATACACATCATTTATCAAACTACTGACTCTGGCTTAAATGGCTCGTACAAAACCAGATACAGCGAGATCGTTACTAAAACGACTGTGCGAAACTAGGGCTACCTCGTTGACGTTGTGCATTGATTGTCTCTACATGCAACGTATCATCTATTCCATTAATTGTAGATAAAAGATTGACAAGAATATGCGGAATATCGGAATTAAGATAATCCTGATGAACCGTTGTTCTTTCTTGACGTTTTCAGAGTTATCCTACATTCTGAGTTATAGGAGCTAGTCTTAAATTGCCGAACTCGAAATCCAAATGGGCAGAAGACTAGTGTGGTGTCAAGCACTGAGCTAAAACGATGGGAAGGGAAAAGCTACTTAAATTATAGTTACTCAAATACTCAAGCCTCCTAATGCATAGACCACCAAAAACATTGCCACCTGCCTATTACATTCATGCAGAGAAGGAAAACAATTTTAGCACACTAATTTTACAGAAAAATTATGTTTGCTAAATTGGTACGAATAAAAACGCGGTGTTCAAATGAGGACGAAACGCATCGTAGATTGCAATGATTGAATAAAGCAACACCGAAACTCTCAACCGGATACGGTCCCTCTGATCGGAATGCTGGAGGTTGACTTTAAAATCCATCGTGACTACAACCGAGATCACAAGTTTCCAACGAAAACATACAGTGGTTAGTCCAAAACTCAGCCGTAAAAGAGACATACTTCACCATCTCACTGCAGCAAGTGTGACCTAACCATCACGCCGTCCACCATCAAGTGCCGCTTCCGTGTTCCACCGGGTTATCGAGCTACCTGTACCTAAAGAGTGATGGAAAACAAGGTGTCGGTGCATTAATTTTATTATTTAGGTGTAATACAGTTTTCCAAATCGGACTGTGGTAAATTCTGCAGTGGCTTATCGACTACTCTCAAGATCTCAGTAGCATAAATTAAAAACAAACTGGTATCACTCCCTGCAGAATGTCGTACGCAACAAAATGCTTAAAATTTTCCCGAGTCCAGCAAAATTGAAACAGTTACAAATGAACGACGATGGTTTGTTTTAGGAAGAATTCGGTCATATTATGGCCACATGACCCACTGTAGCCATTTGTTGAGGATTTCATACCGTTAATGCATTTTATTTACAATATCTTTATCAACCTACTCTAGGTTAACTTTCCGTGACCAACCCTCGCCTCTAATATTTCTCTTTCATTTCTCCATTACACGTGCAATAACGGTCATTTTCTTCGCTATCCACAGCCTTCTGGTAATGAAGTAATATTCCTCCAATTCCGATGGCTAGTTGTTGCCGTGACCTTGAGAGAAGTTGCGTGCTAATCGCTCACTTGTGCACTCTTGGATTTTTAACTGTGGTTAAGTAACTATTTGGTCGCACACACTTGGATTCATACTTATTCGTGGCGCTTTTACAAGCTGTACCTCGTGATACCAATTTCCCTAGTATACTACCGTGCATCCTATTTTTACCCTGATTTCTAAATTCCGGGCAGTGTTTCGCCGATATCCAAGCGCCTAAAGTTGCCTAACTCCGACCATTGGAGTAACGCTTTAGTCTCACTCGATAAATCATTTCAACAGCTTTCGAACGAACTATCACTCGTTCAAATCCAACATTGCTTGGTGCAGCTACAGGTCTCAAAGCAAATTCACCCGTCGCGATCCATAGGCTTAACCACGAGAATTCTCAATCACAACTTCGTGCATTCTGCCCCACGATCAAGCTGACACATTCGACTGGCAGGCCAGATAGGAGAGTCTACAAGCACACAACTGCAACGTGAACACGGTGACCTTACCGACAACGTCATTAACGGAACAACCCCTTTACCATGGAGGGTGAGTCATTGAAATGGTTCGTAACATTTGTTCAATAAGCGTGATGCCCAATGTGCCACAGCCTAAAGACACATGTGGATCATGTTTCAAACTTGTTAAGGGGGCATTTTGTGTCGTAACGGTTGCAAATTCTTCCATGCGAGGTGCCTCAGGGTTAAGCTAGTCAGGCCAACTTATTAAACAAACCAGACTCGCTAGGGTTCTGTGTGTGGAATACACATCGATCCCATCGATAAAAAGCGTGCTCCTATTATTTCAAAATTATGACCATCTACTAGCCAAGTTTGAGAAATTGGTGACCACCAAACTTACTGAGGTTGGGGTAAGCATAGCGGACTGTGCAACCCAATGCTCCCACTTGATTTCTGCTCCTATCCCGCGAAGAACTGCTGACAACACCGGAAGCAACACGGCACCTATAGTCCAGAACATAAACAGCTGTCCCAAAACCACATATAGATCACATTTGACTAAAGCGGTACACATTTCTATCGGTGTAACTGAACATAAGGCTACTTCCAAACTGTCGACGGAGTACGTAGAAGAAGTGCAGGCTGGTACTGGCGAAAGTTGAGTTACGTTTGCCTCCAAGAAGAGCCGTCATTTGAAATTAACGTCACTCCCAACTGGATCGGAAAATGAGGAGCGTAGCGGAATTTTCCTAATACAAGCACCACCGGTTTCCAGCGGTACATATCCGAGTACTTCAATAACTCACCGCGACATGTCGAAAGGTGTACCGAAACAACTACCTGTACTGAGCTTACTGTGCTCCAATATCCCAGATCAAAGTCGACATCGATAAGAGGCAGGCAGTTGGATGACCTCAAGCAGTGGGATATTATTAGTAACCTAATCGGAGTTGTACTGAAACCCATACACGAAGTGCGTATTACACAACACCAAAACTCTAAACATTTCGGAGAGCCAAGACTTTTGCCCATGGTGATGAACTCCATCACCGAATTAGAATCAGTACTACTGTCGATAGGTAGTCTCAGAATTGAACGCTGCTCCATACAATCTGTAAAAAATGATATTGACCAGACACCTTACACTGTACGTCGAAGATTAGACACGGGACTAACTACACGGACGATGAATAAGACGTTAAAACCATTCACCAAATACACATCGAAAAATGATTAGTCGCCGGCCACTCCCTGGTCGGCGAAACTTCACGTATGAGTTGTACAACCCCGGAAACATTGCTTAAATCTGAGAAACTTTCATGTATGTACACTAACGATAAGAGCACCTCAGTAAAATTACCGAAATTCGACTACGTCAGGTTGCGAATGCTTGGGAACTAATTGCTATTACCGAAACGTGGTTGCACTATAAGGTGAATGAAGCTGGGGATGAGATAGCCGGAATGTCACTCATCCGGAACGACCGACCCAGCAGAGGAGGTGGGTTCCTACTCTACTACCGCAGCGATCTACAATTTACAATAGTTGATGATCTGGAAACATACGTTACCACCTCACTCTGGTGCCGTCTCCGACTTAGACACAACGATGCGTATCTTTTAGCTGTCGTTTAACGCCCCCCCCCAACGTCCACTCCGGAAATGGATTCCCGCTTGGTCCATTGCCTGAACAGAGTAACACATATCACGTATAGCCACATTCTTATCTCCGACGACCTCAGTTTAACAACCTGGAGGTTTTGGCGTCACCCAGTGAGCAGTTCAAACAGACTTGTATGATCTGATCGCTAATATTTCCTTGTACAATCATGTCACCACGCCCACTAGATTCAGGACAGCAAACAAACCGTCCATATTGGAGCTTTTGCTCAGGAATGAAGAGCTCATGGTTGACAAGTTATTGATGGATAGTCCATTAGGTCTTAGTGATCATGTATTAATATCGTTTAACTATGTGTATTATGTAGAGTATGCATCTGAACATTCGGAACTAACTCATGCAATCACATGCTACCACGTAGCGAATGAACATGCCGACGCAGATGCTTGGGAATTCTCAAACGACAATCCCGTTGACAACGTTTGGGCAGAGTTCGTTAATAGATTCAGCGACATCGTCAACAGAACATCAGAGACCATGCCCCTTCGTCCTGCAAAAATGCCTTCAATTCTAAGAACAGGACTCGAAAATGCCTGGTGATAAGGGATGCAGCATGGCGTGCCTACAATATTAACCCAGACTCAGAGAATTGTGGCAATTTCCTGACCCACTGCAACCATTGCACTGCAGTTGTTTGTGAGGAAAAAGTAACTTCTCTTCAGTATTAAGCAAAAATTCATGACAAACAACAAAATGCTATATAGGCGTGTCAATAATCTTCTTAAAGCAAAGCATGGAATCCCTCCACTTTTCACGACAGGCGGTAGAGTACAAAGCGCCGACGAAGCAGCTAATGCCCTGCGGCTACAATACTCCCCAATATTCGAACTCGCAACCTCTACCTGACCATAATGTCATGCACATTACCGAATCCACTCTCTACACCTGTAATTTTAACCCATCGATTTTGCTATGGAAGTTACTCTCACTGCATGAACATAGTTCTCAGGGAGCAAACAACATCCACCCAAAGGCACTGAAGGCTGTGGCCAACAAGCTAGCTGAACCACTGTCACAGTTCTTCCAAAGGTGCTTTGATGAACAACAAGTCCCCACTATATGGAAGTGTGACATTATCACCCCCTATTTTTAAAGGCGGTAGCCGTTCAAATCCTGTAAACTATTGTCCAGTGACTCTCCTCCCTGTGCTCGCGAAGGTGATGAAAGCAGTCGTCGCTGAGGCTCTAATGGACTACCTGGAAAATGTAACATCTTGGTACCGGAACAGCATGGCTCCCATCAACACCAGTCAAGCACCACCAACCTACTGATTGCACGAGATAGTTGGACGGAAGTGGCAGATGATGGGGTCGGAGTTGACGTCATCTATCTGGAATTCTCCAAATCTTTCGACCACCTTGATCACCGCATCCTACTTCAACGGCTAAAGAGCTAAGGAATTGGTGATCCTGTACTTGTTTGGATTGGCAGCTACCTTCACCAACGGTAGCTTCAACTACGTGTTAGGGGATCACTCTCTAACCCAATTGAGGTGGAATGTGGTGTCCCACAAGGCTCAGTGCTGGAACTGCGCTTATTCCTCTTGTTTATCAACGACATAGCAAGAGTTATCTCCTGATATTCTCTGCTTTTCGCCGATGACGTCAAGATATGGCGGGCGATTAGTAACAAGCTAGGTCACGATCTGCTCCAACATGACCAAGATTGTATTTACGAATGGTCAAATAGGAACATGCTTCAATTGAACATAGCTAAGTGCAAAGTGATACATCTGCGTCACCAGCCGGTTAGGAATTAAAAGCTTGGAAACCACACCTTGGAGGATGTCTCTCATGAGCGTAATCTAAGTGTATTGGCACAGGAGATCGCGGGTTTTCAATACAAGCAGAAGACGAAGACAACCGGCAGTCAACACTTCGGCCTTCTTCGCAGAGCCTTCGATCGCTGTGAACCGTCAATCTTACCACAAATGCTTGACACCTACGTGCGATTGCACGTGGAATATGTTATTCAGGAGTGGCAGTCGTGGCAGAAACACGAGCTTGTTGCTCTTGAGACTCCTAAGCGAAGGGCAACTAAGAACGTCAAAGACCTATTTCATCAGCTTTATCACCTTAGAATGAAATCTCTAAGAATGTACAGCAGTCGATATCGGATTTGCGGAGGGATCTCATAATTGTTTACGAAATTCTGAAGAACCCAAACCACATTTTCCGTCCACTGCTGGAATTGAAACACAACACTAAACTAAGAGGTCACCCTCTGAAACTAACGACTCAGTATAGCCGGCTTGAATGCCGTAGAAATTTCTTTTCCCTCGTGTGCAGTCTTGGAACGCCCTCCCTAATTATGTCGTCTCTGCTCCCAATCTGGCGATATTCAAAAAACGTGTTGACGATGCATTGTCTCACTTACATTTCATTTTATGACTTGTTAGCCAGGGGCTACAAAACGCAATCAAATGGTGTCTTTCCAACCGCCTAACCAATGGATTTATACGTTTAACACGCAAAAATCTCTGCTATTCTACATAAGTCTATGGTGAGTCCACCACAACGCTTTTCACTTTATCGTACAATTTACTTTTCGCAATAATTTCCATCCCACGCGACTTGTTAAGCAATGCTCTTTTACCCGTAATAAACCATTGTACCATTGTTCCAATTGTACGTTTTTGCGGTGAAACATCAACAACGGCAGACACACTATCAATTGCAGTTGGATTATCATTACTTATCTTTATTCTTTACAAAACCCTGGCCAGAATGCAACGATTCTTTTTCTCGAATTTTCTGTACCGTCTTCGTTATTCACCAAGAATTCCCATGAACTTGTGATTGGCTTATCAGCAAAATGAAGTTATTAGTATTATGCTTTTTCATTCCCCATGCATTATTTTCTTTTTATTTCCTTGTTGGTTACGAATGGGCTGATCTCTTGAGGTGATCGATTACCGCCTCAAAGCTAAAAATTCATGCCCCTGAATTGCATACTGCCAGTGATTCATTGGCGTATAACAAATAAGACCATACTTGAATGATTCGCATGTCGGAATGGGGTGAGGCTTCGTCGCCTAAAATGCATGCATAAAACAGCCCACAAAACAAACATTTATTAAACTGGTGTTGCCTTACATGCTACTTGGCCACATTGGCGCACAGCCAGTTGGAGCGTAGAAGTGCGAGTGAAACCCATCCTGCGAATTCCCTGCATGGAACCTGGTCTCCTATGGACAATTCCATGGAATGTCATTTTACTTTACTTGAACTTTTGTCTAAGTCTACATTTGTATTGTTGTTACTCTAGTAACATCGATTTACTACAATCAAACAGACAACCATTTCAAAATCTATTAGGGATTCGTTTTACAAAACAGGCGAAATTAACTATTTTATCCGATCTCATACAGATTGATCAGGCCACTCATTTATACTGCGCCTCGCACCATCAATGAATAAACCTTTTAGTTATTTATTTATTTACTTTTACCGGAGGTATTGCTATATTCATGGGGAAAATATAGTAACTTTTTATTAACCATCTTTTGACAACTTCATTTAATATGAACTTCAATCTACCGCGTTTAACGAATACGCTGAGTTACAATATGAAAAATCCAGAAGAATTATCTGAAAGTATCTGGATCAACATCATTCTAAAAGCAACCCTCAGATGAAATTCTAAATACATCAGTGTAAATCTACTTGGTTTATCTCCGCAAGCCACGTTGTTGACATGATCACTTAGCTGAAAGTCAACTGTCTTCCATTGCTTTAAGCGCAAATTGCTTAAAACAGTGAATGTTTGTTCGAAGAAAACAACTCAATACATTGAGTCCACAAGGAAACATCGTATTCGCCAAGGGTGCATTGTTCGAATGTGTGGTGTTTACTTCCCCTAGTGCTTCTGGTCTATTTGCTGAGGACGTAATATCTGAGGATTGTTACTGTGCGAAAGATAACTGTTGTACAATTGTTCTGGTCACAAACGATAATGGCAACGGATGCTAGGTCAATCGGTCACTTCTAGATCCTTCAACATACACCCAGCTGGACTGTTCACATCATTAACAATGTGCACCAGATTTCCTAAGTGTTCCTCGTATCACCTCCGTCCTTGTGCCTCCGTTTTACTCCCGCCCGTCACACCTTCGATCACGCACTCGGGCATTTTATGTGAACGGCAAACACGTTTAGGTGAGTCGCTGTGCCGACTGATACTTCGCGTTGCGAACCACGGAATCAGTGGCGCCTTCAGAATAACGCTCAACTAACCGTTCGTTGCCGTGCCGTTTTAACCGTGACCGATGCACTGGACCCAGCGAGACCGGTGAGTCATAGAGCCGTAACCACGTGATTAGTCAAGGTTGGTATATGAGTGTGCTCCACCGAACAGGGCCGGTAGCACTACCATTCACATGCGCTTTGCACTGCTCCAATATGTCGCGTGAACAAGTAGGTGGCAATTTGTCCAATGTATTGCTTCCTGTATATGGTTCGGCATTTAGATGCGCTGCTTTGGCGAATTCTCCTAAATTGTGTCGTGCACATTCCCTATTGGTAGAGGAACGTCGTACAAAGCGAGTGTCATTCTAGATTATATCTATACTGGTGTCCATCATAAAATCAAGAAAGTAATAATGTTTTAATTGTACGGTATCAACAATCATTGAAACGCCCTACAAAGTGCTGCTCATTTATATCATTTCGTCATTTCGTCTGTCATTCAATGAATACAAGAGAAGGAAGTGCAATCTGAAAAGATGGTTTCCTGTTGAGAGGCAGACATGCAATTTAGCAGCGTTTTACTTGATCATCTGCTCGTTTAACTTTTCCTACAAATAGTTTACCTACAGGCCCCCGTGGTTCTATTTATAGACCTATGCTGTTCCTGACATCATCTTGTACAGGTACACAAAATTAAATCAGTCTGATTAGGTAGCTAGGAAGCCGCGGGTGTTTGCAAAGTGTATGGTAAGATATCTTCAGTCAGGTGCTCTTTACAGCTATTCTATGTTTGCTCGTGGTTAAGTTGCGAAGTACAAGCTTTGCAAGCTTTTTGAAATTTTTTTCTTTCGTTTGACACTTGATCTTATCCACTGTACACCCATAAACATTTCGAGATGGTGAACCACTTCACTTGCCTCCCTAACACGCTTTAGATATAGGCATTGTTTACTTCAGCTAATGTCGATGTAAACATGCAAATTATGGCTGTCAAACTTCATACTTTACGGTCCCTACTATCTACACGCATAGTGTGTTGTGCTGTGTGATTGATAGTCTACAGCACAAAAGTCCTCTGACAAAATGTATACCACGAGCGAAGTTACCTTGTCTACCTCGGAGCCCAGCTGTGGGAGCGAAAGGGGCCAGGACAGTGGTGGCGTACTCATAGCACGAGGCCTCATGGGGTTGTGTTAGTATTTACATTTCTACATCGTACGTTGCCAAGATTTTACATACTGAAAACATGTTTAACCCACCATGATTTCATCATTCAATTCCCTCATTTATGCGTACGCATGCGTGCTATCTGTAACAACTCGTTTATCCCAGCTGGCAATTTCGACATCTTCACCGCAGAAGCTCACGATCCTGACCTTATGGGCGTGATTTCGGATGAGAACTGCAGCGACTGGAATCCTTGCGGTACCAATGGACCGGGATCCAATCAAATACCACCTACGAAATTTGACGGTGCGCAACGAATCCTCCACACCGCAAGGAGTGAACCAACGCTTGGACGTCTGAAAAGCTGATTGGCAAACGCATGACCCCAGGGTATGAAAACGATCCGCTGATGGAGGGTTAAGGATGACTTATCAGACGTCACCCATTCAAGTCAAATCAAGCGAAGAATGCGTTTGACACACCAATGGAAGCAGAATGCGCAGCTTTAACACACGCGTCACGAATGCGCATAAATAAATAGAATATAAAATGTGTGGAAAAAGGTAAACCTTATACACTGAAAAATGTTCACAGCGTTAAGATTGCTGAAGAAATTTACCAACAAGTTCCTGAATGACGGAAGATTTTTCATGCAAAGGCGTGGTAAGTAAGGTACTACCGGCGTACCTTAGGCCCTTGTGAGAGTATAACTATTTTTGTAGCTATGTCTCATCGATGAGATTGATACGCAGTTGAACAAGATCCTTGGAGGAGGTGGATAACATCAGTGATTATTTTAAATACAGGTTTATTACAGAAGTTAACACGCCTGGACAAAATGTTGTTAGCAAATTCTAGCCTGGAAATGCCATCACACGAAATAGGTCGTTACTGGCCTGGCAATTATTTTGAGGTCCTTACTGAGAACTGAGAACTGAGAACTGGTGCGAAGCAGCGAGTAGAGGTTGCTCTGTGTAGCTGCATCATTCGTCGTTTTCGGACATGAACTTGTTATTTATCGTTTCGCTCTTTGTACTTTGCCTCTGCAAATTGTTTGTCTAGTAGCATCTTGAATTTAGACACGGTGTTCGCTTCTACTATATGCTGAGGCAGGTCGTTCCAGATATTCACCACTCTTCGTTCGAAACAGAGTTGATGGGCGACCCGCTTCAAATCCGGGACGATAAGTTTATACCGGTGTCCTCGCGTGCAGCTTGGTGTGCGCAGATGAAGTAGTTGTCTCAACATGGGGTAATCACCCAGATGTAATATCCGGTGCGTCATGATGAGGTCAACCCTCAGCCGACGATAAGATAGGGTGTATAACCCTAGTTTCTTACATCGGTCTTCGTATGGCATACCTCGTAAGTTGGGAATCAGCCTAGTGGCTACATGCTGCACCCGCTCAAGCTTTTCTACTTCGCCCCGGGTGATGGGACAGTATGCGGGAGTGCCGTACTCTAGCATTGGTCGTATTATCGAGACGAAGAGGCGAGTGGCAATCTCTTCGGACCAAGTGCTAAAGCTGCGCCTGAGAGCCCAAAGCATACGAAGGCTGTTTTGGTACAGCCTATTCGTGTTGTCAATGGACTTTAGGTCGCAGCGTGAGAGTACACCGAGGTCGCGCATGAAAGGAGCGGGATGCAACGGTTGTCCAGCCACTGTGTACGTTCGGCCGTGATCACACTTACCCAACCTCATGAATTGCGACTTGGCAGGGTTGATCGGAAGGTTAACCTCTACAGACCATGTTGAGAGGCGGTCGAGATCCTGCTGAGGTAAATCGCAATCATTGAGTGTGCGGATTACTCTCCACACTTTCAAGTCATCTGCGAACAAAGCACAATGTGATTGTAGTAGCTGAGGCACATCGTTTATATGGATTAGAAACAATATCGGTCCCAGTACAGTGCCTTGGGGCACGCCGCTGCTCGATGGATACCAGTCTGTTAGATGGTTGTCCACCTGGACTCTCCACTTTCGATCCACAAGGAAATTGCTGATCCATTTGTGCAGCGAACCACCAACACCGCACATCCTCAGTCTGTCAAGGAGCACTGCATGGTTAACCTTGTCAAAAGCCTTACTGAAGTCAATGTAAATGACGTCAACCGATTGGCCTTTGTTCAGCGCTTGTAACCATTCGTGCCTCGTCAACAGTAGGTTGGTGATGCACGAACGACCTTTCATGAAACCATGCTGCGCGGAGGTTAACAGGTTTTTCGACTCGAGAAGTTGCAGAAGGCTCTTCTTCACGATCTTCTCGAGCGTCTTTGCCAAAACTGCCGTAAGGCAGATCGGCCGGTAGTTATCCACTTCGCTAGGGTTACCACCTTTCGGGATAGGCTTTACCACTGAGCATTTCCAGCCGTCCGGTAGTAGACCAGTGGATGGTGACCTGTTAAACAGTTCAGTTACAGAAGGTGCACTTATGGTCGATAATGACTTGAGGATTAGTGGGTGTATACCATCTGGCCCAGCAGGTTTCGTCCTGTCAAGATTTGCTAGAATCTTGCGTACATCCTCAATATTGCAGTCCAGGCTGTTAAGTTCGGCTGGAGCGGTGCTCGTCGAACTCATTACAGACACCTGATCACTTGCGAATACGGAGGCGAAGTGCGTTACCAATGCTGACGCACGATCTGTACTCGAGGTTAGAGGCTGTCCTTCTGAGCCTTCTAACACTGGGATACTAGCTATAGGTCTTAGGCGCCGCTTCATATATGCGAAGATCCTCTTGGGAGCAGTTTTTGCGGCAGTTGCAAGCAGCAATAGGTCCAATAGTGTTACTTTTATGTAGCGATATAGCGCCGGATCAAAAAATGGGACACCGAAAAAGACCTGGGACGTGTAACACAGAATGAGTTTCTCCAAACTGTTCAGTGTCACTCCCGGGTACTTGCTCAAGTGGAAGGAGTCAAATCTTAACGGTCTGTGGAAAGTTGAGGTCACTGTATTTTTACTTGCTGGTAGCGATTTGTGCATAGAGGAAACATTTCTGCATTTTGCAGTGTTCAATGATAGGTAACCAGATTTGGACCTATCTGTGAGATCGTCTAGTGTGTTCTGTAATTTGGTCGAACTCACTATACCTAGATGAGGGGCGCCAAGTCTACGTGGACTGTATATTTTACAGGGACGGAGATTATGGTAAGTTTAAAATAGTCTTTGAGAAAGTAGCTTCCTTGAGACAACTAGATTTCATGGTGAATGAAGAGGTTTTTTCCAAAAATACCAGTATGCTGGATACGCATGGTAAAATAATCGGTCAACAAAGAGGATAGGCAAATGTTGCATTCCAGAAACTATTAGATAGCGTGAACAGCAGTTCACGTTTCGTACACCCGAAGGGGATGCTAAAATTCAGTAAACACACTCTTAAGAACTTGTTTTTATTATCAACTGACGAAAGCATGATATGGATCAAATATGCTACTACATCCTAGGTGAACACTGAGTTGCGTTATGCAGACCAATACGAACCATCCCTATGCGATTTGGATGAAATTCTTTTAAAAATAATAACTAATATGCAGAGGATTTGCTTCTGCATGCTATACCGGGTGAATGTAATGAGGCACAAGGTAACTCTGAAGGTAATTCTGGAGGGAAAACAATAACGTGTGAAATGCAAGTATTGATATAGTACAGTTTACTAGGGTCAGACGTTGACACAGACCATAGCAAAATAAGGAACTTACGTTGTATACACTATAAGTAACCGAAAATTATCTTAATATCGTATATGTGGTCATCACTCAGACTTTGTTTTGATTCCCAGACTGCTGATGGAAAACTACTTTAAGCAAACCAGGAATCGTTTCATGCTCAATAAAAAGATAAACCACTGGTTTTTAAGTATGTTTTGATTGTTTCCCTGTGTACGTGACAAACAGTTCGTATCTCACATCCTCGGTTCTCGCAGCGTAGCTAATACACCATCAGCTTGAGTTGATCGCTTTCCGGAATTTCATCGAAATTCCTTGGATGGGAAACATTATAATCCACGAATCTTCTATTGGTTCTATTCCGTGTGCCGTTGGCAACGATTAAATTATTGCCGGTGAGACGCAACTTAATTATTCAGAAAGTTATGAGATTGGACAAGGACAACTCTCTGAATCATGAAGGTATTCAAGCTTGATTTGATGAAATAAATATTAGGAAAGGCATTTGTGTGCATTTTCTCAATGCCCCCTAAATGTTGCACCACTGCTATCTTCCCAACATACCCCAAAGTAACTGAATCGCTCCTCCTTCTATTGGTAGTTCAGTAGCTTACCTTGCTAAGTATAATAAAGGGATGACCAACGTTCTTTTGGCAGATTCATCTCAGCTTAACTGCCACTATAAATAATGTTTAAATTCATGAACTCATATCCTTATTGTGTTTTTTAGTGACCTTACACAATCGGTCTTTTTAGGTTACTTGGTCATCGCCGATTGCTGTAGACAGAGATTACGATTAGTCACAGAATAACCTGCTCAAATTTTATCTGGTTAAATCTAAAGCTGTCTAACTACATTTTCTTCCAAAGACTGCATGTGTTCTTGAGGACGACAGTTTACAATGAGCCATTGAAGACACTCAAATGCACGGGGCGCAAACCCAACATGAACGAACTGTCAGCCTGTGGATTAGGTAGTCTCTCTTATGGCCTTTTTGCACTGAATGCATCCATGAGGTCTAAAATTGAGTACGCTTTCCAAACACGACAACCCGAGTAGAAAAACTGAGCATTTGCCTCTCAAGCTGCAAAGGTACATTGCGCAATATTTACTTTTCCCGCAGCTCACCAATTACCTTGAATCAAACGGCACAGCATCAATGGTTAGTAATACAGTTTCCAACCTTTGAGTTTATGTTGGCAAAACATATTCTTTGAAGTTAAGTGAAGGTCAGCACGTATGGACATCAGTCGAATTCACTTGTACAGCTCAACCAAACTTCAAGAAGGTGGATATTTGGAGTCCACTGTCGGGTAGCCTTCCGAGAGTCTGTACAAACTCTATTCAACGATCAGAATGTGATATATGCAAATCAACGCATTGTTTTATACTATACATATCTGGTAGCGCTATTTCATCGACACGTCTCAAATTAGTTGCTTGCCATCCATGATATCAAGCACGGTCTTTCAATGTTTATCGGCCTGCATGTTCTGCGTCTCTTACCGGCCCCCTTCCCCTTATCTGTTGTCGCCCCGAACACTGTAACTGTTTTTGATCTTCTGCCTTGCAGGTACGTTTCCTCAGCTTGCAGCCTTTCCATTCGATAGACTTCGGCAGCGTCGTGACTCAAACGACCTTGATTTGTATACTCGTCGTATCCTTGCGCGATCGATTTGGGTCGAAAAGGGCTGCTCAAAACCTGACTTACCTACCAAACGTTGGTCGACTTTGTCCCAAAAAATAAATCAACTACCATCACATCTACATTTCCTGCTTATTTGCTGGACCCGGGTTGTCACGTGTTCCGTATGGTTTACGATGGCATGTGAAGTGAAATAATTGTGTTGTGATAGCTGACGCCTTTTCTCGCTGCATCAGTTGTTACAGTGCATGTGGATTGTGGCATAGTTGCCTTCTGAACTGGATGATGCCCTGAAGGATACATATAAGTAGACAAATCTCTAGTGACTTTGCAGTTGTCTTTGGGGTAATACAACGCCGTGCCTTAGCTCCTACCCTGGCAACATTAGTTTTTGATAAAAGCCGTTGTAATCCTAAAGGCTCAATTTTTAGTCAACTGTACTCATTCACATGACAGTAAGGTTAAAGGGCAAAGGATGCTGTTTGTGAATGAATTCTATGGTTTCTTCGCTGGCTTTCACGTTTTCTTTAGCTTTACCACTGAACATTTCGCAGTTGTATTCATTTAGGCATCATGTATTGATCAAAATACTATGAGGCTGGCTGAACTTAGTGGGAAGTTTTGATACGCACCAAACTGATGGTTACCCTCCCAGTACTCTACAATTCGCTTGTTTGCTAAACTTTAGTGAATTGGAATACCACAAGCAGACTTAGGTGGAAATTGGTTAAAAAGACCAAAATATCCGTAAACTTTGAGTTCCCCTACATCAGATTGGTATCCATATACCAAGAAATTAATTGCGGGGAGAGGGTAATACAACGTACATTTAAACGTGACAATTTGCAATTCGTATCTTACTGGTTATTAGCTGCGTAAAGTAATTGTTTGAATGCTATCCGATGCAATTCCTCATCTAGTGCACCCCTGACCGATAGTTTATGTGTCGCAAGCGGCGTGCCTCAAATTTCGTTGTATTGACCACACCTTAAGGTGTAACAAATGATGTGACATAGCAGTGCGGGAACCGGGGTGACTTCGGACGCGCAAGTGGAACTTTTTGTCTTACTACGATAAACACGTAACATGGACAACCGTTTACACCAAGTACACAACACGCATTGTTTGGCCTACCACAGTCATTCTCAGATGCCAGATAAGGTAAGTGAAGCGCGCTTTCTCGTAGCGTATTCAAGAGCTTGAAATTTGAAATCTACATGCGACAGAAAAGCGTATCACCAAGTACAAGTTTTTGTAGTTTGATGTCGGGCCTCTGGGTGCTAAACAGGACTTCGCAGCTATGGGTTTTTGTTTCAGTGGACTGCGCCTACAAATACGGTTTAAACAACCGCGAAGCTTTGGTAGGACTAGTCGCCTACAATACCATCTTAGGAAGACTACTCGTGACCACGATACGGGACAAGACAAAACATACGGAATAATCTGTCATTTATAGTATTAGTGGGCCATCCAACGAGTGTGATGGAATTCTTCCACAATTCTATTTACAAGCTATTTTTGTCCACTAGGCAACTAGACTTAGGGAAATGGCACCCACGCTGATCATTATTATGAGGGCACAGTGGTAGTCTGTACATCTGGGTATCCATCCCAACTTTGTCTTCATAGTCATTGCTGAAATCGAGAGCACGGCTCAACGTATCACATGCAAACGTAAGCTATTTATCAAAATACTAGAATTATGTTTGGTTGAGTGCGCTATACTTGGGTGCCTGGTATGCAGAAGCCAGCAGAAAGTAAAAAGCTATATAACGTTAGTTGACAAACCAAAACGGGAGTATTTAGTTCTATTTTCATCTTCATTTAACGTGACGTTGAGATATTGCAAGTGGAACTAGTACAAACATTGTCCTAAAATACTCCAAGGTAGAAAACGGAAAGGTTTCGTTTTAAATAAATTGTGTTCGCAATCTAAACTGTCACGATACAATTAACTATACAAGCCTTCAAACGATTTTACTTTGTCCAGGAACTAAAACAAAAGAAACCCCCACCAAATATAACAGTGTTAGAATATCTCCACGTGTTAACAGAACTTTACAAATTCTCAACTTGTTGCTATCTAGGATGCCCGCAATACATTATTAATTCATTTTTCCGGAAACATTCCTTGAGTTTTGCGATTTCATGAGCTTTTATCCAACATAACAAAATTCGAATGTATTGGGAAGCCACAACAATATAAGTTGTTTTCAACTTGCGGATACATGTGCTTCTGCACGTTTGATCACATCGAACGGTCTGGTTGAACCACATCTTGAGACCTGAGTTCACATTGATCTCCATGGTAAGATGCAATTTGGATACATCTCCATGCATAGTCCTCTAACTACACTAACTGTTTTAAAGCGGACGATTTTTAATACTCCAGAGGAAAAGTAGTGTTGATTTGATGAGTTTTCGCTTGGCGTCTGCCTCGTTGGCTCTAGGGCCTGGTGATTTTCGCGTTATTCTGTTGTTTCACAAAGTTCAGCTGACCGACTAATTCCTCTCTCATCTGCTAGGCAATGACCGATGTACTACTGGACCGTTTGAATTGCCATGCATCTGGGTAACCTACACGTTTGTCCAGTATTAAGCTATTTTAAGGTGTTTGACCGATAACACATATCATGATGCCAAACTTACTGAATTCTTTTACCAAATCCATGCAAAATATATACGAGGGGGAATCAAAGGTCCCAATTCCCTCAGTCTTTTTGATCAAAGTTATGTTAAGATATCAGTAAAGCAGGTAAAGCCATACCATAATAGGGTAAACTGTGTCTGTTTCTGTACACTATGTGTGACCAACCCACTTGTTACGTTACTGCTTGAACCGACTAAGAGTGAAGAATGGCTAGTGATAAAGATTGAACAAACATAATCACGAAAATGGTTTTCCTATATGCGAGTGCATCGCAGTCTTCCGCAGTGCGCTGCGCTGCGCTGCAATCCTCATCGAGATGGCTGGGCAGCGCGCTAAGCTTTTAACGACAATCAAATATCAGTAGCATGAGTGGCCCAGATACATCTGAGGCAACCAATTCCACTTCTACCGGAATAAGCACGATAAAGGCCTAGTACCGCATCGAAACTGTTCCCGTATGTCAGAACGTAGCTGTCACTGGTGTTGGTAAGAAGGAGACTGTTGTTAAGACACCCGGAAATACAGAAGTTCAGTTACTCCCACTGCTCTGCCGGAGGTTCCGTAGGGAAACAGTAAATATGCGACGCATGACTTGAAAAAATACCAAATGGATTCTTTAGCCAGCATCATCCTGTTTCACGGCGCACCGAGGTTTTAGGCACATGAGGATCGCGAAACGACTACTTACTACTAGGAGTTTGGCCATAAATTCCCGAGCTGCTCAAGGTTGAAAAGGCCCCAGCGCAATCAGTATTAAGATACATTGATTGCCAAATCACAAGGGATGTAGCCAAAGGATTAATAATCCAGAAAGAAATACCGAAAGGTATGGTAGGGCTGTCATGGAGATCGAATTCGATTTCCATCTAAGGTTTAGCTCAAACAGCCGTCTTCCAATTATACATACGACAAAAAATTTACTGGAAGCCCGTCTCTGCAACGGTTTGGATAATATTATTCATCCAGCTTTCAAAACTGCTGTTCACCACCCATACGTTACATACAAACAAATGATCATATGCCATCTTGCCTAATCGTTGGATCTGACAGTTAGCTCGTTCCTGCTCAGCAAAATAAAAGAATCAGTAGCTGAACTTTCACTGGTCAAAATGGAAACACGCGTAACACCCTCGTCCCCGTCTAATTGCTGATATCAGATAACCGTTCCTTCATGCACAACAATGTACAGGGTTTCGTCAGTAGGCTTGATGAACTGCGGCTACTCTAAGTACCATTTGCCTATGTGCTCGGCATCGAAACAATAAATTGTTTACTCTCATAATTTACAGGCGCTAAATTATCGATACAGGGAATGTGTCTATTCGAAACGGTCGCCGCAGTGTAGGGTGTGGTGTGTCTCTGTAGCACAGTTGCTACCTACAATACGATCCAGTGGAAAATCCGGTAATCCGAATAAGAGAATAACCAGTACTGTGTTAAACTAAGGCACAACAACATCAAACCTACAGCAACAGTTCATCTTTCTCCGATCTCAGGGGATTCCAGTGTTTATGAACTGGAGGTTCTAGCGTACCCCACTAGTTCTCTGGGGCTGAGTACGTTGGTATCTTGATTACTGGATCTGTTATCTGGAGCAAACAGAAGGGCCAACTGACTTGTTTCGCGCAGTCACATTTGGCAGCATACTAACGGAAGTTAATGGGGAATCTACTTGTGCTTTTTGGTTGATAGTGTCATTAATAATAATACTTGGATAGAGGTTGCTTCCAAATTTAATTACATGATCATCTCCACGTCAGAATTCAGTCTTCTTCATTTTGTTAGAGCTTCGTTATACATTCAGAGCAGGACTGGAAATCTTCTTACGATAAGAGGAGCAGCGTGGTGTTCGTACATACCTAATCCTATTCCCATCAATTGAAGAAACTATTTGATGTGGCTTAAGCGTCATGCCACACTTTTTCATGAGGACAAACTAACAAACCAACACTGCTCAGTGAATGTTTTGGTGCAATTAACTAAGCCTCAGCAGACACATGTAAACAACCTCCGGAAAGCGAGTCATGGAGATCCGCCACTTCTCTCCGCAAACCGATGTGCTCAAATTGCCGCGGATACAGCAAATTTTCCACGGTTACAATTAAATTCCATATACCGACGCGCTGCCAGCATTTGTCAAATACAAGTCCGTTCGCCATACGACAGTTTGTACACACGTCAATTTTAGTTCAGCGCCTGCTTTGAGGAAGCTGCCTTCATTGTGTACCCATGTTTCCCCCGGGATTTGTCATTATTCACGAGAAAGTAATGCAGAAGACAGCTCCGACGCTAGCAGGTTTCATGTACCGACTCATATTTGGAGCTTAGATGAACAGAACTTTACCACCACCTAGTAGTTGGGTACCAATGCATCGTTTTATGCCTAGTAACAGTTCCGAAACCACCAGGTTTCACCAAGTGCTCCTCTCACATGTGCTCTCGATGGTTATGTGTTTGATCAGTTCAGAGGAACCAAAATGCTTTGGCACTTGAGCAACACGTTTCCGTCACCATCGTTCATACTTACTTACTTAACTTATTATATTGCGGCTAGCTCCTGCGACAGGATGAGCCGGCTTCATGAATATCGCGCATTGCAGCTGCTCAAGCGCGGCGGTCAGTAGTAAGATACACGCAGATACCAATCCAATTATTTCTCCAGTGACCAGCACAATGCACCATTTGGATTCCCAGAAGAGTGACAACCGTGATAACGACAGTGAGCCACGTTTACAATTGTTTACCACGGCAACGACTCCAACCCTGGCAAGGAGAGGGCGAAACCACGGCCCTAGTGAACCACTGAAAGCTGCGGCATTTGCTGAGTGCCGCGAGCTTCGAAAAACACTGGCAGCGCTTACAAACAACGTTCTTGGTGATACAACTGTGCCACTACGTTTTCAAAACAATGCTTAAAAATCAATGATCGAAGATTTCCAGCTCACAGGTGTCTACAGATCGCAGCAGCTGTGCTTCGCAACCATGGAGTAAAATGGCTCGAATGGTTGCTGAGAACACTAGGAAATTCGTTCGCAACCTAATTTTTGTCCACTGCTACAATGTGGTTCTCAATTGTAATAAAGATGTTCTGGCATTGCCAATTTATTCAGAAATTTAAATGTAGCCTTATCATTGGGGAGAATAGATTTTACAAGATATTTGAACTCAGGAACACATTCGATAAGCTGTATTTTATGGGAGGCAATGGAGTGGACTCGGTGACTGAGGCTGAGAACTACTTCATCTTGCTGATGTTAATGTTAGGCCTATCATAAAGGCTGACTAATCGACATGATTTAGCAGTGACTGTAGTTACATAGGACCATCTGTAAGGATAGCGATATCGTCTGCAAATTCTAGGTCTGACAGCCAGAAGTCATGGTTAACTTAAAGATCACAATAGCATAACCCCGTCGAACAAGAAGTTGAATATTACTGGAGAAAGTTGGCAACTCCATCGGAATCCAGGTTGGTGTCGAATTCCTTTGTTTCTTCTCCATAGACTCAAGCCTGGGTCTTCGTGTAACAATAGTATGATCTGTACTAGTTAACGAGCTTAACCGGTACGCCACCAGCAATTAGGAGTCTCCAGGGTGCTTCAAAAATCAACTGATCCAAACGCAGCTGGAATATCATCGAGTACCCGACGTAGAATGAAGATTTGGTTAGTGCAAACTCCGCTTGGAAAAAGCCACATTGCTTTTAATGAGTCCGCTGGTTCCTCTCGTTGGCAAAGCGAGAAAGCAAGATTCGTGCAGAGGTTTTGGCAACCACATCCATTGCGCAAGGCCTGCGATAATTACCGCAAACAGTTCGGTCACGTTTTGTGGGAAATGGCCATAAAACTGGTACTCCACAAGGAACGACAGAATTCAGTCTCGCACATCGAGCAAAAGAGCTCGTGCAAATGATCATGGTGGGCTCGTAGATGTTAGGTCCATTTACCAATCTCAATACATCACGTTTGTGGAACTACATTGTAGTTAACTTATATGGCAAAGCTTAACCACACCAAGTGCTTTACACCACGTGATCTACAACAACGTCGGAGCAGCAGTTGAGTTGCATGGGGGCACATCAAAGCCCTTGACAAACGTAGGCGATTGAGCATGCACTTTGTCTCGCATCCACCGATTGTCGCATCGACGCAAGTTCAAGTTCAAGTGGGACTGGAACGATAGGATGAGTCCCGTAAGTGTTTCTTCTTCAGCGATTCGTCGATCCAGGAGTGGATACGAGTGCCCCAACTTCTTGATGGGTCTAAAACGAAAACACCCGGAAAAACACCCTGGTCCACCAAGTTAATGCGCACGTTCCTTACATTAGCTGTCCCTGCAATGTCAGTTAGGTGAAGTAAGTAAGAGAGGACGAAAAAGCGAAGGTAAGAGAGTAAGGGAAATTAGTTTAAAGAAGAGAATAATACAAATGGTGGGGGAAAGTACAGAAAATAGAATCGAAGTATGAAAATGGGAATTAGTCAGGAAAAAGAAAAGGTTTCGTGTTACCACCCAAGAGCATCTAGTTGACGCTCAAATCCCTGTAATCCATCGATAGTACATTGAATGCATCCCAAAACTAAATAGGCGTTCAGGGTATGTTCGTCCTCGTAACCCCTCGACCAACCTAGTACCGACAGGCAACACCCTTCCTAGTGCCATTTTGTCCCGGACAAGGCATGTTGGACAGGTCTGGACGCAATATTCTAGGTGAGGTCGCACAAACGCTGAGAAGAGCTTCGCAAACACATTAGTGGTTAGGGTCCCGAAAGAACGACGGATAAACCGCAACATCCGGAAAGCCTTACTTGCCGCCTTCTTCCAGTAGTCTCCTGAGTGTAGTGTGGAACCGTAGACGACACCTAGGTCACGCTGATGAGTCACATGAAGACGTTCACTCCCATCGAACACTTAACTGGTGGAGGAATCAGACACTCCAATACGCAGCACTGAACAATTTGCCCGGTTTATGGGCAGCAACTACAAGACAGGCCATTCCCAGAGTCTATCCAGAGCCCGTTGAAGAGCCACAAGACCTCCAGGGATATCAACAATAATCCAGAGCTTTAAGTCATCTGCAAATAAGAGCGATGGTACCTCAATCTCCTCCGGCAACTCATTCACATATATTGAGAACAGCAGCGGACGTAGGACAGAGCATCGCGGAACGCCCCTAAGGACAGCTTGTCGAAACGAAAGAATGCTTCTCACACGGATACACTGTTCTCGTGCATCCAGAAAAGCTGATACCCACTGGAGAGTGCGACCAGATATTCCATAAGACCTAAACTTCAGTGACAGTCGCGAATGGGGGTCAGTGTCAAAGGCCTTGGCAAAGTCAACGAACACCACATCCACCGCAAATCCACTATCTACGGCTTCAGCCCAGCACTCACGAGCTACCAGCAAGTTCGTCTGACACGAAAATCCTTTGCGAAAACCAAGTTGCTCGACGCTAAGCAGGTTAAACATGTTTAAATAGTTCTCCACTACATCTCGTACTAATTCTTCAACTAACTTAACAACCACGTTAGTCAAGCTGATAGGCCTGTAATTAGCCGGTAGGACTTTGTCACCGCACTTGAAAACCGGGCAGACAACAACCTCCTTCCATTCGGTAGGTAAGAAACAGCTGTTGAGTGACTTCTGAAACACATAAGGCAGAGGTCCGCTGAATTCCACTGCCAATTCGTGCAATAATTTTGGATGAACAGAATCTGGCCCGTAAGTCTTAGTTGGGTTTACCTCTCTTAGCAACTGGAGAACTTGAGACCCAGTTACTGGAATTTCATCCAGACAACAGTCCTCAGAGACTCCTGAAGCTAATTCTTTGCATGGCGTATTTGTTTCGCAGACAAAGGCGTTTGAGTACTGCTCACTAAGCACGCATGCCTCGTCATAGTCGCTATTGGCATAGGTCCCATATGCTCGAAGCAATGGCAGTATGGGCAAGTTTGGCGGGAGAGCCTATGGGGCGCTGAGGCTGGTGGTGGCTAGATCCTGACAACTGGTCTACCCACTGCTGCTACTGTTGCGCCATTTGCTCATGTCCTGGGCGCCTCCTCGTGGCGACCGCTGGGTGGGAGTTTGGTTTCGCCCTTCTCCCTGCTAAGATCCAGGACACCAATTCGCATGAGTCGGCTAACTGATCATGTGCTAGACCCGCTGCCTTTCGGGTGTTCATTTAATCAAAGGCTTTGGCTGAGGACCCGAGTCGTTCTCCTGTCAGGTGTGGGCGCCCTGGCAGTATCCTAGTCCATCCTCTCCGGAGGTTAGGAAGTGGTCGATGGCCCACTTCCCGTAAAACCTAACCATGGGAGATAACAGGTTTACGGGTTATAATCTCACAGCTCGATTGGCCTAGAGTACGAGGGCCACGCATTGTCTCTGACGGTGGGAGGACACCTCCGGGTGTTCAATGGTTGCTACTGCCCGCCTCAAGCCAGGCAGCCCCTGGTCAAATTGGTGCAAACCCGCCAAAACCCACCTGCGTCTGACCGTGGTCGCAGGTGTGTATCCTACTACGGTCGCAAAACATATATAAAACGTTCCAAAACCTCAAATGCTGCGTGTGACGGCCGTCAAGTAGATCCCAATCTGTCTCTGCAATCACATTCCTGAGCTGGATCTGCTCACCACGGCCTTGTGGATCAGGCTGCTGAGTCAAAGGCTCCGGGCCAAGACCCTCAAGCGAACCTCCAAACACTCCAGTGCCTCGTGGGTCAGGCTATTGGGCCAAAGGCTCCAGGTGGAGTCCCTCAAACAAACCTCCGAAGCGTGCGATTGCCCACCAATGCCATTGTGTGCCTGCGCTCAAAGCACTCAGCATCGGGTGCTGGAACGTGCGCACACTATTGGACCGGAATTCCAGCGAGCGCCCGGAGCGACGCACTGCACTCGTCGCGATGGAGCTGGCGCGCTACAACATCGATATTACAGCGCTCAGTGAAACCCGACACGCTGAGCAAGGTAAGTTGCATGCAGCAGGTGGTGGCTACACATTCTACTGGGTGGGCAACGCCCCCCCAGCATCACGTGAACATGGAGTCGGATTTGCAATATCCGATCGCCTCCATGGCTAGCTGGTGGGTGAACCAACGGGCATCAGCGCGCGACTGATGACTGTTCGCCTACGACTCGGAAGAGGTAAGTTTGCTACTTTTATAAGCACGTACGGTCCGACCATGTGTTATCCTGATCAGTTCTACACTGAGTTATCCTCCGTGATACGGTCTGTGCCGAGGAGCGACCGACTATTTCTGCTGGGTGATTTCAACGCGCGCGTTGGGCGTGATGCATCAGCGTGGACAGATGTTATCGGTGCGCGTGGCATTGGCTCAGCGAATGCGAACGGTGACAGGCTGCTCTCACTGTGGGCTACCCACGGCCTGACGATCCCGAACACTCGGTTTGCACGGAATGCGAGTGATATAGCCACTTGGACACACCCACGGAGTGGTCACGTTCACCTGCTCGACTATGTCATCGTACGTCAGCGTGATATGCGTGAAGTGCACATGACACGTGGACTGCGTGGAGCTGAGTGTGGCACCGATCACAAATTGGTTCGGACCAAACTGTACATATATTTTTGTAATTCGATGTATTGTACTCCCGCCGTGAATCGGCGTAAATGTAACATTCTCTCTCTCGGTACTGTGGCGAAACGTACTGAGCTGGAGAAGGAGATGGCTGCACGCCTGTGTGGTGATGTGGACTGTATAGCCACAGTGGGCGACCTGTGGCACCACATTCGCGACCAGGTGACAGCTGCTGCGGAGGAGACCATCGGGCGCGCAAACTGTAAGCGGCCTGATTGGTTTGATGACAACAATGTGACGATCGGCGCAATGGTGTCAGAGAAGAATGCAGCATTTGCTGCACATGTTGCCGACCCCAGTGACTTGGAGAAGAGTAGTCAGTTTCGGAAACTTCGACAGCGACTGACCCGAGAGCTCTGACACATTAAAAATGCATGGTGGACGGAGAAGGCGAAGCAGATGGAATGCTACGCCGAACGCCGTCAACACAAGGAATTCTTTGACTCCTTGAAGGCGGTGTATGGACCGAGATTGGAGCCGCTGAGGACACTGATCGATGGTAGTTCAGGCGCTACCTGCACCCAGACTGCAGACATAGTGCAGGTCTGGCGGAAATACTTTGACTGTCTCTTGAACAACCGTTCAGAGATCGACTGGCCTACATTAAACGGCCTCAAGCAGCATGATGTGAAGGCGGATCTAGCGGATACGCCGACACTGGATGAGACGCAGAGAGCACTTGCTCAGCTGCGAAACGGCAAATGTGCCGGAGGTGACAGGATCCCACCTGAAATATTGAAACACGGTGGACCCGCGTTGTTGACTGCGCTGCACCACTTGGTGCAACGCGTATAGATTGAGGAGGAGGTGCCTCCTGAGCTGAAGGATGCCCTTGTGCTACCACTGTACAAGGGCAAAGGTAGCAAGCAATGTTGCACGAATTATCGTGGCATCAACTTGCTGAGTTGTGTGAGCAAGTTGATTGCCCGCATCCTGCTCAATCGTCTCTTGAGTCAGACTGTAGAACCTAACGTGGCGGAAGAGCAGTGTGGATTCCATTCGGGTCGCAGCACTATAGATATGGTGTTTGCGGCTCGTCAGTTGCAAGAGAAGTGCAGAGAACGACACCAGCCATTGTACTCGCTTTTTGTTGATTTCACCAAGGCATTTGTTACGGTGAACCGCGAGGCATTGTGGCTGGTGTTGGGTAAGTTTGGTTGCCCGCGTAAGTTTGTAAGTTTAATTGAATGTCTGCACAGTGGTATGCGAGCGCGGGTGCAGCTGAGTGGAGAGACCTCGGATGACTTTGCAGTTGTCTCTGGTGTGAAGCAAGGCTGTGTCTTAGCTCCTGCCCTGTTTAATATATATCTTCATGCAATGTTGTCTTGTGCTTTTGATGCGGCTTGTGCTTACGTTGTTCGTGTGAAGCACCGAATTGATGGTTGGTTGCTGAACATCGGTCGTTTCGGTGCGAGAACTCTAGTCTGTGAGACAACTATCCGTATGTTGCTGTTTGCTGACGACTGTGCGTTGTTTTCACACAGCGCGGATGAGTTGCAGCACATGACTAATGCTCTGGCTTGGACAGCGGCCAAATTCGGGCTCACCATCAACACAAGCAAAACTGTCTGTCTCTTTCAGCCTTCACCGGAGGTGCAATCTTCAATATTGCCGCAAATCAGCATTGGTGCTGAAGTATTGGAAACCACTTCCCGCTTTTGCTACCTTGGGAGTGTGATGTCGACTGAGCAGCAGCTACACGTTGAGTTGCGTAATCGCGTGTCGAAGGCAGCGGCGGCATTCGGGAAGCTTGAGTACCGAGTGTGGAACAACCATCAGCTTAGCATTGGCAGGAAGCTGATGGTGTACAAATCCATGGTACTGTCCGTTCTTCTATACGGCAGTGAAACGTGGACGATGTACCGTCGGGATGTGCGATATCTCGAGCGGTTCCATCAGCAGTGTCTGCGACGAATTTTGCGGATCGGCTGGGGCGACGGAGTTGCAGACGCGGAAGTGTTGCGCCGAAGTGGGATGTATGCAATGGACGGCATACTTTTACTGCGACACCTGAGATGGCTCGGTCATGTGAGCCGTATGGATTCGGCGCGAATACCGAAACAACCTTTATACGGTCAGCTGAGTATAGGGAAGCGGCATGCTGGGAAATCAAAGTTACGTTACCAGGACATGATTAAAGTGAGCCTCACGCGTTATAACCTTTTTTGCAGATCATGGGAATCGAAGGCGGTTGATCGTGGTGCATGGCGCGATCTTATCACGAACGCAGTTGCTGAAGTGCGGGAGAAAGCCCTCATGCTTGCAGAGAAGAAGCGCCAAGTGCGGAAGCGGCAAGCACCAATGAATTGTACTTCATCGACATCGAGCGTATGGTGCTGTAGAACATGCGGTCGCGAGTGCCTTAGTCAAGGCCTAGTGAGTCATGAGAGAGGTCACTCGGGACCACTGCCGAAGCGACGACGGGTCCCGCAGTGAACGTAGGCAGCACCGGCGCAGCGTTTGTAGGCACGCTGAATTCGATTTACTAACCGCATGCTTGCATGCTAAGTCTCTTTATTTCAGGTGGTGGGTTTTCGGTTCTGTCCTAATGCCTTTCTTTCTCATATAAATGTCTAGTGGGCCTTAAGCTAGGCCCTTTTGGGCCACTACAGAAGCGACGACGGGTCCTGCAGAGAAGTACGGCGAGCCGGCGCAGCGTTTGTAGGCACGCTGAATTCGATTCGATTTACTAACCGCGTGCTTGCATGCTAAGTCTCTTTATTTCAGGTGGTGGGTTTACAGTTTTTACCTTAATGCTTTTCTTTCTCATATAAATATCTCCCTGTACTCTATTCCATTAACTTGCACACCTCGCCTAAGCCAATTGTTTTCGATTTCCATAACATTTTTGTGTTCGTGGCATTCCGTGAACTATATTTCCTGACCTCGTGCACTTAGCTAGGATTTGTTTGTAAACAACTTATTACATATGCTATTTAATTAAGGTTTATATCACCGTTTCCTTATGCATTAATCGAGTTTTTCTCTTTCTCTTTCTCTCTCTCTCTCAAGTGTTTTGCTGTTGTTTAATATCCTCGGTGTGGCTGCGCTTGATGTGCAAGTTGACAAGGTGCCTACCTGTCTATTACCCACTACCTCGTCCATACTGGCTCCAGGAGACAGTTGATCGTTGCTGGAGGGGACGGGGTGCACGGTCCTTGTGGCCGTGTTAGGATCAAAGAGTGGTTCCATGCAGTCAGTGTGGAGCGGACCACGGTCTAGCCACCGCCTTGTGTGCGCTTGATTCCCAAATACATTGTGCTTATATTTGCTTGTGAAGGAGTGTGGGCCGGCTCCGTTGATGATACGTGGCCCCTATCCGCATGCCTCCCGGTCTTATTCCTTCGGGTTTACACTGAATATGGGGTGTGTGGATGGTGCAGCGCAAGCCATCCATGGTCCCTCTGTAGGCGCAGGCGTCCTGTGGCTAGCCACAGTGACAGGCAAATCCGAAACCGGATGCCGTCAACCATGGGCGAGTTTGCACCACACAACTGAATCGCTTGGAGAACGGACGTGTGCTTCCAGTAACTTGCTCAGCGCTCCACTTTACAACCATGTAATCTGCTTTAGAATCGCAGCCGTTATGTAAGCGCTTGAGAAAAGGGTGCTTATATATATATGTATATATATATATATCATTATTACCTGTACAACCTTATCTTTGATGTTAGTGTCTGACCTGCTTTTGAAACCAGTCACTAGTTCAGCGGCAATAAAAGTAGACCAGACTAGTACAGTGCGGCCGGAAGTCAGTCCGCAAAATCAGCTATCTTGGGCTTCAGGAGACGAATGAAATTTTCAACTTTTATGGGGGATGCGGTGATCAATAAGCGTCATATCCTGACTGGGATAATGCCGAAATGGCTGTCACTGTGTGTAGTGGCCGGTTCAGTTAGTTGCTAAAACACTCCACCCGCCGAAAGTTTTCCTTCCGTACCATGAATGACTTCGTTCTCCTAATTGTATAACATAGGCCTTCACCCAAATCTAAACGGATGGGATAAAACTATGACCCAGGTTGACAGAATTTAATGGAGCTGCCATGTTGCTTACGACAACAGACCAGTAGCGGTTGCGATCATTCCGTGCTGAGCACGTTACCTAATATCTCAAGCCACTGTAGGCTGGGGAATTGGTGAGAGGTGCTTCTTTCGCCTTAGCTGACAAGCAGACAGCATTTCCATTGATTCAGCCCTTCATTGGATTAGAGTATAGCTCAGAGTAGATAAAGCGACGTGTTGAACAAATTAAGCTAGCCTAGACTAATGAGCGTCACAGCAATCATCTGCAAGTACGAATTGAATGAAATAGCTGCTTCCATTATTGCCTCAAATAATCGGCGCCAGTTAGTATTGCCCGGTGAGGCAGCGTTGATACGCTTTGGAGGAATGGTCTTCCGGCGCGTTTTCAAGCTGTTTGAATATGGCGCGCCGGAGTAAACTGTCCGAACCACGTGAATTGCCAGTTTCATCCCCTCTGTAGGTTTGACAGTCATCGATGGAGAACATCCACCGGGATCAAATTGAGATGTAATCGATTTGGCCGCCTGTACAGCCATCATTGGAGTATCAAGTGAGAAGTTTCTTCCTGGGAGGCTCGAAGCAAATATAAATTGTACACAACCGATTACTGCCGGCGATGCTAAGCAAGCGGTCTCCATATCCACAGCGCCCTCCAAGAGCTTATCTCCCTGGTATGTGACGGGTGTGGGAGTTCCTCGGCTCAGTTCGTGCATTCAAGCCCCCAGCAATAATGCGGATGTCGTGTTTGATGTAGAGTATCGTTGAGTTGAGTATCGTAAAATTCGTCTGTCCATTGCCGCTGTGGGTAGGGTTGGTGCGTAGACGGAGATTACAGTCACATTCATCGGGTGACTTCTGAAACGCGCAACTGCTATCCTAGTTGAAACTTGCTTCCATTAAAAGAAAGAGAGGTGTGCCTGACAAGGAAGAGCCATGGCGACCCCATAGTTGCCAGAATTATCCTCCGGCCCACTGTGGTAAAGCTAACATGAGGTGTCTACACAAGAAACTTTGATTGCCTAACAGCCAAAACCGGGTATTTGAGATTCTGATACGCATGGATATCGATCAGGTACTCATGTTGTGTGCGCATTGTCCACGCTTAGCTGCCGTATTCCAACTGGGTTCTGACATTCCAGCATCCAATGATTAATGGTGTCCAAGTGTTAAGGGACCCAGATAGAGTACTTTTCATTCTGGCCACTGTCTAGGTGCCGATCGCTTCACCTTTTGGGGACACGGTAGAATGAGAAGGATCGCCGTTAACGGATATAACATGAAGTTTCGTGGAGATTATGGATACCTTTGAGGATCCTAACCTCCTCCAGTTTTGTTCGAGGGTTCACCTTTGGATCTTGCACAGCCAAATGCTATATGCAAGGAAGCAGATATCTGGCAAATTGCCACAACTTCTGACTGTTGGGTAAGGGGTCGATCTCCTCTTACCAGTTGTCAAGAATGATCTTACACCCTGGTACAAACACACCGAGATTAGTGTTCCCGGCTAACCTCACCTGGTTGACCCCGTCTACCTTAGGACTGGCTGTGGTGTGGCGGCTGAAGCGTGCAAGCAGCTTCCTCGAGCCACAGGTGAGAGCTTGGTGACAGGTGAGGACCAAGAATAGACAGACTACCCCGGTGGGTAAAGCAGGTTCATAAACTACCAACCTACTGATAGAAAGTAGCAGTAGAGACCGAAAGAGCTAAGAGTATAACCGGGATAGGTCTCGACTATTTCGTAGTTTCTAAAGCTTTCGATCGCATTATTCTGCATCATTTGTAAACCTTCGGTGTTGGTAATCCTGTTCCTAGAATGATTGGGTACTACTTTTTTCATTGGCGGCTACGGGTGCGGATTCTTGGCTCAATGTTCTATCATACTGAGTTAGAATAAAATGTCCGAAATGTATCAAGTTAAGGCTACGCCTCCGCTTGATCTTCATAAAAGATATCGTGCGTCTCATCGAGTCCATTTTCTTGTATTTACCGACTATAGCATATGATGGCGGTCCATCGGTAATCAGCAAAGCTCATAACCTGCAACAAGAGACCTGAGTCGGGTTTTCGAAACGTCAAGCACAAATTCCTTTCGATTCAACGTGGCGAAGTTTCAAAAAGTGCCTCCACACCACCAGCCAAATACCTCAAATAAGTTAGCAGACCACACTGCCTCACAGGAAGACGACGTTAAGGTGATGAAACCAAATAACCTAAGTTGTACAGCGCAATCCTTGAAGATGTACTAAACCGGAAAGTAACATGTCGATTTCGTGAATGGCATCCGCGTGGTTCTACTCTGCCACCTCCTTACGAATGCTCAAAGCGCATGCTAGGTCCCATGTGGCTTAAGCGATTCAGGCTAGCATGCCTGGCTAAAACTTAATCTGGCTGCACTGGAGTCTTCTCAGAGATGGGTCATGAAAATGTTAGATGTCTGTCTTATCTGTCATAGCAATTACGAATGGAAGCATTTGAGTGTACGGCAGAAGTTAACGTGTTCTAAGATGTGACCCTATGCAGAGCTATCAGATTTTGAAAAACCTTAGTCATGTTTATTACCATCTAATAATAACTAGCCACAACAGAAAACTGAAAGGCCACCAGCTGAAACAGGCTACCAAAACAGGTGACAGGAGAGTAAACTGCATCTTCTCGTCTGATTATCTCAGCCGTGGAACGTTGTTAGAACTTGTATCAATTCCGAGTACGTGTTATCCATTTTTGAAATCCGACTCTACAATGAATGTAGAATGTAATTGTAGAATGTATTTGTTTGTAGAATGTATTTGTATTCCTTGACATGTCTACAGTCTATCGATTGACTACAAAACACAAAATTATATTGTGCGCACCAGTTTCCTCAAAGGAAATCTTGGTATACAGGGTCGTATACGGCTTATCGGTACCTCTGAAAGTTCAATTATTAGAACTTATGTGCAAATTGTGTAAAACGGTGGATCCACCGAAGCTGGGCTTGCCTTGTAGTCAAATGTCTTCCTCTTCGAGCTAATGTATTTTACACAGACCTTGCCACAAGACTTGTTATTACGTAGTCTTTTTACTCAATTTTCCATTTTTCTTTTCCAAATTCGAATATCAATCCCCATCGGTAACGCTGTTGGAGGATAAGGCCTGCTCGCTTGAGCTGGCCAACCCCTTTATGTTACTTCAATTATTGTGGGACTCATCTACACTGCAGACTGGTTGGTCATCTGTATTTTGTGCTCACCATACTATTTCACTTACAGTGCTGAGATTGTCGACGCTATGCGCTTAATCTATATCCGAGCACCACAGTTGGAGTTATTAGCCGGACAGCAAGTAACCCTACTATGATTCGCAATTGTAAATCTCAGAACTTTGTACCCTTTCATTCACCATCTCCGGAATTTCTTACACCAAGCGGAATGTGTTTAGAAACACAGGTTTAAAGCATTGTGTATGCGTTTTCGAGTTCAGAATTAGTTGTGGTCTCCGTACACTAGGTCCGACAGAGTTTCTTTTGCACCAGTTACAAGAAAAGCACATTATTCTTGCAAAACTATAAAATTCTTGGAGATTTTTAACCCAATAAGCATTAAAATTGCAACAGAACTTTCCGTCCGACTTCCAGCTGACGAATACAAAATACTCTCTAACGACAGCAACCAGAAACTTAATTTTCTACAATAGCCTAAAACGACCAGTAACGTTGCAATAACAAGTTATGATCTGTCAACACTAATCATTATTCATATTCTACCGTGATATCGTAGAATAAGTATAACTCCGTAACTTGGATCTCACAATTGTGAGATCAATGTCAGTGGGTAATCGTTGTCGGAAATTAACACCGGGGAAATGTCCATCCATCTATAATTTGAAATGCTGCGGGGTATTTATTCCCACTATATGTCAGTTTAAATGGTACCAAACATTGGTTACTCATTATTCAATGCAAACGAAATGGGGAACTGGCCATAAATCTTGAACTAAAAGCTTTGGCCGATGTCTGCGTGCATTTCAACGTGTTCACAACCGGCGCAGTTGATTTGGAATGGGGAATTAATTTATGTGTAGAATAAGCTAGGTCACGATGGGGTCGACTTTCCTCGGACGACTGGACAGGAAGTACAGTCCTATTCTTTGGTACATATTGAACGACAACACCTATACTAGGAATGAGAGTCGTTACAAAGTGTTGGATACCTTAGATTTTCTGCGCTTCGCCCCTAGTGGTCACGCAATATTCGGGCGAGCAATACTCTAACATTTATTTTATGATGAAAGGGAATAGGCGCGTGACAACCTCTTCTGACCAGACGAAGAAGCGGCGTTCGAGCCTTCAAAGCACGCGCAATCCGTTTCTGTGTGGCCTGTTGTTGTTTCTAAGGACTCCAGATCGCGGAGTAAGACTACGTCTAGGTCCTTCACGAACTGTGCATGATGTGGTAGTTTGCGGTATGTTCGATCAGCTCTACATTTACGCAGGCTCGTTATTATCGGCTTGAATAGATTGACTTCTGCAGTCTACATGGAGAGACAGTTGAGGTCATGCGGATGAAGGTCCTTGCCATGCAGATGCGCTAGTAGCTCTCCACTTCTTTAGGTAGTCGGCAAACAGGCCACAATGCGACCGAAGAAGCTGAGGTAGGTTGTTGATATGGGACAATAACGGTGTGGACAACGGCACCTTAATTTTGGGTATCTCGTTTGTAAAATGACACTAGTCGATCAAGTGGCTATCGACTTGAACTGTCCACTTTCAAACAACGAGAAATTCGCGGATTCACTAGTGCAGTAATCCCTCAAAACAGCACACCAACAGGCTGTTGGTGAAAGTTTCATCGTGCTCCTTGTTGGACTCCTCACTTAAATGGGTGTACATCACGTTGAATGAGATCCACGGGTTCCCTGCCAGCAACTATTTATATCTGATCACCAGTAGGTTAGTGATGCATGTACGACCTGGCATGAAACCGTGCTGTGCGGCCGTAAGGTCACTGCAATTTTGCTCATGTGTAAGGTGATTTTGCCTCCAAATTTTCCAAACAAGGTTCTATTCTAATTTACATTGAGGAGTCACCCCTATTCTTCTAATTCGGCTAAATAGATTTAGGCATGTTCAGATAAACTAGACATTTGTATTAGAAAAGGCTTGCGGTGTAACACGGTTTCCCGCATATTTGATTTGACCAAGGGTGGATGCTCTGAACCTTACTAACTTCCTCCTATGCTTGCGAAAGAATCCAGAACAGGAAGGTCGCTCCCATCTAACGTAGATCATGGAGTGCAGTGTTTTCGGGCAGACAACACCCAATATGTATCTTAAAATACGTTTAGAACCGATCAAGAAATCATAATTACATCCCTTTTTGAAAATTATCGGTTTTATTTTCTGGTTGCCTAAGCAAAATTACCAACGGATTGTTTTTTAACCTATATATAACCACTATTAGTTACTTACGCTGGTAGGGTTTATTCGATAATGTCCCTCTATTGAATCAACACTAGCAGCTTCTTCGTATAAATAGAAAAACCACATAGTGAAATAAGCAAAAATGTCTCCGCCCATTTGCTGACTGGCCGATCGCAACATTCATCCGGAGAACGATCTATGGAATTTGACGATGAATTCATCGATATAATATAAAACAACTACCATATCCACCATTTCGCTTCACTCGCCTATTACTTTACGAAAATTAACTCTAAACTTAGATAGAATGAAGCTTATTCCAAGCTTTTGGCATTAGTCATTATTCCACCTTAATGGCAACCGAACAACCTATTCTCTAAATGGCTGAGAGAAGTAAATATATATGCTATTTAGCAAAAGTAATGAACTCTGCCGATATTTCACGTGACAGTGTATGATCCGTTTTGAAGCCAAGGAAGGAGTTTAAGGAAGGAGTGGTACCGTCTCAACCGTTTGATGATGACTTCAACTCTGGAGTAGGCGATATTCCTGAGGGTTCTGAGACCATTCATACTGCCTTGAGTAAGCTCCATAATCGGTCAACCTTATGGTAGTAGCCTGTTAACTAGAGGGAACGTTCTGTCCTTCGCATTGGAGTGGATAGTCCACCCAAGAGCTATACGGTTTAAGGTAGTGAAATCCCTGTTATCACGTAGCAGGTTGATCCACTTGTCGTCTACACTTCGGCCGTTCATTATCTAGACAATTAGATGAAGGCTTCTCGTTGAAGGTTCTACATAATGTGGTTTATTCTCCGAATATTCAGTTTGTAAACAGCTGATTTGTTTGTGATGCTTTTTTCGGCTTTTTGCGACCTCACCTAGAATAGTAGATCCAGGCGTGTTCTCCATGTCTTGCGCGGGCCAAAATACGGTTGGAAAGATTATTTCGAATGGGTACAAGACAAACATATCTCGAGCGTCAGCTAAGGATGGGAAAGCACCCAATTCAATTAGTGAGGAACTAGAGTGGACTGGATCTTCACTTTACCTACGTTACCAGGTAAAACTAGCCCAAAATTGTTCCGTCTAATTATCCCCGCTAAGTTGCTTAGTCTTTGCGGTCCCCCGTTGGAGCTGCCCAAACTAAGTTCTGACAAGGCTAGGACGGAGAATCTGTTCTCGCTCCGAGTTGTTCAAACCTGTAACTCGCTTCTGGAACAAGACCTTGAGAAATCTACAGGGAGGATTTCGAGCGTCCATTAGATGCTTTTTGGTTGCAATACCAAATCTACCTCTTCTCACAACCGATTTAAATCCTCAGCTTTCCGTTCATTTTCCATTTTCTCACATGCCTTGGCATTATCGTTTTTAGTTGAGATACTTTTTCTTGCTTTCTGAATTAACCACTCATTATCACTTCATGAAACCGACCCAGCAGTTAATGCTGGTGAGGACATGTTGGCATTAACTGGTTGGCCAATTCTATCAAAATCGCAAATCGACCTATTGATTACTTTGGCACGCCAATTGTTTTAGGTTGTGCAGTGATTCACCTCTTATGGGGTTCGCGTTGGAAGCAGGCATATATTTGTTTAAAGTTGTGGTTTTCTCCGGTGGTTGGTATTGTTCGAAGTGGTTAGTCTCGTGTGTCTAGCGCAAAGTCGGACGGCAATTTCCGTGCATCAGTGGCAGGAATGTCAAATCTCGCGCTCTGCGTGTCCATGGCAAATGAGAAGATTAACGCGGCGTCGGGTTGGTGATCGACTGGAAAAAACGCGTGGATTCTCAAGCCTTCCGTCGTGGCGGTTCATTGTGCCTAGGCAGCAACCGGTTTGACTAGGCGAGGTCACCAAATTGTACGAAGCTCGGTTGTTCACTGAGTTGAGGGGTCGATTTTTAGCAGTGTCTACCCCAACACGTTTACATACATCCGGCTTAATATCTTGGCATTCGGGAAATGCCTGGCGCCAAGCGACTGGCCTTCAGCTTTGCAGATATGTTATTAATACGACTGGATAAACCGTCCTTGTCCAGCTACAGTATTTCTGCTCAGATGCAATTATAAACCTAAGTGCGTAGTACAACCACTCACTTTATGTGGAAGCAAATGAAATCGCTACCTTGTTGACCACTTTTGTTTTTCTTGGCAACTGGTGGTCCTAGTTAGCGTGAAAATAGTTGCACCGCTGGTGCACGCTGTATCAATCCGAACATATTGGGTACAAGTTTTAGAGTCGCAAGTGCGTCTCAGCTGGGCTTGAACGTCTAGACCGCCTTCGGATCTCGTTGCGGATTATGCAGGCGACCTGAGTTTGTCGAGCTATTGAGCGATGTAAATTTCGACATGGACTGACGACCACGGGTACACAACACGTGTGTGTTGAAATGCGCACACTGGGCCAAGCGAATGTCCTTCACTGGCTGTACTATTGGAATCGACCGATAAAACACAAATCACGATAAATGCACACGGTTGTAAGACCGCGACGCATTACTTATTGATTTCAGCCGTTAGGGCAAAGAAAACGGGCAGCCTGTTTAGGTGGAGAGAGTTGGCTCCTGAGTGAGTGAACGAATTGCGTGCTACCTTGTATGCAGCAATTGCGACGGCTGGTTAGGACTGATTGATTAGTTGCAATTGCGCCAAATTTTCCAGGGGTATTGGCATTAGCACAAACACGCAGACACAAATGGGGGTTTGAATGAAGACAGATACTGTTATTTCTGCAACTGCAAACTAGCTAAGGTTTGGGTGTATCCTAAAATTGGATTTCACGTAGATCCGGTCATAGCAAGCGTAAATTGTTTATACGGCGGAAAACTTTGTTTTATTGCTCTTATCTGCTTTTGCATGGACAATAGCTTGCTTCCAAGTGGAAGATTTAGGCACACATTTCCTGCGTACCACTGTAAAAGCGAGTTCCTTAGGGAAAGAATATAGATTGTCACGATACCATATCATGGTAAAACTCTATCAAGGAACGGCTGTGTAATTCAGGCCTTAACAAAAATGCTTCCAGTGAATTTTATTCCTTAACAGCCAAACTATTTTAAAACTTGAGCTCCTCACGAAGTATATACTTCCGCTTCTACTGGTCCAACTGACTTAATGGTTAGTAATCTTCATGCCGAGAAAGGTGCAAATGTAGGTTTTCAAGTTCAAATAAAATTATGACCAGAACAACTAGATTATCCTGTGAATGTTCCTTTGTCGGCATAAGGTTGTACAGGGAATTCGTGTAGCAAATTGACATTTAGCCAAACCTATAACAAAAACCACATCACAGCCTGGCCAACCAGTTACTATCCACATATCATGCCCAACAATCCCTGTCGGATTCGCTGTTTGAAGTAAGGAAGATTGAATAGTGTAACTCAGAAGCCACTTGGAGGAATGTCGACTAAAGAATGCTGATACCAAAGGATGAGAGGAGGTGGGAACATGATGCAATGTTGTGGGGAAATGCTAGCATAATTTCTGCTGAAAAATAACTGTTAAAGTGCAGCATATTTCTTTACAACTATGATCTGTTTAGAATAGCTACAGGTTAGAGGAAAAGTGGTCTAGCGTTGTCAAGGGAGGCGGATTTATTTTTACAATGCGTTGTTCCTACTCAGGCTGAAGCTAACGGAATTACCGATCAATCTGCTGACAAATGTTGTCTACCGGACACCTTTTCCTTTGCAGCTCCTATGTAGTCTGGCGTGCAACCTTTCTGACATTCACGCGTTTATCGTTCTTTTAAGAGAGAAGAAAAGAGAACCAAAATAGCGTTCGTTCGCCCCATGGTTTCCCATGGTTGCTTTTGGCCACATGGGTCACCATCTTAACTGATTGTTAGGTTTTGAAACATTTCACTAAACGAATGTAGATTGGCTAGCCAATAAATAAGGAGTGGACGTTGCAATGTCAAGTAGAGCAGCTGCATTAGTTACTCAAACTCAGATAATTACTTCTTTGACTAGTGTATCGCAAACTATGGTCCGCGGACCAGTTGGGAGTCCAAGGGCTACCTTCAGGAGTTGGCGGGATGTTTGGAAATTTCTTAATTTAGGTAACTATTTTTCTTGACATACTCATTTAATTTTATGTGTTATTGACCAACTTGCAATGAACATTCATTAAATCGCACCTGACGTCCTACATTAGGTTTACGCACCTTATATGCAAAACACACCCATATTAAGAAGAATCCTGCTTTCCGAATGAAAGTAACATGTGAGTGAACGAAGATGTCTAGTGTCAGAAATAAATTGCGGCAATCTCACGTGATGTGATTTGTTCACTCGAGGTCTGTGCAAGCTCACATAACCTATTCTTCGTTCACCGTCAGAAGGCGAAAATTAAGTTATGACCTGTTTGCGTTCATCATAAAATTTATTATTCTCTGAAATTGGCAAGCCGGAAATAGAGGCCCATTGATGCGATCCCACCCACGAAAGCCCAGAAGGATAGCGTGAATACTTTGGCGTTTTATTATTTTATTTTTCACTTTCCTGAATTAGACGGTAATTCTCTCAGCGAAGTTACAAAAGGTGGCCGTTTTGTTCCCTTTAGGTACACTTTATACAAAGTTCTACTTATCATGGTAATTTTGTCTAGAATTATTTACTTCCAGTTCAGCTACCAGACCTATAACATCAAGGTGGACCGATGGCCTAAGACAGAAACAGTGTTAAATGTGTCACAGATATATTTACTTTACATTTAGACATAGTAATTATTGGACCATATAATGGGCCTTCTGAGAATGGAAAAACTGAGACGCTCCATGTACATGTACTGCCAGTTGCAATGCAAGGTAAATCTGTGCCAACCGCAGCCTCTGTATCAGTAGGTAAGATGCGTACATACAATGACATTGCTGTTTTCTTTTGATTTGTGGAGTCCAACAATTGCCCACAGTGTGTTGTATGTAAGGAAGTTCTTCCGAACGGTTCCATGGTGCCGGTAAAAGTAAGGCTGCACTTTGAAAAGTAGCAGGCGGTTGGTGAAGACAGATAAAATGATTACATTGAACGCAGGCGTGATGAAATGTTGAACTGCTAAACCTGATTCAATCGTTCCAGACTGTAAATAGTTAGTTATCGTATTACGCTGACAGCATGACTTTACACACTGGCCGTGAAACGTAACATGCCATATGCAGTCGAAATGACTAGAATCATACTAGATGAGAAACCACTATCAAATGATACCGTGCCTTTGAAGAAATAACACACCTTCAACAGCTGTTAAGATTGTGTTAACAGTCCGCATCGGTTATGCACACTTTGATATTGTAATGCAAGTGTTGGTAGTTGTGGCAGAACTTGCCGTGCTGATATTGGTATCAAGATATTAACAACTACTGTGCCTGGAAAGAAAGATACTTTTGTGTGAACCTCTACCGAAAGACACTAGCTGATCTAGTGTGCACGAAAATACAATCTACGGGACAACTATATCGATGTTTTCACTGATGGTACCAAAACAATGACAGTAAACTTGATGGTGTTTTGGCAAGAATCAAAACTGTTGAAAAATTCTACACGAGTTACCAGTGTATTCTTGATCGAGAAACATTTTTAGTAAGAAAAGTGTCACCCAATCACAAAACAGTACTTGACGAGACAGTGATAATATATAACCTCATTAAATCTCGGCTTCTGCACTACCGATATTTCATGATTCTGTGTGATGATATGTGAGTTATCCACACATTTTATTGATCCAAGCTGAAGTAAGATGGCTCACCCATGAAAAATGATTACTGCGTTTGTTAGATGTACGTAAAGCAATAGTCGTTTTCTTCATGAAAATTGGATTTACATTTTTGGATGACTGATGGAAAGTGGTTGGCAAGGTATGGTCAGATACCGTCGCTGAAATAAAGGACTATCTCAAAACTCCAAGGAAAATTTTTAACCATACTCCATGCAAATGATAAAACGCAAGGGTTAAAAATAAAGTTAGAATATTGGGCGATTTCGTTTGAAGTACAGATCTCGATAGCATTCCGGCATTAAAAGACATTTTATAAACGAGGAACGTGGGCACAGAAATCCAAGTGGAAGTCTCCGAGTAAATAAAGTTGCATTTGTGAGATCTGGTAGAAGACTTGTTTAAGTATTTCCCCCTAAAATGCTGAAAGCCTGAAAGCGTTCTTTGCATCAAGTATCTAGTTACTTGCGTAAAGTAATACAAATTATTGCTGGATACTGAATCATTTTTACATCAGTGTATGTATTTATAGGGTCAGTCTCCAAGTTCATGGAGGAAGCAAAGAGCGAACTAAATACTTCAGCTGAAGACTGGGTTTCGGAATGCGTGACCATCTTTGTCAAGCAGTTCAGTGGTCAGTGAGGAGCAGTTATTGGTCCTTAGAAGGAGAATTTCGACAAGCCCTTTTGCTTTACATACTATTATAATGGCTGTTTGCTCTACATTTGTTCTCCGCGTAAACTACCAGTGCCTTACTTCAGCGAAGAATCCGTTCATCTTCAGGAACATTGCGATATCTACTGTCTTTTTAGCGGACTACCACTTTTTTGGATTTCTGACCAAGTAAACGTTCGGCTATATCTTTTTAGACAATCTGGTAGCATAGTTTTTCTCAAGCAGGGAGGCTTATGGCTTGCTTGACCTGGTGAGAGAAGTGCTACATTGCTGTACAGGCATTGTTCGAGAGGAATCAGGCATCCTAACCTAAAGATCCGATTACCTGACAGACTTTTCTGCTTTTAGCTTGCGGATGGCATAGTAGGAAATTGAGACTTGTTTGGTGGTCGTCATAACACTGTAGGTAAATCGTAGCCTAATGTAGTCGCTACCAAGATGGTTCTTTATGACATCTGTCTTTGCGTTGACCACACCCAAAGTAAATAAAAAGTCTAACGATTTTGTAAAGGTTCGTCTTAGCTAGGCTCAAGCAGACAGAAATTACACATCCAAGCAAGTGCTGTAAAAGACCGTTTCGCCCTGTTGGGAATGTTCATTAGCAAGCACTCAGTGAATCCTGCCGGATTCGAACCTACGACCTTACTCTTGCGTGCCAGCGACTTATGCCGCTCAGCCATGGCTGACGACAGTGGACGGATTTAACTGATATCTAACTGTGATATGGCGTGGCTCATCCTCCACTGTCTTGCTTGCTATGGACATACAGAAGACAGGGCGGGGTGCACGTTCACAACATGCATGAGAGTGAAGAATGAGTCCTATTATATGGCAGTTAGATCTTAGTTATGGCAGTCTAATGTCTTCACCCGTAGCTAAATCGCATAAATCCTCAGCTCCTAAGGGTAACGCCGCTGGTTCGAATCCGACAGGATTCATCCGGTGCGGGCTACTGATAAGTCCAAAGAAGAGGAAACAGCCGCCTATAGGGCATTCCCGGATGTATGGTGTCTGTATGCTTATGTCTAGCTGTGACCTACTTCAGATGGAATAAACACCCCTATACTCACTGAAAACAAGTCTAATGTGTTAGTCGACCTAACTGACATAGTAACCCGCTGTGTCCAACCACCAATTCTGACAGAAGAAAGGTAGGCTACGTGTATAGACGACGATGGCTTGGAAAACCAGTGTCTCTTCGATATGTTGAAATCACCTGGATTCCGCTTATTTCTGTGTAACATCTTCAAGGAACATTCGATATCTGAAGGGGTGCGAACAACACTCAATGTCGATGAATTTTGCGGGTTGCGGATACATGCAATTAAAATGTAAACCGTGGCTCCTGAGACGCCCAACCGGAGAGAAGCAGGGGCAGTTGCTAGTTTTTGATTTCAAAACCATTCAGCTGTAAATGTCTGCCATTTCTGTTACAGCAATCGTTACGAAAATGGTTGTAATTGGGGACCGTTCGATTGTAGTCTAATGCAGGCATTCTGATCCTTTATTCAGTCGTGGGCCCCCTTTCGAACCTTTCCATTTGTCATGGCCCCACGCTTGATCATTACAATTAGAGCAATGCGCAACGCCTAACGGACTCAAATCTGTGATTTCCAGTAGTCGTATTGGTATACTTTTAATGACGGCTTAAGTTTTGATGTTGTTGTACCTGCTTTTCCCTTCTAAACCACATTTTTAAAGTTGCATAGCCTGAAGATAACATTCAAAATGCTGCAATATAAATCTGCTTGTCTGTAATTACACAAAAGTCCTCATTGGTAATTCAAACTGTATTTAATTATTTTAGCATTTAACTGTAAGGCATGTCATGAATGAGGCGGTGTACTTCTATCTTAACAAAGTTCGTCGAGATATTAATGCGAGCTTTAGGCCTACTGTCCATGAGCAATTTAGATTATGTCTGGCTCTTGACTTCACCGTGAGAGTTGAATATCTCCACTTTCTGTGGTGTCCAATCTGTTTCCCCTTTTGGTTAATTGAATCACGCTGCTGAGTTCACATTCAACCAAGCATGCGAATGAGAAAGCGAAAATATATTTAAACTATTTCGCACAGTCTGGAATATCTGTTATTGGTGTCAGTAGTTGTCCAAATATTCCTTTTACACCGCGTTAATTTGGATCTTGCTGGTGTGTCACATTGAAGCTCCATGAGACTTCCTTGGAACTTAACTCCAACATTGCAGGGCTGTACATCAAATGAACCGAAGATCCACATCGGGACTTCTATATCAATCAGGTAATGAAATCTGCCTTTCATTTTTTCGGAGTTGCTATAAATGACTGGCATAAAAATGCAAGTCTTCATCATCCAGCTTCTCCGTGACTGTAGCAATTATTAGAAACCGAACTACTCGACGTCGGCTGTTTTGAGCATACAGTTCCAGCTTTTTAAGTAAAGCGATACTGCCTTCTTTGTTCCAGATGTAATGTGATGGTGAAGACCTGGAACTCTCCATTGTTCTTCAAACGCAACTGCTGGCAAAGACAATTTTGAGGGAGTGGGATTTAATATTGTTCACTAATTGTATGACAGTCGTCAGTCATTTAATTACCCTCATAAGTTCTTAACCACTAGATGCTCTTGCTGAATCACGCAGAGAAGTGTATGAACAGTAGGGAGAAGATTTTCTAGATCGGCATTAAATCCGTTATTTTTTTGACTATTGCGGAAGCACCAACTGTTGTACACGCAACTATATTCTGTATTGGAATGGAGTTTTCAGTCAGATAGCTAGTGACTACCTCGGACATAGACAGGCCCTTGGTATTGTTTTTAATTCTTCTAGCAAACCGCATCACCTCCACTCGCTTATTATCAGTGAAGAATCGGATATATGCCATGCGAAATGCGTCCATATCAGGTAAAGTAGATTCATCTACTTCTAAAGAAGGTTTACTGAACTGCATTAAAGTAACTAAGATCCTGAGCCATCTCATCCAGAAACCTAGACACAGTCGAATTTCTGAGCGAAATGCCTTGAGCTGCTTTTTGGTTATTCATATGCACTAGGTTCGACAGTGTTATTGGTACTGGAGGCATGATGATATTTCCTCCAACAATATGTGGACTACAAATGTTAGCAATCAACTGGCTAAGTGCCCGTAAGTACATTCGCATTTGTTTGCCGTGTCAGAATCCATTGCCTTTAAAATTGGTAAGTTTACGGAACTATCCTGCAGCTTTCTGCAACAAATTCCAAGGGTTTCTGCTTTCCTCCTTATGAGCACTTTCCAAGTGATTTTTCAGTTTACCCTGTCACACACTTTCATTTGAAGGTGTTTTGGCGAACTTAACACATAGGTAGAGTGAGGTTTTGAGGTGATTCCGTAAATCCAAATGATAGGTATTCCACGGAATACTGCCGACACTTCTTTGCAGTGTAGCTCATTGCTGAAATGTGGTCGCTCACAAGCCAACCGCTACTTTGAGAAGAATACTGTCAAACCCAAAGGACAAACGGGAAGCGCAAGAACAAACAAACATCGTGTACAAAATAAATTTTCATAGTTGTAAGCTGAATTATGTTGGACGGACAGGAAGGAAACGATCCACAGGAATAAAAAAAACGTCGGATTGTTTGTACAAAACGTCAAGCAACCTTTGTCTCAGCGCATGTGCATGAGAAGGGACATGGATTAACTTGGAACAAGAAGGAGATACTAGCTTAAGAAACAACACAGAAAAGAAGAGAATTCCTGGAAGCATGGTATTCCTCAAATAATTCGATCAAAATGTGCATCGACATCGATCTCTTGCGCCATCAGCTCAGAAAGAAATAACGACGGCGTGGGGAAAAACGTGTTTCAGCCGCGGTATATTATGGGCAGAGATCACGAGGTGCAAATAGAAATGGCTACTTTCAAAATTCACTTGCCTTCGATCACAGACGGACGATTCAATAAGCAGGATTACACACTGCACACCCCGGCTGTGACGATTCCACCTCGCATGGTGGCGAAACGCATGCAATCAAGTTAACAAGCTCGGAGAAGCGACCAACAGGTTAAATGTGTCTAGGTACATCGTTAATGATATATATTTACAATATATATATATATTGCTTATGTTTAATTTTGCTTACACAGTTACATCATGGGTACATCCTTCGACGAGGCGAAACACGCAGACGATATGAATGATTGGTGGCACTAAATGTATCATTTCATGACCGTGAGATAATAGGACCTTGGGTAAGCATATTTATATCATCTGTTGGGGGCTACAACGAAAAATGAAAATTCTACAAACTCCGTTAGAGCCAACTCAAAGGGACTTCCTGGGAATCATCTTGAAAACACCGTTGATAGCTAGAATGACCGAAGAAAAGTCTTAAAAAGATCAATGACAACAAGCGGAACAGAGAAAATAACGATGTTTGGTGGACACAGTAAAGTTGTAACAAACGGTGACAGCAGGTAAGTGCAGGACAAAAGCGACAAGCAAGGAATAAAGTTCCGTGGAGTTCAGGAAGCTGTCATGGTAGAGCCAACTATGAAACTAATAACTTGCATCGGTTATCGCCAAACATGTCACCCAATTCGTGCTTACAAGGCATTTGATTATTATTGCTAGGAGAAGTATCTTTATGCACACATTATATAGTACCTCATGTGCGCAGAGTAGCCAATTGAATTCAGAACGTTGCGGGCGAACGTGCCCTAACCACCAAACGTAGATGCCAACTGAGACTAGAGAAGAAAGACGCGTAACCTAGTCCTGCCGCAATGAGACCCGAAGGCGAAAGAATGGCCGGCACTTGAGTTGTCAAACAGTGGCAGTGTCCGGAGGAAAACTCAGTGTCCGTGTGGCTTTTTGCCGTAAGTACCGCAGTGTTCTGACGGGAGTTCTCTATATAAATTCACTGCAGCTTGCACAGTAGATGTATCAGTGTCCTGAGTAAAGCTCAGTTGGCTCAGTGTGAATAAACATCAAAGATCTTAGGAAGAATCGCAGTGTAAGTCACCGTTGGTGTTTGTGTGTTTGAGTTGAGCACGGCGAAATCTGCTTAAGTTTGGCGGAGCTGTCAGCTCCGAAACAAAATGTCTGTCCGATCTGAATTTCAGCCCTTTGTAATACATTCCACTGTCAATTAGTTACCAGGGGAAACTAATGCGTGGAGAGAAACTATCATAAAATATTTTCAAAGGAAGTTTGTTATTTTTGTCATCAAAACCCAAGCTTCACATCATTGTCCCCTATGACTCCCCTAAACATTTTTATCCCATGGGCCCCTAGGAATTCTCTGTGGCCCCCCAGGGGGCCACATGGCCCCCGTTGAGAATGGCTGGTCTAATGTATTGTAGGAGCACCACTTTCTGGTTACGCAGATTGCTTACAGCCTGATGATTTGTGCAAGCATGCGTAGGAAATGCATCTTTTGTTAAGGTATCTGTCATTAATCACTAATAGTTAAAGCATATCATGAGTGGTGGGGTTTGTATATTTCGCATCACTATTGCGTGGGTCATGACAATCGCGGATTATTGGCGTGGTAGATGTGGGTGAGATCAGTGGGAAAAATCCTGCTGCTATTAATCGGGTCCTGCAGAGAATCTAGGCAGAACCGGCGCAGCGTTTGTAGGTACGCTGCATTCGATTTACTAACCGCGTGCTTGCATGCTAAGTCTCTTTATTTCAGGTTGTGGATTTTCAATTTTGCCTTAATGCTTTTCTTTCTCAAATAAATGTCTACCTGTACTCTATTCCATTAACTTGCGCACCTCATGTAAGCCTATTGTATTCGATTTCCATAACATTTTTGTGTTTGTGGCATTTCCGTAAAGCATGCTTTCTGACCTCGTGAACTTATCTAGGATTCGTTTGTAAACAACTTATTTCATATGCTCATTAACTTAAGGTTTATGTCACCGTTTCCTTATGCATTAATCGAGTTATTTTATTTGTATCTCTATCTCAGGTGATTGGCTGTTGTTTGATATCCCCGGTGTGGCTGCGCTTGATGTGCATGTTCACAAGGTGCCTACCTGTCTATTACCCACTACCTCGTCCATACTGGCTCCAGGAGACAGTTTGTCGTTGCTGGAGGGGACGGGGTGCACGGTCCTTGTGACCGTGTTAAGATCAAAGAGTGGTTCCATGCACTCAGTGTGGAGCGGACGGCGGTCCACCCACCGCCTTGTGTGCGCTTGATTCCCAAATACAGCGTGCTTGTGTTTGCCTGTGAATGATGAAACGTGGCTCCCATCCGCATGCCTCCCGGTCTTATTTCTTCGGGTTTACACTGTATATGGCTTATGTTGTTGGAGCTGTGGGTGGTGCAGCGCAAGCCACCGATGGTCCCTCTGTAGGCGCAGGCGTCCTGTGGCTTGCCACAGTGAGAGTCAAATCCGAAACCGGATGCCGCCAACCATGGATGGTGTGCCATCTCTGGACTCCGGTATAGCTTTGGGAAACGAGGGCTGTTGATAACATTTCTACGCTGCGATTGACTTGGCACTAAGCTAGTCATGTCAGTTATAGAAATGGTCGTATTAACGCGGCCTATAGTTGGCTTCTGTCGAATATGTGGGGAATGGAAATGGTCGCAGTTCCATTCTCCAAATCTACTTAAAATGATTGTAGGGTGAGATGGGGTGATGGGCTGCACATTTATGAGATGGAGCAGGAAGCAGTGTTACCCGATTCACAAAATACCTCCTACTATCATGGCCATAAAATCACCACAGTATGGTAAAGGAGAATCGCTAAGAGTATCCAGTAGATATTTGCTTTTGGTTATATTAGTTGCAGCATATAGACTACGAGTACAATTAATAATATTACTACTAATAACGACAACACCGCCACTATGATTACTTCCAGTACTAGTAGTAGGATTATTACCAGTACGATCGCCTTTAGTAACTCTATAAATAGCACCGCTAATATCCTTACTACTACTAATAAGTTGAGTCGTACTATTCATACTTCCAATACTAGGAAAACTACCACAACTAGAAGTATTGATATTACTGCTGCCACCACCACCATCACCAATGCTAACACTATAGCAACTGGTATTTATACTACTGTTACTGGTACCCACAATAATGCCACAACGAATATTTTTATTATTATTGCTAATATTACCAGAACCATTACGATTAGAACTTCTACTGAGCGCAGTACCAGTAGTAGATTTAGCTCCGGCCCAGGTTGGTCTGTGCCTACGGATGTCGGCAGGGCGCCTACTCACTCATGGGACCCATGAACTGCTACACTAATATCCATCAGCAAGGATCTGGAGTTCGAAACAGTTTGAAATACTGAAAGCTTTGGGTTTGCCTCTGCAGTCAAACTGTAGTGTTTTACGCACACCTGAAGTTACTGTGAATGGGGAGGAAGAGTACACGGCCTATGGCAAAATTTTGTGGGAATATCTTCACAAGACCAACATTGGAGAGGGGGCGGGCTGTAACAAGTTCCATTTCGGGCCAGTTTTCATTTCTACACTGCCACAGTCTGCGTACGCATGCCACCCAGCGGCACTTAAGTGTATACTAAAGGCGGTTTTCTAGTAGTTGGCATGGAACCAGTGGCCGCGTTGTCAGGTTTGCAGATAGATACAGATCGACCTGTTGTAAAACGCAGGTGTGATCTGTAGCAGTACAACTCAGCACGCGTACTGGTGAGACTGAGATTTGACTGAATCCTGCATTGTTGGAGCAAGAAAATACATGGGTATGCACAACTCTGTTGGAATATGATTTACAACGTTTAAAAAACCATTTAATAGCTGTCAACAGGACAATCGCTTGTTAAATTACCACACAGTATAGAAAAGATAACGTAGAACTCAAAGAATATTGGGACTCAAATGATAGGAGATGTCATGATCAGTGGGTACTTTTACTCGGAACCTAACACTGAACTGTTGCACCAAGTATTCTGTAAATATATTATCCGCCAAGACATTCCAAATATGGACCAGCTACCGTTCAAAGCACAGGAGATGGAAACTCGCCCCGGATCCGGCACCACAAGCGTGTACTGGTGTCCGCGTGTGTCCCACGGTATTCGCAAGTCGAGCGGTGGCCCAAGCATGCGGAAGTCGCCTAGATGTACAGTGGCATGCGTCATGAGGAGGTCGACTCGCAACCGACAATGGGCCAGGTTGCATAGTCGCAGACTCTGGCGATCGTCCTCTTACGGTATTACAGTAAACTGTGGCTGAAGTTGTTGGACGCGTTCGCTCTTCTGCATCTTGCCACTAGAGGACGGAAAATAAGCAGGCCCGCCATGCTGTAAACGTAGTTTTAAGATGAAGGAGAAGAGGTGAGGGGCAAAGTCTTCCGACTAGATGCGGAAACTGCATTTGAGCGTCCATAGCATGCGCAATCCTCTGCGATATAATCTGTTCGTATTGACAACATATTTCAAATCGAAAAAGTGAGAGTACCCTTAGGTTCTTCACAAAAGATGTGGGATGCAATACTTTGTCATCAGGAGTGTAGATTTGGTCGACAACACCATTACACAACTTGCGATTACCGACTTGGTTGTGTTAACCGGAAGGCGGAACTATGCAGATCACACAGGAAGGCGGTTAATATCTTTCTAAAGCAGGCCACAGTCGTCGGAAGTAGTTATCACATTCCACATCTTCAGCTCATCTGCAAACAGGACAATGGTCAAACGAATAAGCTCTGGTAGGTCGTGGTTATGAAGTAAATCAATGTATGCACTAGCATCGTGAGTTGAGGTAGGTCACTGGTCGAAGGATACCAGTCTGTCACTTGGTTATTGATTTTCACCTTATACTTCCATGCACTGAGAAACTAACGGATCCACTGGTGTATTGAGCCCTCAACGCCTCATACTGCCAGCTTGTATAAAAGGACCGTATTGATTACATGGTCTAAAGCTCTGCTAAAATCGATGTTGATCACGTTGATAGACTCCCTTTTAATTCAATACCAGCAACATTCATGCCTCGCCACGAGCAGGTGGGTAATGCACGGACGACCTTGCTGTAAGGGTGTCAGGAGTTGTTCTGATTGGAACAGCGGCAGCAAACTGTAGTTTACATTCAAAAATAGGAGTCAATCTAATTGGATTGTTGTTGTCTACATTACTGGAGTTACCGCTTTCCGGAATCAGCCTTACCACCAAGCTTTCCCAAGCAATCTGCAAAGTACCCTACGGAAAGCCATCTGTTGTACAGGTCAGTCACAGCAGGTGATAGGATGACCGATATAGGTCTGAGAATCACAGGGTGAGGCCCATCAGGCCCAGAAAGCTTGGTACCATCAAGTTTGGCGAGTAGCTGATGCACCTATTCTACGCCGCAGTCAAAACTGTCAACTTCGGCAAGAGCGGTGCATGTCGAACGGAGGCAAGATAGTAGAAATATGTGCAAACGCTCGTGTTATGCACATTATGAAACGTCAGGGAAAGATTTGTTGGCACGGTTTAACGTAAGCAGTACAATTCATTCAAGCGATATTTTCATCTGTGCACAAAACGTAAAAAAGCCATCTGCAAACATAGTCCCACTGATCAGCACCGGTGTTTCTGGACCAGCTGAATTACCTTACTTAGTCAAACTTAAACCACCATGGTTTACGCTTTCACGCTATAACATAAGTCATATTTTGAACCGATCACTTGCAAGATGTTGGTATGCTAGCGCAAGTTTGTATGAAACAGTAGTTCTCAAACAATTTTGTTTGTTACCCAAACAGCGTGTGCACTATAAACATTTAACACAATGATTTAGTTTACAAAGATAATCAACAATTAGTTATGACACTTTTCCTTTAAAGTACTCGAAATGTATGTCCTTGTTATTTTTAACATTCTCTCATTTATACCAAGAAAGCATGCACAGACACGTATAGGCACTATTCGCTTTGATTATCTCTCATGATTGGCAAAGCGACTGGATCCTGCACGCGCTGAGCTAACAGTGCACAGTCTGAAAGACACTTTTGCGTTCGTTGACAAAGTTCGATACTTGAATGTTTAATATAAGCATATAGTATCATTTGACGTCTGTTCCCTTTTCACGAACGTTCCTTGGATGAGAGTTTGGACATCATAATTTTGCTTAAGGACAATTTGGCCTGCCTGCACCTAGATTTAAGACTTTAATCAGCATTTGTATGAAAGACGTCCAATTTTGCTATGATGGGGATAGGTATCGTCAAATTGAAGGCGTTGCAATGGGTAGCCCTCTCGGACCGGTTCTACCTGACATCTTTATGGGGCATCTGGAGAGTAACCTATTAGCGATGTCATTGAAGCAACACATTTTACACGAGGTATATCGACGATACGTTTCTTGTAGTTGACAACGTCCAGCATGCGAAAGTCCTTTTGGAAACTTTAAACACATGCCATCCTAATGTCAAGTTCACTATGGAAAGTGAATCAGATGATTTGTTTCATTTTCCTGACATTACACTTAAAAGAAGAGCAGATGGTTCACTCATAAGATCGATTTACCGGAAACCGAGCTGGACCGGACAATACCTACATTATAACAGTTGGTGGCCAATGAACTATAAACAATCCCTAGGTAGAACTTGTTTTACAGAAGAGTAGTAGGGAGAGTTGTATCATATATGTGGAAATTCGTTACAGCTAGGCTCACACAGACAGCCGCCACACTTCCGGAAAAGCACTGTACGCGCGTTTCATCCTTGGTGAGGGGGCTACCCTGTCCTCTGCACGGCAGTAACGTGTAAGCCAGTGGATAGTGAGCGGCAAAATATCACATCTAGTAACTTATTCACGATGGTCGTAGCCGTCCCCGTAGCTCAGTGGTCTCAACGACGGACTGGCAACAGTCGAGTTGCGGGTTCGAGCCCTACCAGGGGTCCGATGGAATGCGTACTGCTGACGATTCCTGAAAGGATGAAACGCGCGTACAGAACTTGTTTTGTTAGACACACCGAATATGGTCTGAAGAGTCACTCAAGACTGAGTTATGTTATTTCGAGTCTAACCTACGCAATAACGGCTATCCGAATAAATTTATTGCTAGGTATGGGAATAAGGTTGCTAAGAAAGAAAAACAAATGGATGTCCCAAAGAAAATGGCCATCATCATGTTACCATAAAAGGGAACAGAACGACAGAAGACCGTGCTACCGATTACACCAAGCCAGAAAATAATGCTACTAAGCAGCTGAGCACGTGTTGTTACATCAAACCAAGAAGTTGTTCCATGAGTCCAACTTGGAAAGGCTTCACTCTCAGATTACCGCCTCATGTTTTTATCAATTCGCTTGTACTTGCGATAGCATGTACATTGGCCGAACCGAGAGACTATCAACTAGGATAATGTAACATGTTCCAAGAAACCTAGCAAATAGAGGCCCTAAAATCCTGGCCAGCTCAACCGCTCCGCATCCGGTCGATTGTGCCTTGTGCGAAAACCCACGTGACGCATTCAAGAGGTATCAGCAGAAAAACAACCCGAGCTTGCTTCGTTTTACTGAAATCTCGGCCATTCGGCAAATGAAACCTAACCCTTTGAAAACAGGTCGACCTTGTGCAAGCATTACCTTGCCCTGGTAAGATGTAGGCCATGACTGATTTTCTCAGTGTTTTATTGATTTCCTGAGTGATCATTTTCAATTGCATTCCTTACTCTTTCCAAGATTAGTCTGTAAGTGGCTGAATGAGAATGCACGAAATAAGCTGAATTCATGTTATCCCGTAAATATGTTGTTCGTTCTTGCTCTCTTAAAATTGCTGAAGTGAAATGGCTGCATGAATTTATTATGCTTTTGCGCTCTAGGCTAATGCGCATCATAAGTCTTGCTCCAAACTCCTTCGTTTTCTTGCTTTTCTACGTGATTATTATAAAACACGGACGATGACAGTGGCTTCTACTTCGTCTCAGCCGTCATTTCCAATTCGTCCTGGCTAACATCTTCCTATCATCATTGTGGATCGATCCGTCTTGAACACAAATCGCTCGTTTTATTTCTCCTAGTTGTTTGCTGACTTATACTCCCACCTTAGGGTACATTGAACTCAGTAAATGCACCTGACGAACGACTGCTTAAATCTAAAGAACAACGATAAGGGAACTAGCCGACACAGCCGCCATGTAGATGCGCTGCCTTGCAGGCATATATACGTGATTTAGATAATAAAATGTAGTACCAGAAATGGTCTAATTCACTTACTAGTCACTAATGATTCGTCACTGACGGCTTAACAATTGTTATTAGGTAGTTAGTAACGTGCTTTGACTCTTGTGGGTTTGTTATTAAGGTTGTTTTACGACAGACTCATGACGCATTCCTAGCACTTATATTTAAAACCGTCAAAACCTTCCATTTCAGACCTTTGTGGTTACTTACCCCCAGGTTGAGAAACACTGGCATAGAACTACAAGGGGATAGTATCTAGTGAACGATTGATACTACTTATTCCGGGTCTAATAAGCGCAACCAATGTCTGTGTTAAATCTCAATGAAGAGATATTAGCACTTAAATTCCTATGTAAGTTGGGGTTTCATTCCGTGGCTTAACATTGCTACAACGCAAGTTCCATCTAACGTCCAGTCGGTGATGTTGTCGTTTCATCGTTCACCAGTGGACGCATTGCGCAGATAGATACAACGCTTTACGCAGCACTGGTCAAACACACCTCAATGCATGTACGACGTTTCACATATGTTAAACTCAATCAAGTAGTGTATTCACTTAAACTCTGTGTACTAACTTCTGTAATACTTAAACGGTTTTTCTCCGATCATAAATTTATCCTGAAATGGGGACGAGCGGATGCCTGCCCATGACGCTATCAGGAATTAGCTAACTTTGAAGTGATGGATCTAGGTGGAGAGGTGCGTTCACCAGACAAATCACGCGGTCCTTCATTCCATCAACACTACAAATGATGGTGAGAAAAACCACGTCACGTACACACCAGCTTTCGTAAACTCGGCCAAGGCTGCACCTCACGGGTGCATAAAAACTACAGTGAACCACGCACGCACCTCAGCGGCCGTTTTTACCATTCCCCGAGAAGAATAAATAGAAAGCACATGCCATTCGTGCTGTGTGTGTAACGTCGTAGCAGCAGCATGGCACCGTTGACCGCAGCCGAAGTCAGCAGTCTGTTGGCCGAGCTAGGGCCGCATGCGGAAACTCAGGAGAAAAAAGAAGCCCTGGGTGTGTCGGCATACAGAGCGTGAGTTTGTTTTCGTGACTTGTTGAGTCGTTTCATTGTTTTCCTTGATCATTGTTTATGCGTCTCCGAACTTTCAGATTGTTTGGGGCAAAGCCGGAGTATATTAACTTATTCTCCAAGCTTCAAGGCCTTACGATCGACAATGTGTTCGACTCCAGCGGCATAAAGTACTACGGTGCAACGTTGGTTGACGAGTTCGTGAAGATCGTGCAGGCAGCTGCTGATGATGCGGCCCTGAGTAAAGTTCTCGAGGATAACGGCAAGGCTCATACTACCCGAAACGTCAACAAAGAACAATTTCTAGTGAGTTTGTCATTTCGCATTGTCAATCAAGATATCCCAACTGGTATGGATTTAAAAAAAGCCCATTAGGTTATCCAGAGCCAGCATTAAAGATGATTACCTTTCGATAATTCACCATCAGTCTAGTGCAATCATATACCAGTTACATCAGTTAGACAGACTGCTGAGGAGGTTACAACTGAGTAAAATCAGTTTAGAAGAGGTCAGCTATCGCTATTAATCAGGTGAACGTTGGAGCCTTCACGCGAGCCAACTGAGTAGAAGTCATTATCCGCTCGGGCCAGGGCAGCTGTAAGGCTTAAACAAATCGCCTCTAAGTGCATAAGGCAGGGCTTCAGCCGCTTCCGCGCAGATGGATATTAGAAGCCGCTAATTTCACCCCGTTTAACTACCTCAGCAATCGGGCTAATTGATGTAACTGGTATATACTTGTACTGGCATGATGGAGAAGTATTGTAAACATCAGTTCACTAACACTGAATTTGTCTTGATTTTTCTCACGAAATGTAATTGATTGCTTGCATTTCCAGAGTGGAGAACCAGTATTTGTCGACTTCTTCAAGAAAACCTTAAGCAACGCACAAAACGTAGAGTCAATGGAGAAATTGCTGCATCATATTTTTCCAATTATTGCCGGTCACCTCTGATGTGCATTCCATCACGAATGATCACAACCTGATTTTACTCTACTCTGGCTTGCATGAATGAACAATAAAGTGATTCTTAAAACGATTTCTTCTTACAGTTTTAAGGCGCCTTGATAACCTTTGTCCATAATGCCATCCGCATGGGATAATTACCATATAATAATGGAGACTACGAACTATCCAGTCCGGTTACCTTATGAAACAAGTACCTTAGCCTCCCGATGGGAATATAGTACGTATTTTCGGGGTGCCACTGACGATGTAGAGAGAAACATTGATTGCACATTAGAAGGAATACCGAGGAGAGTGATATTCATCAGTCTGGAAGAAAGTTCGTTTGCACCATGTGTAACAATACCTGCGATAGTTTGAATGTGTTAAAAGCAAGAAGAGCCGGCTGATTTTTTATGTGAGGTTTACGCCAATTCACCGGTTATTTTTATCTCCGTGTGTTCATCATCAAGTCCTCCTGCTAATCTGTTGAACTAGGTAGGATATGTGGTTGCCCGTGCATCCTTAGCTGGGTACTTCTGGCTAAAGTTAACAAAACAACAGGCGTGGTAGTCGACATCCCCTATCAAGTAGGGATTATTCAAAGGCATCCATTGGTCCAGGATTAGAGGTCTGCCATCTCCATCTAATGAGAACAAATGCGATCGCAAACGCGTCATTGTACACAGTGTTTTCGGGCGGGAAACACACAATTCCCATTTTCTTCTGCTTTAGTCCTGGCTATCTAATTGGCCGTTGATCGATTCAGTGCAAATTGCGGTCTACATTAAGATTGTGCATCGCAGTGCACGCACACAACGATTACTTCAAATGACCCTCCAAGCAGTCATTAACCGCTGTGAAAAGCGTTGTTCGCCCTCATCCTGTGGCTTACGGTAGAGATGAAAACCAACGTTTCATATGTTCTCGCATTTGGAGGCCGATATCTCCACCTGATGAGATCACATAAGACCGAACAGCGTCACGATGTGCGGTGTCTTTGGGCAGACAGCACACAATTGCGAGTGCTCTTCACTAGCTCGAGGATGTGGGGGAGGTATTGAGTGCAAAATTTCAACTACTCGAAGAGCACACTGTAGGCGTCAAGCATAATGAGATGTCACACTTCAGTAATGGCGAAAGCAAGAGCACTAATGAATACGGTTGGTGTTGGAGCTGTGAGCTCTTAGTCATCCATCATCATCATCATCATTATTATTATACACGTTAGCTGAAGGTGGAAAACCCGGCAGCTATTGTGCCGCAGTACAAAAGACAAGAAAAGGAAAACAAACAGTGGCACGCCGGCTGAATTCCCAGTAACGGATGAACATCTTTCCGTAGAGCCAACCGCTGGCAATCGTGCCGTAACAGTTATATTGTGCCTAACGAGTGAGATCGTGATTGGAGGGGATGCTAAGCAAGGGGGTGGACAAAGGAACTCACAACACAAACGCCATTGGGGCTGGCTCCAAGCTATATCAACAAGTATGTTCAACCAAACGTGTTCACCGTCCTTCGGACCCCATCCAGGCAGTCGGGATACACCAACCGACGCCAAATTCGAAGTGAGGGATTTCATCTCTCTCGACCCAGTCATCGTTTGGCCTCCCCTCCTCCTCTTCCAACCGCACCCCCGGCGCGCAAACAATGCAGTCGCGGAAGTCGGTGTGTTGGCATGTGCAACCCGTGGCTCAACCATCGGAGTTTGGTGCGTGAACTAATGGTGCTGACCGGTTCACTCGCTCTTCTTGCACCAAATACGCGACGCCGAACGCGCTTATTTTTCACGCGGTGCTCCCACCAGACATCAGCTAACCTGCGAATGCAGCGATGATCGAAAACGACGAGTTTCTTAATGTCTGTCGACTTGATAGGCAAGGTTCTTAGTCATTCACAGAACATAATTTAGCATCAATAAGGAATAATCATTCTTCGCTTTATTACCGAATACGCGGTTTGCAATTGCTTAGTACCCGGGATTAGGGGTTTATCACCAAAAGCGAGACAGCTGCGTTTTATTGAGAAGTTAGGAAACAACCTGAGAGTCGGCTACAGAACTTTCTTTAAGGAAGTAGTTGATTAAATTCAGTGATTGAGGCTGAGTATTTGCTGTATTAAGCCGATGTTGGGGTGTGTATGTTGGACACGCTTTATTTATGGATCACGATTGGAGAGTTATTAGTTGTACACAATCCTGATATGTGATTTTGCGTGGTAAATTGCATACGTGTTTCAAGTCCCATCATGAAATCGAATGCTACCCATTCTGTTTACATCAAAATGGTTCTGTTTGCATTGATCAATAAAGTATCAAGGGAGCAAGTGACATATTGCAATCCGTTTTCACGGCCGATTTCACAGTTTCCATTAGTTTGACTAAAAATATCGACGCGTGTGTTATGCTTCATTGAACTTGCCTTTAGAGACGATTCCCACATATCATTCTGAAGCGACAGTTTCTTTTGAAGTTGCATCCAAATGCAGTTTAATTAGCTACTTAATTGAAACTGAAGGTCAAATTCTTATTGCGGGATTTAAGATTAAGTTGTTATTATATGTAAGCCACGACACACTCGGTCTTCTTTTGCTTATTGTTCTGAGATTGCAGTCCCATTTATCTACATGACAGTAATACTTACTTGTGTTTCCCTCTTTTATTCCGAAAAAGAAGGCCACACTGCCTACATGCAACTGTCCATTAATGTTGAGAAAACAATTGTAACTTGCCCGGATACGTCACAGCAGAACTCGTTGCATTTTGCTTTAGAAGATCGACCAATGCGGAATCGGGTAAGCCAGTAGAGGTCCAGGAGCCTCACCAAGAATAAACGTAGTCAAGCAAGTCCCAGATGTCGATAAAGAACGGGGCAGCTGTTCCATACTACTTGCGCTCAAGATTACTGCTTATCTACGTTGAATTACGAAGAGTTTAAGTCTACGAACAATCTGTTGCACAACAGTGATTCTTCAGACTATGACGGCGATGCATTGAATGATAACTAGGTAGCTTAAGACCACAAGGTAAAGTTTGCCGCATACATTCTAACTTGTTAGATAAGCTTATGGTTGATTTGATGTGAAATAATAAAGCATCTAGTGCATATTTTAGAAATCGTTTACCCGAGAGTAGGTATTGAGACGACGCAACTATAGAAAAGATATGACTTTATTATGGTTCTTTCAAATCCACATAGGGTTGTAGTGAGCGTCGGAACATTTTCACTTCAAGCTTAGTAACCTGGGCCCAGCTGCTCATGTTGATTTGTGAAGCATTTGAAAAGGCCTGTTGTGGCACGACTGTAGATGTATGTACTTAAAAGTCAAGCATGGAACCTGTCACAAGTAAGTTGCAACTATTAAGAAGTACAAGTGGGTGGTTTGTTTTACGTATTTCCCCCTGGGCTTTTGTCTCATCAATACCTCGCGCATACGTGCTCTTAACGGTGTGTCCACGGAGTTCAGGAAGATGTTAAACCCCGCTTGATAACTGCCTGTTTTATGACATCCTACACAAAGTTTTATAACCTGACTTCGGCAGTGAAGTTCTTGTACTATGTGTCTTTGTAACCAGAGAGTCAGGACGTGGTTGAGGTACACGTCAATCTGGGTCGCTTCAGCGACACAAGTAAATGAGTATCATCGGAGTTCCGCATCTTCATACTCTAATAATAGGACTGCCTGGTGCATACAACTGTAACAGCTTGTGGCTACGCTTACTTATTACGCAACACCTAACTAGTGGGTCATTATCGCGGATCAGATGCTTATACTCAGCAGCGGCTGTCCCTACATGTGGCGTGTGTCTGCCTGTCGAGCAAACACTCACCACTGACTTGGCTTCAGCTACTTGGTTTATGCGCTGTATATCTTCAAGCCAGAATACATTTTGTTCGCTGCCAGTGGGGTGTGTAATGTTGCTCTAGCGTTATTTGACTACAAACCGTTACTGATTCGCAGGATCGCGTTAGCTGCGCGCTTGTGGACTTTAACATTGACGCCGTAGTCGTTAAATGGAATTAGTCTTTATGCGTCAAATTGTTCCACCTGATTCATTTCGCAAAGAAGAGAATCCTAATATATCCTTTGCAGTTTGGAACCGATGAGAAATATCATGCGGTTACAATCATGAGCGTTTCATAATTACTAATCCTTATGTCTCTACTACTGACCATTAATATGTTAAACTGTTTCGATAACACTTGGGTGCAAAGAATGAGAAGCGTTTAGATGCGCTAAGGTTGTATGAAAACACATCCCGGTCACACCAACTGAAGTATATGCATGTTCCTAGGGGGTTACAACAACCGGTGCTTGCTGCACCACGATATTCTTCCTACCTACGGCAGGAAGAAGAAGACGTTAAAGAATTTTAAGCCAAATACAATTGTCCTAGCTGAAGGCTACTATAATAAGATTCTGTCGGCTAAAGTGCAAGCGGTAAATGCTATCCAAAACCTGCGGTTGGCATTCTTGGTAACAAGGCCTGAGAGTGACTACTGATGGATGACGATCACAAGCTTACTTAGGAAACTGCATGTAAATTACTGAGGCAAAGCGAAAATGTGATTTAATAAATAATACACTATAAAGATAATCACCCCTCAGAAGTAACCCACGTAGTAAACCTCGGTTTTCACCGAGCCACAAACGCTCCTTTATGTGCTACAGGCATAGCGAAAGACGCGAAAGAGTAACTGACTGTAGACGCAGGCAATCCACCTTCCACAAGTTCTTCACGGTTGGGCACCTTCTGCGCATTTGCCGCTCGACGGTGCTTCCACGTCGTGTTTACTACGCTCCATCAAATGCTCTCAGGAGAGTAGAGAATTACTATGCTACCGTTTCTTACTTACTTACTTACTTACTTACCTTATTTCTTGCTTACAAACTACTACGGCGTATGTGCTCGGAATATCTGCATACACTGTAAAAAAGTAGATTTAAGGTCGACCTGAGCTTCTAGCAATCAAAACGGAGGCCTCTGTTATGTTAGTCAACAATCTTACACTACCTGATCCTCCATCTGTCTCGACCTAATCTATTTTACGTTCTTGTACTAGTGAATCACTCAATCTACTGGGGCTGTTTGAGGTATGGTTTACTCGTTGGGTTGACGCTTTTACTCTTCCTTTCATTATAGTTAACAATGAAGACCCAACTTGCTTGGTGTAAATGAAATTAACCATATGCCATAAATAATTCAAACCGCCAAAATATTGGACCATATTCCAGACACCACTCCATTGTTGAGAAGGTAAGCTTATATGCTTGTTGAAACATCGCAGTGTAAACTACGTAATTTCAAAGTTTCCTCTAACAACAGAAGGAACGACTATTCTAACTTTTGAACTCCAGGAGCTAGACATTTATCATCCGTCCGAAAGTTAAGTTAGAGATATAGCACCCCCAAAAATTGCATATTGTCGCCTGTACACCGCTTGTGTAAGGTCAAGGCAAACGCTTCAGTACAGAACGCCGATGGCACCTTCCGTATCTCCGGTAACTATAACTGGACTGATAAAGAAGTTGCGGTATCAAGACATTACCCTGTTCCGTGGATTGATGACTCATACACTACTCTGGCAGACGGTCAGAAGTCTTTTGAAGTTGGTTCGGTGCACTTATAACCTCAAGTAGACCAGCAAGACTCCACCACGGGGATAAGGTGTGTTTGCAGCATCCGGTTCCGGATGGGCCTGTCAAACGGTCTCCAAGGCGACAGCCACTGGATGCCTGTGCATTCAGTGGGACCAAGGGTGGCTTGCGCTTCGCCACCCACAGCTCATCCACACACAACATATCCGGTGTAAACCGGGAGGAATAAGACTGGGAGGCATGTGGATATGAACCACGTTTCAAAAGCGGAAAAGACCAGCACATCATCATAGGCAAACACAAGAACGCTGTATTTGGGAATCAAGCGTCTACAAGCCGGTGGTTGGACCGTAGTCCGTTCCACACATAAACTATGCATGTAGAACCATTCGTTGAGCTTAACACGGTTACGAAGACCGTGCACCCCGCCTCCTGCCGGAACGACCAGCTGCTTCCTAGAGCCAGTATGAAAGAGGTGGTGGGTAATAGAGAGGTAGGCACCTTGTTAACGGGCACATCAAGTGCAACCACACCTGGGATGTCAGCCAACAGCCAATCAATTGTAACGAAGATATTTAACAAAATAAAGCGAATAAAATCTACGTATATGCTGATTGAACTTTCACTAAATTAGCATAAGAAGTAAGTATATTGTCAACAAATCCACGATGAATTCAATATGACAGGAAAATGGCTCAAAAAGATTATGCAAAAAATGAGAAGAAAATTAACGAGATTAACCACATTTCACATAAACAAACTGCACAATTAAATATATGATTATTCGGGGATATCTTGATGGGAGATAACAATGCAGACCGAACACCTAAAATAAAGTACTCAGTATGCAAGTACACGGTAAGTAAATCAAATGCAGCGCACCTACCAACGCTGCGCTGGTTCTGCTTACCTTCTCAGCAGCACCCAACGCCTTTTTCATACTTCCAAGTGGCCTCTCTGGTGGTTCGCAAGGCCTGCGTGACTCAGGTACTTGTGACCGCATGTGCTACAGCGCTATGCGCTGGACGTCGATGGAGTACGTACTATCGGTGTCTCTCGCTTCCGCATTTGCCGCACCTTCCCCGGATGCACGAGGGCTTTCACCTGCACCTCGGTAAATGCCTTCCTGATCAAATCGCGCCAAGCATTCTAATCAACCGCCTTTGATACCCAACACTTGAAACCAACATTGGAACGCGATCGGCTCAACTTGATCAAGTCCTAGTAACGAAGCTTCGGTTTCTCCACCTGCTGCCTCCGCACACTCAGCTGACCATACGGTAGATGTTTCGGTATACACGTAGAATTCATAAGGTGCAGCCACCTCAAGTGTCTCACTAAAAGTACGTAGTCCGCTATATACATTATACTTTGGTGCAACACTTCCGCGTGCGCTACTCTGTCCCACAAGAGATGCGCAGGATCAGTCGCAGATACACTTGATGGAACCGATTGAAGTAACACATACCGGCACATACTTCACGTTTCGCTGCTGTATAGGAGAAAGGACAGCACCATTTATTTGCAGACTATCAGCTTTGGGCCAAAGTAAAACTGGTGAGTGTTCCATACTTGTTACACAAGTTTCCCGTATTCTGCCGCTGCCTTCAATATGCGGATACAAAGCTCACTGTGTATTCGCTGGTCAGTCTAAAGCATATTCTCATGGTAGCAGAAGCGGGTGAGTGCTTTGTAATACTTCAGCACCAATGCTGATTTGCGACACCATCGCATATTGCACCTCAAGTGGAGGCTGAAAGAGACAGGCAGTGTTGCATGTGTTAAAGATGCGCTCGAATTTGACATCTGTCGAAGCCCTATGTGTAAACAACACACAGCCGTCAGCGAACAGCAACGTACGGATAGTTGCCACACAGACTAGAGTTCTCGCACCGAAACGACGGATGTGCAGCAACCCACCGTCAACACGGTGCTCCACACGAACACCGTAAGCATTGGCCGACTCAAACGCACATCATGGCATGAAAATAAATATTAAACAGGGGAGGAGCTAAGACACAGCCTTGCTCCACACTAGAGACAACTGCAAGTCATCCGAGGTCTCTCCACTCAGCTGCACCCTTGCCCGCATACTAGTGTTCAGACATACAATTAAAGTTACAAACTTAGGCGGGCAACCAAACTTACCCAACACCAACCACAATGACTCGCGGTACACCATATCAATTGCCTTGGTGAAATAAACAAAATGCGAATGAAACGGGTTGTGTCACTCTCTGCACTTCACTTGCAACTGACGGGCAGCAACCACCATATTGATGGTGCTGCGACCCGTAAGATATCCACATTGACTTCCGCCACGTTCGGTTCAACATTTCGGTAATTTGATGCCGCGATAATTCTTGTAACATTGCTTGCTCCGTTTGTTCTCGTACAGTGGTAGCACAAGGGCATTCTTCAGCTCTGGTGGCACCTACATGGGAATAAGCGCTATCAGTACGCGCGTGGGTTTGCACCACTACAACACACTTCTCTTTGGAATACATTCTTCATCAGAAGTACTTCAGAGGATCATTAACAGTTTGGTGCAAGGAATACTGCTTGCACCTGTCTATCTAGATAAGAGTCAAATTTCTGGTCGCATTGACTGCGAACATGACATCGCTTGGATTTTCTTTGGAGAAACCCGATTAACACACTTTAATGGAAAATCCAGCCCATGCTTGACTCCCCGAGAACATGCCTCGACTGTGAGCTACAAACATTTATTTTTGTAGTAACACACTATGGGCGCTTACTAACTTATTTCGCCACCGCGCACGCAACACTGTACAAGTTACAACACAAAATACCAAGTGGCGTTGATCAAGTAATTAATAAAGGTATTCGGTGATCTCAAGGCAGCCATGGATATAAATAATCTGTTTGTACACCTTGATTCCAGAAGGTCCATCACTCTCCGATGGGATGCCATAGCATCAGGGCTCGGCACCATACTGTCGCACAAGATGGGTGACCAGACAGCAAGACTAATCCCATTTGCCTTTAGGAGCTTAACGTCAGTGAAGGAGAACTACGCACAACTCCATAAGGAGGCGTTGGCTGTTATGTTTAAAGTAAAAAGTTTCACCTGTATCGAAATCGTTACTGACCATAAACCGCTGATAATCTTGCTTTGTAAATGTGAAGACAACAACTGGGTGTTTTCTCCCCGTCTGCAAAGTTGTGACTTACTGTTATCGGTTTACCAATGCATTATCTCTTGTGTTCCTGGAAAAGCCAGCGACATTGGAAATGCCTTAATGCCCTGATCGTTGAATCATCTGCCCGATTGCATTTAAGAACCGACTGAATTAGTCCACTTAATGCAACACTTAACCAGGAAGCCGATGTTAAACGAGAATTTCTGCTGTGAGACAAATAGCGATTTGCTCCACAGAAAAGTTACAAGTTTAGTATTCCAAAGATTGCCTGAGAAATATGTCTCGGAATTGTTAGCTTACTTCACCGGACGTACAGAATACAGCCACAAACCTTACTGCCACTTATGGGGGTCAATAACTAGTATACCGTTTCGGTTACGACTATATGTGCCGGACGAAGTGCACAAATCTTACCCAGATATCACCAGAATAAAAGGCTTGCGTGGTGGTTTGTTTAGTGGCGCGGCATCGATAGCCACATGGAATGATCGATTGGCTATTTTTGTCCACCGCTCAATTTTTAAAAGTTCGTTTATCTGTGCACACTACAAGTTTAGTAATTTGTGACGCAACTCCTCGTGTGTGGTCGATTTACTTCTTGTCCGGTGACATCAAGTTGCACCTAAATTTAGATGTATAATAAAGATTGGATGCCGGGAATGGATGAAAAATGTCAACCAACAAATTATTCTATTGCACAGGATATTCGAGTGATTTTACTCTGTCAAGTTCTCTAAGACGCGTACGGCCTATATTAGGTCTATTCATATTAGGCCATCTACGCCAGTTCCCTTGGGGACAAGCATGACGCTGGCGGATTAGAAGTGCGCAAAAGAATAACTAACAAGAACGTAAAGAATCCGTTACATATATATTAGCAAGTGATGTAGAAAAGCTCTTCAAGTCTACAGAAGATAGTTTCGATAAGTATATCGTTATCATCAAATCCTCACCAGTATACATCAGTTGGAGTTGAGAAACACACCTGAATAATTGTGCAACAATTCATAAAGGATAACGGTATCAAAAAACGATAGGTAATGCAGATAGATCAAGATCGTGGTTGGAGGATGACGGTAAGCTAGTTAGGTAGGAAGCAATAACCTCAACACACAAACGTCCTTGAAGTCAGCTCCTTGAAATATCAACCAGTGTACCCAGCCAGATGAGATTATAGTATTCTAAACCTCAACCGGCAGTCGGGATACGCCGGCCAACGCCAAGTTCGTAGAGATGATCTTCATTCCCTAAATTATTCATCACAATGTCCTTCCCCCTTTTCTTACATCCACAAACCCGAGGCGCAAACAACGGACTTCTCAAGAGTCAGTGGACTGATATATGCACAAAATCGCTCTGCCATCCTATCCTGATGCGGAAAATGACGGTGATGATCAGTTAACCATATCTTACAGCACTAAATGCACGAAGCCGAAAACAATAACCACTCACGGAATATCCACACGCAATATGAACAAAACTAAGAACGCATCGATGATGGAATGTAACTAACAAATTTATGTCTGTCTACTACATGCTTTTCAAGTTGATTGCATCCATAGTGCAATTGAATTGTTAGCTAAGGCTCTGGTTTGCATCTGCAAGCTAAATGAAAATGCTCATAATGCAATTGAATCGCATCCGGTGTCATTTCTACGCATCAAGCGCGCGCAGTGACCTTGGTATTGAGCTAGCTCAAAGCACGCAATGACTGTAGATTTAACAACCCTTGCATGAAGCTAGAATTGGCGGTGTGTGGTGTTGAAGAGTGCGCGTCCTACCCTGCATTCAGCAACGGGGCCTAATCTGAAACTAGTTCTACGCAGCTTAAGGGCACAAGCTTGTCCAAACACCTAAAGCGAGTAAGTATAAGTGCACTTAAATGTACCTAAAGACATGTCTTGCGAACGGCACCAGTTGAGGGGGGGGGTCTAGGAACACGTTAATGCGGTGAATTATCAGCGATCTCATGGCCAGTTTTGCACAGGCGCAGCCCACGGTTTCAGGATACCTACGAACGCTAGGGCATGCGTAGGTATTTGGTCTATGGTATCGAGTCAGACAGAGGTGCATGGCTGCGAATGACCAGGAGCGATGTGACGGGCTAGCGATTGGCGGTCTGCTGAGTAGGCTAGTGCCCAAATGCGACGGTGGCAATTTCCTTACAAAGTGAGTAACCCTGCTTTGTTACAGCAGGCCTGGCTTACCGTCATAGTGTTTGCAGTACATCAACTTGCTGGACCCTGAATCAAATGAGACACTGCGACCGAACTGTCGGCACTTTCCGTTGGCTGATCGGTACACGCACATGCAATGGCGGACTGGTGCAGACTCAACGTAAGAGCAACTGACACGCGTCAACTGAATTCGTATCCCGTACACACTTGCGTGTTACGTTAGCACAAAGGAGTCCATGCATTGTTGCCTGGCAGCATTGTCTAGCCATTTCACCGGCTGTTCTCCAGCAAACGTACTTGGCCGACCCAGCAACACTTCAGTCCGTTCCTACGGTAGATGCATCTGTAAATCCCTTTATTCTGTGAGATTGATAACACTCAAATCCTGTAAAAACGTAGTCCAATATCGCAGATGGCAGTACAAAGGTATATAACGGTCAGATAGACAACACATCACATGTCCCGTAGGATGGCCATAATGAAGAGAGTAAGATTACGTAATGAATGAACCAATGAAATGGAGTATGACTTGGTGATTTCGCAGAGACGTTTTCATGATAACTGGTATACATCTATTTAGTTGCAACTAATCGCTCGACATAATGAATACTTTTGGCACGAAGCTATAAATTCGAGAACTTAATTTTATACATGAAATCCCCTATATTATTTCAACAGAGAACATCAGAATAAGTAGGTTCCGGGATGACACGGTTAATACCACCAACCGGCGTTCCGGCGGGCTCGGTGTGTCCGGATATAAATACAGTCCCAGGTGCGTGACTGCGAATGATCGTGGTCTGGGGTTTAAAAGTAATGGCGTACTTGTAAGTAAAGCGAAGAAATTGGCCCGCGTAACTTGTCACTGAACTCTGGGTTGATAGGTGACCAGATGGATAGGAGAGAAACATTGTGAATGGCACGCTGCAGAGGGGGCTAATACCGTGATACGACTGCTACATTCTTGTTTATATTTGTTTATGTAGCGAAAGATCTATACACCGTAAGTCCAACGCAGTACCCCATATCATCCAGCCCAGTTACTGTGAGGCACTGCAATCGCCATCACGTGTTTGCACTTTAGGTATAAGTGCGATGTCTTGGTGGTTACTGTGTAGGCGATCGCGAAGACGATTACCTTAGTCGCTTTAGTGGTTCGTGTACTCTAACCGCTGCACCACTAACAATTGGAGGACGACTCATGATGCATCGCATACATTGTCTTAGACTTAGAATTGGACAGTATTTGACCACATAGTTCTCTGAAATGCTTCACAATAGGCAACAAACATTGATTTTGCAGCTTGAGATGAACCAGTGACCTACATCCGACGTGTTGTCTTAGCGTATTTTATAGTAGCGGTTCTCACACCGCATTTTGTAACCCACAGCACTATGCAACTTAGGCATATCCACAGTAATGCTTAACCGAGCGACTAACAGATTGACTCTTCCTTTTCTTGGCACTGTAGTCCTTTTCGTGATACTAACTACGTAACATGAACTGGCGACCCAACTGTACGTAACAACAAATGACCATTCATCATCAGCAGCAACTGAGTCCTAATGGCTAAGAATCATGCGCATACACTCTGGTTGGTTTTGGCAACACCTAACATGGAAACTGCTGGGACCTATCTGTAAAAGCACTAATCATGAAAACCATCACTTATAACTGCATGTCGAATAAAAGGCTTTATGAGACATAAAATGGAAAACACCAGTTCCAATTCTATACATGTATGACAATAAAATAGGAGCAATTTACAAATCAGCACATAGCATTGCGTCAGCTTCATTCATCCTGACATGATCCATCATGTGCTGGCAGTTCTAAGACGTCACACAAGCTTTCGTTTCTGACAAAATTCGCTCCATAGAAAGCATTCTGCACTCGGTCTTGCAAAGTACACACACAGCATCATTCTGAAACATCTCGGAATATCTCTGTCTTATCACTTGCTTTACATGTACCTTTAGGTTGCTCCAAATACACTCAATTTTGTTCAGTTTACTGGGTTCATTTTATTGACCTAAATATACATATTTTGTACTGGTGTTGTCAATGCTATGCATCGCGAGGCTCCGGTTTTGACATTCAGACATAAACCTTTGTGTTCAGGCTAATTGCTTGCGCATGGAGTTCTTGCGTGCTTCAGCTTAGGGCTTGCCAAAGCAAACCAGAAGGTATCCGGATGATTCCTGTCAATCAGAACTACATCGCTGCGAATGATGGGAGGTCATGTGTTGTTACTTACTATTGCGTCCCTGGTTCATGGAAGGGGGATGGTACATATTTTGTATCACGAGGAGGATTACCTTGCGCGGAAAAGGAAGGGTCATTCTGTTAATCGTTCCCTTAAGCATTTTTTCAAAAATGTGGAAATTGCATAGCACTATTGGTTACGTATCACCACGTGAAGACAGTCACTGTGAGATACGCTAAGAAAACGCGTCGGATGTAAGCCACTGGTCCATCTCAAGCTGCAAAATCGATGTTTGTCGCCTATTGTAAAGCATTTTACAGAACTATGTGGTCAAATACTGTTCAATCCAGCGTCTAATTTGAGCCAATGTATGCGTTGCATCGTGAGTCGTTCTCTAATTACCAGTGATGCAGCGGTTAGAGTACACGAACCACTCAAGCGATTAAATTACTCGTCCTCGCGATCGCCTACACATTAACCACCAAGACATCGTAATCCATGTCTTCACGTACATTTACGTCCGCTTATACATAGTTGCATCAGGTGTTTGGAAAATCTTGTGCCTCTAAGCTGCGTGGAACAGGCTTAAGAATATGCACCGTTACTTAAGGCAGGCTATGCAGCGCACTCTTCAACACCACACACCACCAACTCATACATTCATGTAGGGGTTGTTAAGTCTGCCGTTATAGGCCGCTTTGGGCTTGCTCAATTCCAAGGTCACTGCGTGCGCTTGGTGCGTATAAATGATAGCGGATGTTATTCAATTGCACTATGAGCATGTTCAATCGGCTTGCCCACGCAATTCAGAGCTCTAAGGAAATTTTACTTCGAGGAATGTGACCTTAACTTTAATTCATCTGGCGCAGAAATAGCTGCCTTTTTACTTGATTTTCTTGACGACTTACAGCTGCTCCCCGTCAATGGTCAGCGCGTGCGTGGGTCCCTGCCAATCTTAAATGTTCACTTTGTTTTTCGGCTATCCAAAGCAAATATAATAAGAATGAAAACATGTAAATTTCTTCATTATACTCGGCTAATTTGAAGCAAGTCACAGCTAAGGGATGCTTCCTTGGCGTATTCTAATGTATTAGTCGTCCTTCTGAGAGCAGCCCCACTATTAGCAGATCGTTTCCAGTGAACGCAGTCCATATGCCTTCGTCAGCGGCGATGGTATAATGGAATGCTTAGAGTTTACATTGTCAAACAGCACTGTAGATATTAAAGAGTGTTGACAGCTTGCCGTAAACTCCCACTCTGCTTGAATCATACGACGAAAGCGCTTTGATAATGCTAACATAATTTCGGACAGCCTTTCTTGAAAAGACAGGCCTAAAAGAGCACATCGATTAATCGTGTCGAAAGCAATTTTCTTGTCGAATACCACGACTGCGGTGACTCAGCGATACATATGGCGGTACTCCGACGAATGATATACTGTGAAAATGTGATCAATACAGCCGCGACTATGACGAATCTCGGCTTGCTTATGGCGAAACTGGCTTTCACGAGTGGTAGCAATTCTGGAGATTATGACAAACGCGAGTATCTTAGTGGCAACTTAGATCAGAGCATTTCCTCAAAGATTTCGTATTCGGAGTCTGGAGTCTGTCTTGATAAATTGGACAAGTATGGATCGTATTCATGCTGTTTTGAGAGTTTCCTGCTACACAGTTTCAGTAGGAAATTGTGCATACCATCTACGAGAGCAGTTTCCTTGAATTCGAGGTGAGCTGGTTTGAATCCTATCCTTTCCTGAAGCCTTACTTATTTTTGCAGTCTGATCATACATTCGACTTCTGCAAGCGACGTTGGGTGCCGGGGTCTTCTAAGGAGAATGACTGCAAGTAGCCCGATGGAGATTCTGCTAACTCTGATTGATGAAGCGGCTTTTCTAAGTGTTTGACTCAAGATACTAAGCGTTTTTGACAAGCTATGGATTGGCTATCCACCCTGATCAAATATGTTCGCGCTAACACCAGGTTACCTTCTTCTCGTATTGTTTAACAGACGGAATAACGTCCTATGATTATCAAGATCAGCGTTAATTCCCATCCCTGTGCACGATTAACGATAGAGTCGCGGTCATTCCCATGCCTTCCATACTCGGCAGAAGACAAGGACCTGTTGCTACTGTTCCTGCCATTTGCGCAGATTAGTAGGCTAATCAACTGCTACGCCAACCGCAAATTAGACTTGCTCCCTCAAGCAACTTCATGTCCGCAGCAATACAGGCATCTACAAATTAGAGATTACCCATTTCACACGTACTTGAGCCCTGGCTTAGGTGCGCAATAAGGCCAAGCTGATCTTGTGTTCAATGTGTTTCGCAGCGTGACCCAGTTGAAACGACAGAAAGAGTAAAACATTTGTTATCTTGACCGTTAGTATGTATGGTGAATGAAGAGTTGTGAGCCTGACCCAGAAATCTGATAGCTAGAAAAGTCCGCTACTGTTTTTAAATAATCTACCGCGGATTCTCCAACTCTAACTTTTATCTAAAGCATTTGTTTACAAATATCATGAACAGTTATAGTTTTACCTGTTTTGCGTTTATTAGAGCAAACTGTTGAGGAGAAGAGACGTCTAGGATTTTGTGTAAATGAAGAAATTTAAGCAGCGTGCAGAAATCGATTATTTCCATCTCAAACGAATGTCACCATACGATATTCCCCGAGATATGCTCGATATTTTACATTAGGGTAGACCTTCAAATGCCATAGTTAAAGCTTTTGTACAGAAATCAACGAGGCAGGGAGGTCACTGGTAGGAGCCCAAATTATGGAAACCACCAACAGCTGTCACCAAGTAAAATTTTGACACGATCACGCATGGTACGATCATCATGGTACGATCATGCAAGATCGCTGGTTAACAACTTGTCATTTGACAGATATGTTCATGGATCTCAAAGGAGCTGCCGGATAAGCGTCCAACTAAGGAGCTGTTTTTCTCAACAGCTTCTGATCGATAGGTGCCAGTTCTTCTAACTCTTGAGTAGAAGCGCATTTAGCGTGCGATATCAAAGAAAATTTTGACGCGGTATGTGGCAGATGCCAGTGATAGTCTTGCACGATCTCTCAAAATGAAGAGTGTTTAGTCTATCAATTTCCGCGAGAAAAAAATACAACCAAAGTAATGCAACGGTGCTTATCTCCTGAGCCAAACAAAGTCGATGTTACAGGGTCAGCTAACAAGATGACAGCATCAGATTGCCGAGCTTTGGCTATGACTAATATCCTCAAATGTATTACTATAAGCTTATGAAAAATCAGTGTATATTCAAGAAAACATGTTGGAAATACCGCAGAGAATAGTATATTAATACGACGACAACGCTGCAGCCTTCACCTTTTCTGTTACTAAAACAAAAATGCAAGTTTGTGGCTTTTAGCATCATTCACACCTACCTTGTTCGCCAGTTCTCGCGCAGTCTGACTTCCACATGTTTCCAAACTTGAGGAAATATTAGCTAGACAAAGTTTGCTCAACAGCTGTGATGTCATTGAAGCCCTAGAACAGGAATTGGAGTCACAATCTTGCTTACATTACCACTGAGCTATAGGCTTATTCGCACCGCTGTAGCAAGTGCTGTCCTTGAGGGTGATTTAAAAAGAAAAACGTTGTATTTTATGTCATGTTTTCTTGAGGCTGACAAATTTCATTCCACTCCTCATATTGCCAATTTATCTTATAGAAGCCTAATTGATGAGTGGATAACTATCTGAATACCTGTGGAACCGCAGAGTGTTGCAATAATTTTCGTTCACCAATAAACCATGCACTGTCGAATACCATAGTGAAACCCAGTCCGTTTAATCGTTGGGGCCGCATCTAAATTGCGGCTATCACTCAAAAGAAAAAGGTTTAAAGCTCGCCTAATGATGCAGTAATCACTAAGTCCTGAATGATAATCACGTGCAAAACGACATGGTATCGCTATGGTCAGTTTGCTGCAAAACTGAGCATTCGTGGTTGGAATATTTGTAAGCCGTATGCACTTAACTTGCTTCCGAGAAGGACAATCGATCCACTAGATCGGGCATAGTGAACTCCAGAGTATGAGCGGCGGATTTTGCTATTTCAAATCAGTGATCTGCTAGTTTTCACCGGTGCTTGAATACCATAACGCAACATCTATAATTTATGTGAAGAACTCTGATTACGTTCTGCGGAACGAAGCACACAGGTTTCTTTTGGGGTTTCTCGACTAGATAGCCAATTATTGTCTATCAGTATAATGGATAATCGAGCTATTGATGTGTGGCCACTGTAACTGGAATTACTTTTCCCTTGCTTCTACTAAGAAACCGCTTATTTCAAAACACTGACGATGTCACTTTGACTGGCGACAAGTTGTTTTGTAAGCAACTAACCAAGCTTGGTGAACTCAGCAACATCTGTGGGATCATTTGTATGTCAGCCAAGTAGGAACATGTTGCGCAAAGATTTGGTTTACTGAGTAATCTATACTTCATCGTGGGAGTGGATAGAAATTTAAAGGTGTAGGACTCGTCATAAGCGCTCTCTGTCGTAACACTGACCTGTCTTTGCCCACTGCCTAGTGCCGAGCCCAACACAGTCGAGGAAATTCAGAAGAGACAATTTGGCTGAGCAGAGCGAATTTATTTATTATTATTAATTTATGGTGCAGACACAAATCGTCATACCGACATTTTGTCCGTAAACTTCTTCCCCCGTGGTGTTTGACCTCGGAGTGATTTTCTTCAATGTTGCGGCTCAGTTGTCTTGCTGTGGCTCACACGAGGCCCACGCGCATGACTGGGATTCCGGTTAGACTACTACCGTAAGCGAGACTACAATGAGTTGTCAAAGTTGTTCACGGGTCCTAGCTTAGCGCCAAGAAAGAGTATCTCAGTATTAGGTCGTTTTACCCCTTAAACAAACCACTAGTGTGATATAAAAACTAGTACAAAATTACACCTCGCCTGTTGAACACTGAACAATGAACAATGATTTTATACGGGCTAAGAAGCATTGCTTTGCAAGCCTTATTAGTTGGCCTGCTGCGTTGGCGAAAAACCTTAATGAAAAAGCAGTTAGCAGTTTTACTGTCAAAATAATGGACTTATCGTCTATAATTCAACAGTTCTGCACCTCGAGCGTTTCCATAGCTTCAATAAGCGAAAAAGATATTTCTCGGGACTAGGAAGGAGAGTAGCGTCAAGTGACCAAAGGTAACTGACGGAGCGCATTATCCAACATGGGTGCAGAAACAACAGATCGGGAGAGAGCTTTCCATGGTTGAAAAACACGAAGAGAAGTATCTACGGCACGTTGACAGTTTTATTGTTCTGGTAACTTCAAGGTGTGGCCTCTAACTTTGCTTTTACTTGCTTGCAGTAAAGAGCGGCACGCATGGTTTAGGTTGATTAAGTTACATACGCCATAATCAACTGTCCCCGTAGTGGACGATACCGCCGGCTGAACACTTCCAAATGTTTCATTCTCTGCTGGTACGGAAGGTGACGCATTCCAGTGATGTATTTAGAAGCCCGGCGTTGAGGTTTGTCCAGTGCAGTAAGGTCATACTTTAGCCATGGCTGCCAGGCTTAGATTACGTATTCAACATGGGGACGATTATACGCATTCAGCATCTGTCAGAAAATAGTGGTGTTTAGTTGTCCGGGCGTCGGTCGCAGCAAGCCGACTACAGCTTGAGCAGTTTTCGAGGCCTTTGCGGATTGCATGGAACAACCCAAGTTATCCTGAACAAGGATGCCAAGGTCGCGTTCGACGGATGATCGCTGGAGTACTTGCCTTCCTTGGTTATAGGAATAGGTACTCTGATGTTATACACAGAGTACCTTCCATTTGTCCACCTTAAACTCTAACAGTTTTATGGTTGACCACTCATGTACCAAATCTGGATCATGCTGAAGTGAATTATGATTGGCATCTGCCTGAATCCGGCGCCATATCCTGAGCTCGTCGGCGAAAAGCAGGAAATTTGAAGCGATATTCCAAGTAAGCCTATTAATGAATACCAAGTACAACCATGTGTTAAAGAAACAATTTGTGATGATTGTAGACAGTCTATCCACAACTTGTCAAAACGCTTGGAGCGTTGGGCTGAGCACTTTAAAGGCAATTTAACCGGCCGAAATAGTTAAATTTCTCTCCGGTCACTGATCGCCCCGCTCCATGGGCTGTTACATTGAATCCACCCTCGCGCTCAGAAGTCGAACGGGTGACCGAAATGTTGAAGTAAATTAAATCCGCGGGACCAGATGCTCTTCATCTAGCCCCCTTCATATTCGGAGGACCTGCTCTTGTGGATGATTTACACTAGTTCCTAGTCAAACTGTAGGAGCAGGAAACTGTCCCAAGCGACTGGAGATGCTCCGTCATAGTCCCAATTTTCAAGTGAGGCTCAAGATCGGAATGTGACAGCCATAGAGGGAGCAGTCTGAGCTCCATCGCCTCCAAATTGCTTGCCTCTGTCCTGTTTCACAGATGTCTAGCACTAGTGAAAGCCAGATTTGTGAAGAGCAATACGGGTTTCGCCGAGGTCGCGGCTGCATTAACCACATCTTCATCGTGCGCCAGTTGTTGGAGCACCGTCACGTACATTGGCAACCCACCGTTGTCGTGTTCCTCGATATCAACGGTGCATTCGATTCGGTGGATAGACTTGCACTTTGGGACTGTCTACTCAGGAAAAATGTATCTGAGAAATATGTAATTTTTATCCGAGCATTATATGCGCGTAGCTCGAGCAGAGTGAGGGCTTACATCAAGCTATCGTTGCCCTTCATTATTTCCAGCAGTGTGAGACAAGGATTCCCGCTCTCACCTCTACAACTCCGGTGTTAATGAAGTCACGGAGGTTGCGTTTACAGGACATGAGTTAGAAGGTGTTGATCTGCTCCAAGGAGAACGACTTCTTGACTTGGAGTATGTTGACGAAATTGTCTTAATCTGTGACAGCTCCCAGACGTGCCAAGCCGCACTGGACAGATTAGAACTGGCTGTCATCCGTTTGGGGCTTTGCTTTGCACTATCGAAGTGCAAAGCTTTCCTCCAAGTTTGGCAGGGATAGCCTACTGCGCTGACCCTTGGTGTGGCTCTGCTGGAAGTCTTTCAGAAATTCAACTACCTGGGAAGTTGTACCAGCGCCGGCGGGATTGAAGGTGATAGCACGAACCGTATAGCAAAAGCTCGGGGCACTTTTGGAAACCTTCACCACTTATGGCTCCGGCCGGGCATCACGTTCGCCTTGAAGGGTAGAGTGTACAATGCAGCAGTACGTTCGACCTTACTGTACGGTTGTGGAACCTGGTCCCTTAAAGCAGCGGACCTAAAGAGGCTAGTTATGTTCGACCATCGGTGCCTTCGCAATTTGACTCACATATGGTGGGAACACCGCGTGAACAACGAGCGTGTTCGACGCCTTGTTTAAGGCACAGGGTAAGGAAATGAACCGCACAGGACCGTTATTTCACGCACCAGGCTCCGATGCCTCGGAAACGTGTTACGCATGCCAGCCTACCGACTCCCGCGATGTGCGTTGTTCGCGCTCCGGGGGTGTGGATGGAAGAAGAGGAGGGATGGCCAAGCGATGACTTGGTCCAGAGGAATGAAGGCCCTCACTTCTGAGCTGGCCTCGGTTGGAGCGTCTTGGCTCCCTGGTTGGGGTCCGAAAGACAATGAACACGTCTGGCTGGATACACTTGCTGATATGGCAAGGAACCGACCTCAGTGGCGTTCGTGCTGTGAGTTTCTTTGTCCCACCCCATCCATCTTAGTCTCATCGTTCAACCACGATCTCACTATTTAGCCTTATATACTTTGGCACAGGAATTTGGTTTTTGATGCACAGCAGCCGGCTGGTAGCTTACCGAAATGACGCCCATCCGTTACTGGTAGCTCTGCCGGCTTGCAGCAGTTTCATCTTTTCTCCTTTTTTTCTATGTATTGCGGCACAGTAACTGAGGTCTTTCCCACCTCTAGCTAACGTATATAACGATGATGATGATGATGAAATACAACCGTGGACCTAGAACTGTGCTCTGGTGCACATCGGACTCGACTCATATGGGTTCAGATATGGTACTCCGGCCTCTCACTATTAAGTGTCGTTGCAGCCGAACGTTCTCGATCCAGCTGAAGATAGGATCACCGATCATATACTACTAAAGCTTGGAAAGGAGAAGCCCAAATCTTAAGCAATCTAAAGCCTTCGACAAATTCAACTACATCACATCAACGGCATATCCAGCTTTAGCTGGATCGGTCCAACTACTCCCCGCGATTGATAAATCCATCGTGCTTGACCACTGTCAACGAAAGCTGTGTTTTTCAGAAGCAATAATGTCACAATATGTTAAATAACATACTAACACATCGGCAACGATTGGATTCCAAGACCTTCGGTAATACAGGGAGAATGGACGCCGAGAGGTAGTTTGAGGGCTCAGTCCCGGTTCCACTTTTATGAATCGAAATTATTATTCCAAGTTTCCACATCGCAGGAATTTGGTTCCTGTCTATGCAGCGCTGCAAGAACTGCGCCAAATAAATGCCAGTTGTCTTGATGTTGCCTCAATGCCACCGGGCGAATAGGGTCGAATCCTGGGGAACTGTGGTTGAGCAGAGATATCAGCTTCCGCGAAGCATCTTCCGCTGAAATGGGACGTGCTTGACCCTTGGAGGCGGGAAAACCGTAGTTGGAAGATGGTCTGAGGGTAAAAGCTTCTGACATATGGCAGCATATTGCGTCCGCAACACGTTTGCTGCTTCTATGGCTGTTGTAGTTGAACCATCAGTCGTCCGGAGAAAAGCAATTAAATGCCTCACCTTACGATGTTTATGTACATATTTTTGCAGCGGTTTGTGGTTAGCACTGAAAGCTGTTGCTATATTCTGTTACTATGCAACTTTGTCATCTCTGAGCATTTGAGTGCAGCGTGTACGATGGGCTACCTAGTTATTCCCGTTAAATGGCTTTGGCGTTGAACTAAACTCTCGCCAGACTGCGTTGGGTATAGTAATCCATTTTCTAGTTCTGCACCTTACGAAATAAACGTGTTTGGGTCCATTGAATACACTTGTCCGTAAGGCATCCGTAAACAGTTAATTGCATTTGATGACCAATTCAAGGCAAGCGACTTCCGGATGATCTTCAGCGAGGAACGATCAAGTTGTGACACTGACGAGTTTGGCTAAGCGATCGTAGCGCGTAATGGCGCGCACCAACTTACTATTATGCTTCTGATATTAAGAATAGCAGTGGAAGTCGAAACTGTTGAGTGCATGATCACTGTGACTTAAATGGCATTCTGCGATCAATGCCTCGATTACATGTTCCACGTTGGTGAATATAAGATCCGGCAAACAAAGTCTATTACTTGATCTGAAACGGCTGGGCGTAATGACGTGATTGTAGTGGAACAAGGGTTATAGGCTCTAGCAGATCTGCGTTGCATGACACCTAGATTGTAGCAGAGGCTTCTAATCCGGGTAGATTTAAATTATCCATGATAATAATGTAAGTGTGATTTCGCTTTGGACTGCATCTTAAAGCCGTCGCAAGTTGTCTGTCCGTTTTCGGTGTAGAGTTTAAGAACGGTATACCAAAGTTATAATGCACTTGTCTCTGCCACGCAATCGTAAGCGACACCAAAGAAAATCATCAAACGGGTAGTCTGAATCCTAAACGACCTCGTATTGTAGATCGCTTCGGTAAGACAATATTACCTCTTCTTTTTTTGTAGGCCTGTCGTTCCATAAGAGTGACATTCCTGCCAGTGCGACTGTAGCGTCTGTCATCCCAGTGTTCACCCATGTCTGTGATACCGATATCACATGACTTCGAAATGTGACGATCCTTCAGTTCGGCCAACTTATTGAAAAGGTCTTGAGTATTTGTACAAAGGTAGGATAGTTTCTCGGTCTCTAGGAGCCCACAGGGACCCAAAGAATTTATGTGTGTCAGAATGCCGATAGATGTCAGGTCGGTCGTTATTGGTTTTTCAATGGGATAATGGTGACAAGTCGTTCGCAAACTAAATTGGCCAAGCTACGTTACATTCCTCGTCCGGACATGCTGCAGAATCGCGTGACCGAGCGGTAAACTGATGCTCATGCGTAATCGCTATTAGGATTGATTGCTACTGTTCTTTTTTATCTTTAGGTTCCCCTGTAACACTCAAAAATTTGTGTGACGCACAGAATTACAGTGATCACCAATAATAAATATCATTGTCGCGATATATCCATTCCCTGAATAGATTGACGATAATGTGTAAATCCAGCGAACATTTAGGCTGCCACACATATATAAAATTCCACGACGGATATTAGAAGCCGCTAATTTCACCCCGTTTAACAACCTCAGCAATCGGGCTAATTGATGTAACTGATATACACTTGTACTAGCATGATGGAGAAGTATTGAAAACATCTGTTCGCTAACACTGAATTTGTCTAGATTTGTCTCATGAAATGTAATCTCTTGCTTACATTTCCAGAGTGGAGAACCAGTATTTGTCGACTTCTTCAAGAAAACCTTAAGCAACGCACAAAACGTAGAGTCAATGGAGAAATTGCTGCATCATATTTTTCCAATTATTGCCGGTCACCTCTGATGTGCATTCCATCACGAATGATCACAACCTGATTTTACTCTACTCTGGCTTGCATGAATGAACAATAAAGTGATTCTTAAAACGATTTCTTCTTACAATTGTAAGGCGCCTTGATAACCTTTGTCCATAATGCCATCCACATGGGATGATTACCATATAATAATGGAGACTACCAATTATCCAGTCCGGTTACCTTATGAAACAAGTACCTTAGACTCCCGATGGGAATATAGTACGTATTTTCGGGGTGCCACTGATGTTTAAAGAGAAACATTGATCGTACTTTCGAAGGAATAACAAGGAGAGTGATCTTCATACGTCTGTAAGAAACTTTATTTACAGCCGGCTGATTGTTGATATGATTTTTGCTCCAATTCACCGGTTATTATCGCCTCCCCCTGTTCATCAACGAGTTCTCCTGCTAATCTGTTGGACTATACATGATATGTGGTTGCCCGTGCATCTTTAGTTGGTTATTTCTGGCTAAAGTGGACAAAACAACAGGTGTGGTAGTCGGCATCCCCTATCAAGTAGGGAGTATTCAAAGACATTCACTGGACCGGGATTAGAGGTCTACCATCTCCAACTAACGAGAGCGAATGAGGTCGCAAACGTGCCATTGTGCATGGTGTTTTCGAGCGGCAACAAACAATTCCCATCTTCTTCGGCTTCAGTCCTAGCCATCGACATGGCCGCTGATCGATTCACTGCAAATTGCGGTCTACATTAAGATTGTGCATCACAGTGCCTGCACACAACGATTACTTCAAAGGACCCTCCAAGCACTCATTAACCACTGTGAAAAGCGTTGTTCGCCCTCATCCTGTGGCTTACGGTAGAGATGAAAACAAACATTCCAAATGTTCTCGGATTTGGAGACCGTTATCTCCACCTGATGAGATCACCTAAGACGGAAACGCGTCGTGATGTGCGGGGTTTTTGGGCGGGCAGTACACAATTGCCAGCTGTATCCGAGTGCTCTTCACTAGCTCAGGGATGTGGGTGGAGGTTTTGGGTGCACAGTTTCAACTACTCGGAGAGCACACTGTAGGCGTCAAGCATAATGAGATGTCACATTTCAGTAATGGTGGCAGCAAGAGCACTGATGAATATGGTTGATGTTAGACCTGTGCGCTCTCAGTCAGCCATCATCATCATCATTATACACGTTAGCTGAAGGTGGAAAACACCTCAGCTATTGTGCCGCAATACAAAATACAAGAAAAGGAAAACAAACAGTGGCACGCCGACTGAGTCCTCAGTAACGGATGGACATCGTTCCGGAGGGTTAACAGCTGGCCATCGTGCCGCAAAAGTTACATTGTGCCTAACGAGTGAGATCGTTATTGGAGGGGGAAGCAAATAGGGGGTGGACAAAGGAACTCACAACACAAACTTCATTGGGGCTGGCTCCAAGACCTATCAGCAAGTATGTTCAACCAAACGTGTTCGCCATCCTTAGGACCCCAGCCAGGCAGTCGGGATGCACCAACCGACTCTAAGTTCGAAGTGAGGTTTTTCACCTCTCTCGACCAACTCATCGTTTGGCCTCCCCTCCTCCTCTTCCAACCGCACCCCCGGCACGAAAACAATGCATGTCGCGGAAGTCGGTGAGTTGACATGCGCAACACATGGCTCAACCATCGGAGCCTGGTGCGTGATCTGATGGTGCTGAGCGATTCACTCGCTCTTCCTGCACCAAATACGCGGCGCTGAACCCGCTTATTGTTCACTCGGTGCTCCCACCAGACTTGAGCTAAGCTGCGAGGGCAGCGATGATCGAATATGACGAGCTTCTTTTATGTCTGTCGACCTGATGGGCAAGGTTCTTAGTCATCCACAGAACATAATTTAGCATCAATGAGGAAAAATCCTTCTTCGCTTTATTACGGGATACGCAGTATGTAATTGCTTAGTACCCGGGATTACGGGTTTGTCACCAAAAGCGAGACAGCTGCATTTTATCGTGAAATAAGCGAACAACCTGAGAGTCGGCTACAAATCTTTCTTTAGGGAAGTAGTTGATTAAATTCAGTGACTGAGGCTGAGTATTTGTTGTATTAAGCGGATGTTGGGGTGGGGATGTTGAACACGCTTTATTTATGGATCACAATTGGAGAGTTGTTAGTTGTACACAATCCTGATATGTGATTTCGCGTTGAAACTTGCATACGTGTTTCAAGTCACATCATGAAATCAAATGCTACCCATTCTGTTTACATCAAAATGGTTCTGTTTGCATTGATCAATAAAGTATCAAGGGAGCAAGTGACATATTGCAATCCGTTTTCACGGCCGATTTCACAGTTTCCATTAGTTTGACTAAAAATATCGACGCGTGTGTTATGCTTCAGTGAACTTGTCTTCAGCGATGATTTTCACCTATCATTCTGAAACGACAGTTTCTTTTGAAGTTGCATCCAAATGCAGTTAAATTAGCTACTTAATTGAAACTGAAGGTCAAATTCTTATTGCGGAATTTTAGGTTAAGGTGTTAGTATATGTAAGCCATGACACACTCGGTCTTCTTTTGCTTATTGTTCTGAGACTGCAGTCCCATTTATCTACATGACAGGAATAGTTACTTGTGTTTCCCTCTTTTATTCCGAAAAAGAAGGCCACACTGCTTACATGCAACTGTTCATTAATGTTGAGAAAACAATTGTAACTTTCCCGGATACGTCACAGCAGAACTCGTTGCATTTTGCTTTTGAAGATCGACCAATGTGTAATCTGCTAAGCCAGTAGAGGTCTAGGAGCCTCACCAAGAATAAACGTAGTCAAGCAAGTCCCAGATGTCGATAAAGAACGGAGCAGCTGTTCCATACTACTTGCGCTCAAGATTACTGCTTATCTACATTGATTTACGGAGAGTTTAAGTCTACGAACAATCTGTTGCAAAACAGTAATTCATCAGACTAAGACGGTGATGCATTGGACGATAAATAGGTAGTTTAAGACAACAAGGTAAAGTTTGCTGCAAACATTCTAAGTTGTCAGATAAGCCTATGGTTGATTTGATGTGCATTAATAATGCATCTACTGTATATGTTAGAAAATCGTTTACCCGAGAGTAGCCATTGAGACGACGCAAGTATAGAAAATATGTGAATTTATTATGGTTCTTTCAAGTCCACATAGCGGTTGTGGTGAGCGTCGTAATACTTTCACTTTAAGCTGACTAATCTGGGCCCAACTGCTCATGTTGAATTGTGAACCATTTGGAAAAGCCTATCGTGGCACGACTGCAGATGTGTGTACTTAAATGTCAAGCATGAAAAGAGTCACAACTAAATTGAAACTAATATGAAGTATAATTGGGTGGTGTGTTTTACGTATTTCTCCTTGGGCTTTTGTCTCTCATCAACACCTCGTGTACACGTGCTCTTAACGGTGTGTCCACGGAATTCAAGAAGATGTTAAAACCCATTTGATAACTGCCTGTTTTGTAACATCCTACACAAATGTTTATAACCTGACTTCGGCAGTGAAGTTCTTGTACTCTGTATCTTTGTAACCGGACAGTCAGGACGTGGTTGAGGCACACGTCAATCTGGTTAGCTTCAGAGACACAAGTAAATGACTATCATCAGGGCTCCGCGTCTTCTGAATCTCATAACAAGACCGCCTGCTGCATACAATTTTAACAGCTTGTGGCTACGCTCGTTTATTACGCAACACCTAACTAGTGAGTCATTATCGCGGATCAGGTGCTTAGTATACCCAGCAGGGGCTGTCCCTACATGTGGCGTGTGCCTGCCTGTCGAGTAAACACTCACCAGTGACTTGGCTTTAGCTACTTGATTGATGCGCTGTATATGCTTTAGCTAGAATACATGTTGCTTGCTGTCACTGTGGTGTGTAATGTTGTTCTAGCGTCGTTTGGCTACAAGCGGTTACTGATTTGCAGGATCGCGTTAGCTCCGCGCTTGTGGACTTTAACACTGACGCCGGAGTCGTTACATGGAGTTAGTGTTTATGCGTCACATTGTTCCACCTGATACGTTACGCAAAGAACAGAATTCTAATACATCCTTTGCATTTTGGAACCAATGATACATATCATACGGTTACAATCATAAGCGTTTCATAATTACTAATCCCATGTCTCTACTACTGACCATTAATATGTTGCGATAACTCTTGGGTGCAGAAGGTGAGAAGTATTTGGATGCGCTACGCTTGTATGAAAACATATCCCGGTCACACCGACTGAAGTATATGCATGCTCATAGGGGCTTAAAACAACCGGTGCTTACTGCACGACAATATTCTTCCAACTTACAGCAGGAGGAAGAAGAGGTTAACGAATTTTAACCCAAATACAATTGTCCTACCTGATGGCTACTATAATAAGATTCTATCGGCGAAAGTGGAAGCGGAAATTGCTATCCAAAACCTCTTGTTCGTATTCTTCATAACAAGGCCTAAGAGTGATTACTGACGGATGACGATAACAAGCTTACTTAAGAAGCTGCATGTAAATTAGTGAGGTGAAGCGAAAATATGATTTAGTAAATAACACAGTTTAAAGATAATCACCCCTCAGAAGTAATGCACATAGTAAACCTCAGTTTTCACCGAGCAACAAACGCTCCTTTAGGTGCTACAGGTGTAGCGAACGACGCGAAAGAGTAACTGCTTGCAGACACAAGCAATCCACTTGCCACAAGGCCTTCAAGGTTGGGCATCTTGTGCATATTTGCTGCTCGACGGTGCTTCCACGTAGTGTAAGTTACTCTCCACCAAATGCTCTCAGGAGAGTAGATAATTCACATGCGTTCATTTCTTACTTGATTTTACAAACTACCACGGCATATGTGCTCGGAATATCTGCATACACTGTAGAATAGTAGAGTTACGGTCGACCTGAAATTCTAGCAATCAATCCGGAGGCCTCTGTTATGTTAGTCAACAATCGCACACTGTCTGCTCTTCCACTTGTCTCGACTCAATCTACTTTAAGTTCTTGTACAGGTGATTCACTCAATGTACTGGGGCTGTGTGAGGTATGATCTACTCGTTGGGCCGACGATTTTACCCTTCCTTTCATTGTAGTTAACAATGAAGAGTCAAACTCGGTTGGTGTCAATTGATTTAACCACATGCCATAACTAATTCAAACCGTCAAAATATTGGACCATATTACAGACATTCTTTCATTGTTGAGAATGTACGCTTATGTGCTTGCTGAAACATCGCAAGGTAAACTACTTAATTTCAAAGTTTGCTGCGACAACTGAACGAACGACTATGCTAACTTTTGAACTACAGGAGCTAGACATTTATCATCCGTCCGAAAGTTAAGTTAGAGATATAGCACCCCAAATATTGAATATTGTCGCCTGTACACCGCTTGTGTAAGGTCAAGGCAAACGCTCCAGTACAGAACGCCGATGGCACCTTCCGTATCTCCGGTAACTATAACTGGACTGATAAAGAAGTTTCGGTATCAAGACATTACCTTGTTCCGTGGATTGATGACTCATATACTACTCTGGCAGACGGTCAGAAGTCTTTTGAAGTTGGTTCGGTGCCCTTATAACTTCAAGTAGACCAGCATGACTTCACCACGCGGATAAGGTTGGTTTGCAGCATCCGGTTCCGGATGGGCCTGTAAAACGGTCTCCAAGGGGACAGCCACTGCATGCCTGTGCATACAGTGGGACCAAGGGTGGCTTGCGCTTCGCCACCCACAGCTCATCCACACACCACATATCCGGTGTAAACCGGGAGGAATAAGACTGGGAGGCATGTGGATGTGAACCACGTTTCAAAAGCGGAAAAGACCAGCACATCATCATAGGCAAACACAAGAACGCTGTATTTGGGAAGCAAGCGTCTACAAGTCGGTGGTTGGACCGTAGTCCGTTCCACACATAAACCATGCATGTAGAACCATTCGTTGAGCTTAACACGGTTACGAAGACCGTGCACCCCGCCTCCTGCAGGAACGACCAACTGCTTCCTAGAGCCAGTATGAAAGAGGTGGTGGGTAATAGAGAGGTAGGCACCTTGTTAACGGGCACATCAAGTGCAACCACACCTGGGATGTCAGCCAACAGCCAATCAATTGTAACGAAGATATTTAACAAAATAAAGCGAATAAAATCTACGGATATGCTGATTGAACTTTTCACTAAATTAGCATAAGAAGTAAGTATGTTGTCAACAAATCCGCGATGAATTCAATATGACAGGAAAATGGCTCAAAAAGATTATGCAAAAAATGCGAAGAAAATCAACGAGATTAACCACAGTTAATTTAAGTGAACTGCACGACTAATTATGTGCTTATTCGGGGAGATCGTAATGGGAGATAACAATGCAGACCGATCACTTAAAATAAAGTACTCAGTAGGCAAGTACACGGTTAGTAAATCGAATGCAGCGCACCTGCCAACGCTGCGCCGGTTCTGCTTGCTTTCTCAGCAACACTCGACGTCTTTTTCATACTTCCGTGTGGCCTCGCTGGTGGTTCACAAGGCCTGCCTTACTCAGATACTCGCGACAGCATGTGCTACAGCACCATGCGCTCGACTTCGATGGAGTACGTACTATCGGTGCCTCTCGCTTCCGCATTTGCCGCACCTTCCCCGGATGCACGAGGGCTTTCACCTGCACCTCGGAAACTGCCTTCCTGATCAAATCGCGCCATGCACGCTAATCAACCGTCTTTGATACCCAAAACTTGAAATCAACATTAGAACGTGATATACTCACCTTGATCAAGTCCTAGTAACGAAGCTTCGGTTTCTCCACCTGCCGCCTCCGCACACTCAGCTGACCATACGGTAGATGTTTCGGTATACACGTGGAATTCATACGGCGCAGCCACCGCAAGTGTCTCACTAAAAGTACGTAGTCCGCTATATACGTTATACTTTGGTGCAACACTTCCGCGTGCGCTACTCTATCCTACAAGAGATGCGCAGGATCAGTCGCAGATACACTTGATGGAACCGATTGAAGTAACGCATATCTTACCGGCACATATTTCACGTTTCGCTGCTGTATAGGAGAAACGACAGCACCATTTATTTGCAGACTATCAGCTTTGGGCCAAAGTAAAGCTGGTGAGTGTTCTATACTTGCTACACAAGTTTCCCGTATTCTGCCGCTGCCTTCAATATGCGGATACAAAGCTCACTGTGTATTCGCTGGCCAGTCTAAAACACATTCCCATGGTAGCAGAAGCGGGTGGTTGCTTTGTAATACTTCAGCTCCAATGCTGATTTGCGACACCATTGCATTTTGCACCTCAAGTGGAGGCTAAAAGAGACAGGCAGTTTTGCATGTGTTGAAGATGAGCCCGAATTTGCAGCTGTCGAAGCCATCCGCCCTATGTGTAAACAATACACAGCCGTCAGCGGACAGCAACATACGGATAGTTGTCACACAGACTAGAGTTCTCGCACCGAAACGACGGATGTTCAGCAACCCACCATCAATACGGTGCTCCACACGAACACAGTAGGCATTGGCCGCCTCAAACGCGCATCATGGCATGAAAATAAATATTAAACAGGGCAGGAGCTAAGACACAGCCTTGTTTCACACCAGAGACAACTGCAAGTCATCCGAGATCTCTCCACTCAGCTGTACCCTTGCCCGCATACTAGTGTTCAGACATACAATTAAAGTTACAAACTTAGGCGGGCAACCAAACTTACCCAACACCAAACACAATGACTCGCGGTTCACCATATCAATTGTCTTGGTGAAATAAACAAAATGCGAATTAAACGGGTGGTGTCGCTCTCTGCACTTCACTTGCAACTGACGGGCAGCAACCACCATATTGATGGTGTTGCGACCCGTAAGATATCCACATTGACTTCCGCCACGTTCGGTTCAACATTTCGGTAATTTGATGCCGCGATAATTCTTGTAACATTGTTTGCTCCGTTTGTTCTTGTACAGTGGTAGCACAAGGGCATTCTTCAGCTCTGGAGGCACCTACATGGGAATAAGCGCTATCAGTACGCGCATGGGTTTGCACCACTACAACACACTTCTCTTTGGAATACATTCTTCATCAGAAGTACTTCAGATGATCATTAACAGTTTGGTGCAAGGAATACTGCTTGCACCTGTCTATCTAGATAAGAGTCAAATTTCTGATCGCATTGACTGCGAACATGACATCGCTTGGATTTTCTTTGGAGAAACCCGATTAACACACTTTAATGGAAAATCCAGCCCATGCTTGACTCCCCGAGAACATGCATCGACTGTGAGCTACAAACATTTATTTTTGTAGCAACACACTATGGGCGCTTACTAACTTATTTCGCCACCGCGCACGCAACACTGTACAAGTTACAACACAAAATACCAAGTGGCGTTGATCAAGTAATGAATAAAAGTTTTCGGTGATCTCAAGGCAGCCATGGATATAAATAATCTGTTTGTACACCTTGATTCCAGAAAGCCCATCACTCTCCGATGGGATGCCATAGCATCAGGGCTCGGCGCCATACTGTCGCACAAGATGGGTGACCAGACAGCAAGACTAATCCCATTTGCCTTTGGGAGCTTAACGTCAGTGAAGGAGAACTACGCACAACTCCATAAGGAGCCGTTGGCTGTTATGTTTAAAGTAAAAAGTTTTACCTTATCGAAATCGTTACTGACCATAAACCGCTGATAGTCTTAATTTGTAAACGTGAAGACAACAACCGGATGTTATCTCCCCGTCTGCAACGATGAGACTTACCGTTATCAGCTTACTAATGCATTAACTCTTGTGTCCCTGGAAAAGCAAGCGATATTGGAAATGCCTTAATGCCCTGATCGTTGAATCATCTGCCCGATTGCATTTAAGAACCGAATGAATTAGTCCACTTAATGCAACACTTAACCAGGAAGCCGATGTTAAACGAGAATTTCTGCTGTGAGACAAATAGCGATGTACTCCTCAGAAAAGTTACAAGTTTAGTCTTCCAAGGATTGTCTGATAAATGTAACTTGGAATTGTTAGCTTACTTCACCGGACGTACAGAATACAGCCACAAACCTTACTGCCACTTATGGGGGTCCATAACTAGTATACCGTTTCGGTTACGACTATATGTTCCAGACGAAGTGCACAAATCTTACCCAGATATCACAGAATAAATGGCTTGCGTGGTGGTTTGTTTAGTGGCGCGGCATCAATAGCCACATGGAATGATCGATTGGCTATTTTTGTCCACCGCTCAATTTTTAAAGTTTCGTTTATCTGTGCACACTACAAGGTTAGTAATTTGTGACGCAACTCCTCGTGTGTGGTCGATTTACTTCTTGTCCGGTGACATCAAGTTGCACCTAAATTTAGATGTATAATAAAGATTGGATGCCGGGAATGGATGAAAAATGTCAACCAACAAATTATTCTATTGCACAGGATATTCGAGTGATTTTACTCTGTCAAGTTCTCTAAGACGCGTACGGCCTACATTAGGTCTATTCATATTAGGCCATCTACGCCAGTTCCCTTGGGGACAAGCATGACATTAGCGGATTAGAAATGCGCAAAAGAATGACTAACAAGAACGTAAAGAATCCGTTACATATATATTAGCAAGTGATGTAGAAAAGCTCTTCGGTCTACAGAAGATAGTTTCGATAACTATATCGTTATCATCAACATCACCAGTATACATCAGTTGGAGTTGAGAAACACACCTGAATCATTGTGCAACAATTCATAAAGGATAACAGTATCAAAAACGATAGGTAATGCAGATAGATCTAGATCGTGGTTGGAGGATGACGGTAAGCTGGTTAGGTAGGAAGCAATAACCTCAACACACAAACGTCCTTGAAGTCAGCTCCTTGAAATATCAACCAGTGTACCCAGCCAGATGAGATTATAGTATTCTAAACCTCAAACGGCAGTCGGGATACGCCAGCCGACGCCAAATTCGTAGAGATGATCTTCATTCCCTAAATTATTCATCACATGTCCTTCCCCCTTTTCTTACATCCACAAACCCGAGGCGCAAACAACGCACTATCCAAGAGTCAGTGGACTGATATATGCACAAAATCGCTCTGCCATCCTATCCTGATGCGGAAAATGACGGTGATGATCAGTAAACCATATCTTGCAGCACTAAATGCACGAAGCCGAAAACAATAACCACTCACGGAATATCCACACGCAATATGAACAAAACTATGAACGCATCGATGATGGAATGTAACTAACCAATTTATGTCTGTCTACTACATGCTTTTCAAGTTGATTGCATCCATAGTGCAATTGAATTGTTAGCTAAGGCTCTGGTTTGCATCTGCAAGCTAAATGAAAATGCTCATAATGCAATTGAATCGCATCCGGTGTCATTTCTACGCATCAAGCGCGCGCAGTGACCTTGGTATTGAGCTAGCTCAAAGCAGCCAATGACGGTAGACCTAACAACCCTTGCATGAAGCTAGAATTGGCGGTGTGTGGTGTTGAGGAGAGCGCGGCCTACCCTGCATTCAGCAACGGGGCCTAATCTGAAACTAGTTCTACGCAGCTTAAGGGCACAAGATTGTCCAAACACCTAATGCGAGTTAGTATAAGTGCACTTAAATGTACCTAAAGACATGTCTTGCGAACGGCACCAGTTGAGGGGGGGCTAGGAACACGTTAATGCGGTGAATTATCAGCGATCTCATGGCCAGTTTTGCACAGGCGCAGCCCACGGTTTTAGAATACGTATGAACGCTAGGGCATGCGTAGGTATTTTGTCTATGGTATCGAGTCAGACAGAGGTGCATGGCCGCGAATGACCAGGAGCGATGTGACGGGCTAGCGATTGGCGGTCTGCTGAGTAGGCTAGTGCCCAAATACGACGGTTGCAATTCCCTTACAATGTGAGTAACTCTGCTTTGTCACAGCAGGCTTGGCTTACCGTCATGGTGTTTGCAGTACATCAGCTTGCTGGACCCTGAATCAAATGAGACACTGCCACCGAACTGTCGGCACTTTTCGTTGGTTGAGCTGTACGCACACGTGCGTTACGTTCGACCACCGGTGCCTTCGTAATTTACCTCACATTTGGTGGGAACACCGCGTGAGCAACAAGCGTGTTCGACGCCTTGTTTATGGCACAGGAAAAGAAAATGAAACGCTCAGCACCGTTATTTCACGCATCAGGCTCCGATGGCTCGGCCACGTGTTACGCGTGCCAGCCCACCGACTCCCGCGACGTGTATTGTTTTCGCGCCGCGGGAGTGGATAGAAGAAGAGGAGGGGTGGCCAAGTGATGACTTGGTCCAGAGGAATGAAGGCCCTCACTTCTGAGCTGGCCTCGGTTGGAGCGTCTCGGCTCCCTGGTTGTGGTCCGAAAGACGATGAACATTTTTGGTTGGACACACTTGCTTATATGGCTAGGAGCGGACCTCAGTGGCGTTTGTGCTGTGAGTTTCTTTGTCCCACCCCATCCCACTTAGCCTCCCCCTCCAACCACCATCTCATTATTTAGCCTTATATAATCTTGCATAATATTTTTTTATTTTTGGGTGCACAGCAGCCGGCTGGTAGCTTACTGGAAAGATGCCCATCCGTTACCGGTAGCTCAGCCAGCTTGCACCAGTTGCCTTTTTTCTCCTTATTTTCTATGTATTGCGGCACAGTAGCTGAGGTGTTCCCCACCTCTAGCTAACGGGTATGATGATGATGATGACACACACATGATTTGGCGGACTGGCGCAGACCCAACGTAAGGGCAATCGACGCGCCTCAACTGAATTCGTATCCCGTACCCACTTGCGTGTTACGTTAGCACAAAGGAATCCATGCATTGTTGCTTGGCTGCATTGTCTAGCCATTGCACCGGCTGTTCTCCAGCAAACGTACTTGGCCGACCCAGCAACACTTCGGTCCCTTCCTACGGTAGATGGATCTGTAAATCCCTTTATTCTGCGAGATCGATAACACTCAAATCCTGTAAAAACGTGGTCCAATATCGCAGATGGCAGTACAAAGGTATATAACGGTCAGATAGACAACACATCACATGTCCCGTAGGATGGCCGTAATGAAGAGAGTAAGATTACGTAACGAACGAACCAATGAAATGGAGTATGACTTGGTGATTTCGCAGAGACGTTTTCATGATAACTGGTATACATCTATTTAGTTGCAACTAATCGCTCGACATAATGAATACTTTTGGCACGAAGCTATAAATTCGAGAACTTAATTTTATACATGAAATCCGCTATATAATATTTCAACAGAGAACATCAGAATACGTAGGTTCCGGGATGACATGGTTAATACTACCAACCAGCGTTCCGGCGGGCTCGGTGTGTCCGGATATCAAGACAGTCCCAGGTGCATGATTGCGAATAATCGTGGTTTGGGTTCAAAAGTTATGGCGTACTTGTAAGTAAAGCGAAAAAGTGGCCCGCGTAACTTGTCACTGAACTCTGGGTTGATAGGTGACAAGATGGATAAGAGAGAAACATTGTGAATGGCACGCTGCAGAGAGGGCTAATACCGTGATACGACTGCTACATTCTTGTTTATATTTGTTTTTGTAGCGAAAGATCTATGCACCGTGTCAAACGTAGTACCCTATATCGTCCAGCCCAGTTAATGTGAGGCACTGCAGTTGCCGTCACGTGCTTGCACTTTAGGTATTAGTGCGATGTCTTGGTGGTTAATGTGTAGGCGATGGCGGGGACGATTACTTTGGTCGCTTTAGTGGTTTGTGCAATCTGAAGGCTGCACCACTAACAATTGTAGGACGACTCATGATGCACCGCATACATTGTCTTAACTTAGACTTTGAATTGAACAGTATTTGACCACATAGTTCTCTGAAATGCTTCACAATAGGGGACAAACATCGAGTTTGCATCTTGAGATGAATCAGTGGCTTACATCCGACGCGTTGTCTTAGCGTATCTTATAGTAGCGGTTCTCACGCCGCGTTATGTAACCCACAGCACTATGCAACTTAGACATATCCACAGTAATGCTTAACCGAGCGATTAACAGAATGACTCTTCCTTTTCTTCGCACTGTAGTCCTCTTCTTGATACTAACTACGTAACATGAATTGGCGACCCAACAGTACGTAAAAACAAATGACCATTCATCCTCATCAGCATCTGCGCTAGTGACTAAGAATCATGCGCACACACTCTGGTTGGTTTTGGCAACACCTAACATGGAAACTGCTGGGACCTATCTGTGAAAGCAATTAGCCTGAAAAACATCACTTATAACTGCATGTCGAATAAAAGGCTTTATGAGGCATAAAATGGAAAACACCTGTTCCAATTCTATACATGTATGACAATAAAATAGGAGCAATTTACAAATAAGCACATAGCATTGCGTCAGCTTCATTCATCCTGACATGATCCATCATGTGCTGGCAGTTCTAAGACGTCACACAAGCTTTCGTTTCTGACAAAATTCGCTCCATAGAAAGCATTCTGCACTCGGTCTTGCAAAGTACACACACAGCATCATTCTGAAACATCTCGGAATATCTCTGTCTTATCACTTGCTTTACATGCACCTTTAGGTTGCTCCAAATACACTCAATTTTGTTCAGTTTACTGGGTTCATTTTATTGACCTAAATATACATATTTTGTACTGGTGTTGTCAATGCTATGCATCGCGAGGCTCCGGTTTTGACATTCAGACATAAACCTTTGTGTTCAGGCTAATTGCTTGCGCATGGAGTTCTTGCGTGCTTCAGCTTAGGGCTTGCCAAAGCAAACCAGAAGGTATCCGGATGATTCCTGTCAATCAGAACTACATCGCTGCGAATGATGGAGGTCATGTGTTGTTACTTACTTTGGCGTCCCTGGTTCATGGAAGGGGAATGGTACATATTTTGTATCACGAGGAGGATTACCTTGCGCGGAAAAGGAAGGGTCATTCTGTTAATCGTTCCCTTAAGCATTTTTTCAAAAATGTGGAAAATGCATAGCACTATTGGTTACGTATTACCTCGCGAGGATAGTCACTGTGAGATACGCTACGAAAACGCGTCGGATATAAGCGACTGATCCATCTCAAGCTGCAAACTCGATGATTGTCGCCTATTGTGAAGCATTTTACAGAACTATGTGGTCAAATACTGTTCAATCCAGCGTCTAATTTGAGCCAATGTATGCGGTGCATCATGAATCGTCCTTAAATTACCAGTGATGCAGCGGTTAGAGTACACGAACCACTCAAGCGACTAAATTAATCGTCCTCGCGATCGCCTACACATTAACCACCAAGACATCGTAATCCATGTCTTCACGTACATTTACGTCCGCTTATACATAGTCGCATCAGGTGTTTGGAAAATCTTGTGCCTCTAAGCTGCGTGGAACAAGCTTAAGAATATGCACCATTACTTAAGGCAGGCTATGCAGCGCACTCTTCAACACCACACACCACCAACTCATACACTCATGCACGGGTTGTTAAGTCTGCCGTTATAGGCCGCTTTGGGCTTGCTCAATTCCAATGTCACTGCGTGCGCTTGGTGCGTATAAATGATAGCGGATGTTATTCAACTGCACTATGAGCATGTTCAATCGGCTTGCCCACGCAATTCAGAGTTCAAGGAAAATTTACTTCGAGGAATGTGACCTTATCTTTAATTCCTCTGGCGCTGAAATAGCTGCTTTTACACTTGATTTTCTCGACTACTTACAACTGCTCTCCGTCAATCGTCAGCGCGTGCGTGCGTGGGTCCATCCCAATCTTAAATGTTAACTTTGTTTTTCGGCGGTCTAAAGCAAGTCTAATAGGAATGAAAACATGCAAATTTCTTCATTATACTTGGCTAATTTGAAGCAGGTCACAGCTAAGGGCTACGTCGTCTGCGTATTCCAATGTATTAGTCGTCATTCTGGGAGCAGCCACACACGTGACAGATCGTATCCAATGAACGCACTACATATGCCTTCGTCAGGGGCGACGTTATAATGGAATGGTTAGAGTTTGCATTGTCACATACCATTGTAGATAGTAAAGAGTGTTGACAGCTTGCTGTAAACTCTCACCCTGCCTGAATCATACGAAGAAAGCCCTCTGATAATGCTTACATAATTTCGGGCAGCCTTTCTTGAAAAGACAGGCCTGAAACAGCACTTCGATCAATCGAGTCGAAGGCACTTTTTATCGAAGACCACGACTATGGTCGCTCGGCGACACATGGCGGTACTTGACGAATGACAATGTGAAAGTGTGATCAATACAGCCGTGACTATGACCAATCTCGGCTTGCTTATCGCGAAACTGGATTCACTAGTGGTAGCAATTATTGTGAGAAGGGCAAACGCGAGTAGCTTAGTGGCAACCTAGATAAGAGTATTTCCTCAAACAATTCGTATTCGGAGCCTGGAGTCTGCCTTGAAAAATTGGACAAGTATGGATCAGATTCAGGACGTTTGGAGAGTTTCCTGCTCCCACAGCTACACTAGGAAATTTCGCAGACCATCTACAAGAGCAGGTCCCTCGAATTCGAGGAGAGCTGGAGGAATTCTATTCTTTCCTGCAGCCTTATTCATTTTCGCAGTCTGATTTTACATTCGACTTCTGCGTGCGAAGGTGGGTGCATGGGGATTCCTAAGGAGAATGACCGTCAGTAGGCCGATAGAGAACCTGCTAAATCTGATTGATAAAGCAGCTTTTCTAAGTATTTTACTCAAGATACTGAGCGTTTTTGACAAGCTACGGATTGGCTATCCAACCTGAACAGATATGTTCGCGCTAATACCAGGTTACCGTCTTCTCGTATTGTTTAAAAGACGGAAGAACTTCTTATGGTTTTCAAGATCAGCGTTCATTTCCATCCCTATGCACGATGGACGATAGAACCGTGGTCTTTCCCACGCCTTGTATACCCGGCAGAAGACAAGGACATGTTACTACTGTTCCTGCAATTTTCGCAGATGAGTAGGCTAACCAACTGCTACACCAACCGCAAATTTGAATTTCTCCCTTAACCAAATCCACGTCCGCAGCAATACAGGCATCTACAAATGAGAGATTACCCATATCCCCACGTACTTGAGCCCTGGCTTAGATGCGCAATAGGTCCAAGCTGATCTCGTGCTCGATGTGTTTCGCAGCATGACCGAGTTGAAACAGGAGAAATAGTGAAACATTTGTTAACTTGACCGTTAGTATGTATGGTGAATGAAGAGTTGTGAGCTTGAGCCAGAAATCTGATAGCCAGAAAAGTTGGCTACTGCTTTTAAATAATCTACCGCGGATTCTCCAACTCTACCTTTTATCTAAAGCATTTGTATACAAATATCATGAAAATGGAGAAATTAAATCAGCGCGCAGAAAGCGATTATATCCATCTCAAACGAATGTTACTATACGATATTCCCTGAGATATGCTCAATATTTTACATTAAAGTAGACCTTCAAATGCCATGGTTAAAACTTTTGTACCAAAATATAAGAGGCAGGGAGGGTACTGGTAGGAGTCCAAGTTATGGAAACCACCAACAGCTGCCGCCAAGTAAAATTTGACACGATCGCGCATGGTACGATCATGCATGATGGCTGATTAACAACTTGTCATATGACAGATACGTTCATGAATCTCAAAGGAGCGGGCGGATAAGCGTCCAACTAAGGAGCTATTTTTCTCAACAGTTTCTGATCGATGGGTGCCAGTTCTTCTAACCCTTGAGTACAAGCGCATTGAGCGTGTGATATCAAAGAAAAATGTGGCACTGTATGTGGCAGATGCCAGTGATTTTCTTGCACGATCTCTCGGAAAGGAGAGCGTTTAGTCTACCAATTTCCGCGAGAAAAATATAACCAAACCAAGGCAAAGCTGCTTATCTCCTGGGCCAAACGGGAGCGATGTTACACCGTCAGCTAACAAGATGACGGCATTAGATTTCCGAGTTTTGGCCATGACCAATTTCCCGAATGTATTACTATAAGCTTATGAAAAATCAGTGTATATTCAAGAAAACTTGTTGGAAATGCTGCAGAGAAGAGTATATTACTACGACGACAACGCTGCAGCCTTCACCAATTCTGTTACTGAAACAAAAATGCAAGTTTGTGGCTTCTAGCTTCATCCGCACCTACCCTGTTCGCCAGTTCTCGCGCAGTCCGACTTCCACATATTTCCAAACTTGAAGAAGGATTAGCTAGACAAAATTTGCTCAACAGCTGTGATATCATTGAAGCTCTAGAACAGAATTTAAAGTCACAATGTTGATTACATTACTACTGAGCTGTAGGGTTATTGGCACCGCTGTAGCAAGTGTGCTGCCCTTGCGGGTGATTTAAAAAGAAACACATTGTATTTTATGTCAAATTTTCTTGAGGCTGACAAATTTCCTTCCACTCCTCATATTGCCAACTTATCTTATTGAGTAAGTGGAAAATTCCCATTTCATTATCAAGAACGAAAGACTGAGGGTGAACAATTGTTTTCGATGATTCATCTTCAGACCTGTACAATCATATGGATGAAATCGCAATGGACAATTACAAGGGGATTAACGATCAGTTCAAATGAGATTGATCACGTGTCGATCAAAGGCATGAACCAGTAACAAACAGAAAACTAGGGTTGAGGTACCGTTGCACAATTGCAGTTGCTGTCCGAAGGATCCGTTTTGGCTGGCCAAGGTAGCTGAACAGCTTCGATCAGCTTCTTTTGTGCACACAAAAGAGGTTGGTACAACCGAATGCTGATCGCCTCGGCAGTAGCAAGGGTCCGGAGACGCAGGCCTTTCGACTGGAGTGGAGGGACCCTGTACAGTATTCGAAAGACACTGACTGGGTCAACCTCATGCCTACTATCAACCAGATGAGCCATAACTGAGCTAGTTATAGCTCCAGTACCGCCTCGACGCAACCAACGTGGTAGGTGCTTCTTAATGCGTTTCGAAAGTTGCCGCGCCGTTCGACCGATGTAAGTAGCGCCACAAGCGCACTTGAACTGATAAATTACCATAGAAGCGGTCAGCGTCGGTAACTTGTCTTTGTTGTAAATACGGATGAGTGGCTCCGTGGAAAAGGTACACCTAATTTTGGCTGCTGGAAAAGTTGACTTGACAGCTGTTGAAAGGCTTCTAGTTACACGCTCAGCAGCGGCGTCTCCCTTGAAGGGTAGTCGTATGAAAAGTTCTTTTTTCTCTGCTGTCTGAACCTGTAACTGGTCGGGCGTACTTTGCATGTTCCTCAAAATGAAACGATCAGGATATCCGTTTTCGCGCAGCAAATTCTGAATGAGCATTAACTCATTATCCAACTTGTCTTCAGAACAGATCCTGTGGGCCCTTGTGGTTAGACAGCGAATTAGGTTTCGCTTATATCTCAACGGAACGAAACTGTGAAAGTTCGTATACTGGCCACTCCAAGTTTTCTTCCTGTAGACTTGCCGTTGGATCGAACCGTCTGCCCTTCTAGTTAACAGCACATCAAGAAACGGCAAATGATCGTTCAATTCCTTTTCGTGGGTGAACTGCAATGATCCGTGGGCCCGATTAAAGCGGTCAGTAACAGCGTCAAGATCAACAGACTGGTCGGCCACGACAAATATGTCGTCCATATAGCGGTGGTAACATTCAAAGGCCGTGATCTCCTCATGTAACTTGGTATTCTCTAATTTCGCCATGAAGCCTAATTGATGAGTGGATAACAATCTCTGAATACCCGTGGAACCGCATAGTCTTGAAACGATTTTCCTTCACTAATAAGCCAGGCTTTGTCGAATTCCATAGTGAAACCCAGTCCGTTTAATCGCTGGAGCCGCATCTAAATTGCGGCTGTCTCTCAAAACAGAAGGTATAAAAGTCGCTTAGGGATGCACTAATCACTATTTCCTGAATGATAATCACGTGCAAATCGACATGGTATCGTTATGGTCAGTTTGCTGCGAAACTGAGCTTTCGTTGTTGGAATATTTGTAAGCCCTATGCACTGAACTTGCTTCCGAGAAGAACAATCGAGCCACCAGATCGGTCATAGTGAACGTCAGAGTATGACTAGAGGATTTTGCTATTTCAAGTCAGTGATCTGCTAGTTTTCACCGGTGCTTGAATACCATAACGCAACATCTATAATTCATGTGAAGAACTCCGATTACATTTTGCCGAATGAAGCACACAGGGTGCTTCTGGGATTTCTCGACTAGATAGCCAATTATATTTAACAGTATAATGGATAATCGAGCTATTGATGTGTGGCCACTGTAACTGGAATTACTTTTCCCTTGCTTCTACTAAGCAACCGCTTAGTTCAAAACACTGACGATGTCACTTTGACTGGCGACAAGTTGTTTTGTAAGCAACTAACCAAGCTTGGTGAACTCAGCAACATCTGTGGGATCATTTGTATGTCAGCCAAGTAGGAACATGTTGCGCAAAGATATTGTTTACTGAGTAATCTATACTTCATCGTGGGAGTGGATAGAAATTTAAAGGTGTAGGACTCGTCATAAGCGCTCTCTGTCGTAACACTGATCTGTTTTTGCCCACTGCCTAGTGCCGAGCCCAACACAGTCGAGGAAATTCAGAAGAGACAACTAGGCTGAGCAGAGTGAATTTATTTAATATTATTCATTTATAGTGCAGACATAAACCGTTATACCGACATTTTGTCCGTAAACTTCTTCCCCCGTGGTGTTTGACCTCGGAGTGATTTTCTTCCATGTTGCGGCTCAGTTGTCTTGCCATGGCTCACACGAGGCCCACGCGCTTGACTGGGATTCCGGTTAGACCACTATCGTAAGTGAGATTTCACTGAGTTGTCCAACTTGTTCACGGGTCCTAGCTTAGCGCCAAGAAAGAGTATCTCAGTATTAGGTCATTTTAACTATTAAACAAACCACTAATGTAATGTCAAAACTTGTACAAAAGTACACCTCGCCTGTTGAACACTGAACAATGATTTTATACGGGTTAAGAAGCATTGTTTTACAAGCCTTGTTCGGTGGTCTGCTGGGTTAGCGAAAAACCTTAATGAAAAAAGCAGTTAGCAGTTTTACTGTCAAAATAATGGACTTATCGTTTTTAATTAAGCAGTCCTGCACCTCGAGCGTTTCCATAGCTTCAATTAGCGAAAAAATATATCCAAGGTGTTTCTCGAGACTAGGAAGGAGAGTAGCGTCAAGTGACCAAAGGTAACTGAAGGAGCGCATTATCCAACATGGGAGAGAGCATTCCATGGTTGAAAAACACGAAGAGAAACTAAGTCTCTACAGCACGTTGGCGGTTCTATTGTTCTGGTAATTTCAAGGAGTGGCCTCTAACTTTGCTTTTACTTGGTCGCAGTAAAGAGCGGCACGCAGGGTTTAGGTTGTTTAAAGTTACATACGCCATAATCAAGTGTAACCGTAGTCTACAATACCGCCTGCTGAATACTTCCAAATGTTTCATCCTCTGCTGGTACGGAAGGTGACGCATTCCAGTGATGTATTTAGAAGCCCGGCGTTGAGGTTTGTCCAGTGCAGTAAGGTCATACTTTAGCCATGGCTGCCAGGCTTAGATTACGTATTCAACATGGGGACGATTATACGCATTCAGCATCTGTCAGAAAATAGTGGTGTTTAGTTGTCCGGGCGTCGGTCGCAGCAAGCCGACTACAGCTTGAGCAGTTTTCGAGGCCTTTGCGGATTGCATGGAACAACCCAAGTTATCCTTAACAAGGATGCCAAGGTCGCGTTCGACGGATGATCGCTGGAGTACTTGCCTTCTTTGGCTGTAGTAATAGGTACTCTGATGTTATATACAGATTACCTTCCATTTGTCCACCTTAAACTGTAACAGTTTTTCTCAACGGATCGCGGACTATTACATACCATTTAATCCCGTTTTGCGTCCTCTTTCCAAAATCGGAACAAGTGCTGAAGGATATCTGACGGTTCTTACGAAAACTGAAAAACCTTCCAAATCACTCCGTGCTCCGCTCTGCAGTGGATTTTTACTTACACATCTCAACGTACATCAACCAAATTCCAATCATTCGGCTCGGAATTCCCAGCTCTATTCAACAACCACTTGGCCAGCTCCATACCATCGCAATCTACAACTATTGGCGGTACTTTGAGCCGCATTTCCTAATACAACCAGCAAATCGGCTTTCCCACTATCGGACCCAAGCTCCACGGTGCGGACTACATCGCACCGACAACCGACCCAAAACGGCACCGATCAATAGACGCGAGCTTTCTCTCACCACAAAGCCACTCGACCGTGAGCGCGTGTCACATCGTGTGAGCGAATCACCTTAACGTCAGATTGTCATCTACCACCCGCCCGGGAGCGTACTCCATAGACCATTGCACATAGACGAACAAAAGAGACTAACGAACAAACCGCGTAGGTGACAGAGAAACCAAAGAACTGCCCCATCAGCGAAAACATCCCGGAATTTAAACCGGTTGGTTTGCACCACTTATAATACTTATAGTAGTAAAAACTGCACCATATTTTTTTCTCGTCCCTCTGCGGTTATATTCCTATTCAACACTTATTAGACCTACACTCAGCACCATAACATTCTTACGAGTACCCACTAGAAATGCCTGTTAATAATGTGAAAACGAGAAGCCCCCTCCTCAGGCAGAAGTTGAAAACAGAAAAGGCTATAAAACCATCTGGTAGCACGGATAGAAGCCCAACCGATATTACTGTAAAAAAGGGATGTTCATCATCTAAATCCCAAAAAAGTCGATTTAGTTGCAAACCACTCCAACTTTACTACCATAATTCCGACTGACACAACAGACCGGATTATAGCCCTCGAGGAAGAAATATCCACGCTGAAATGCAAGCTTCATGAATTCAGCCCATGCTGTGAACAAGTCCTATCATTCTGTGAACTGCTTAGAGGCTCAGAAACTGTTACACTGGACCGTTTGAGCACAGCTGCTTCCTTACTAGACTCAGTTACATCCGAAACGCAAAAACGCCTCCGTAGATCGCATAACGTTATCATTTTTAACGTGCCTGATAAACCGAACGTCGACAGGGTAACAAATACCCTCTTAAAAGCATGCAATATGGATGGAGTCTCCTGTCAGTGCCTCAGACTGAGGAAAAATGAGAACATGACCACATGTCCGATACTCTTACAGTTTCCAGATGATAGGAGCGCATCTAAATTTGTACGCAGTAAAAGACTAGTTGCTGCACAAACTAATTTTAAAAATATTATTATCAAACACGATCAAACGCCTCTTCAAAGACGATTAACAATGAAACAAAATCCCTCCACCCATCATATGCCTCATGTTCCTACTAATGAAGCCAGTACTGACGCTATCATCAGCAATGTCGACCTTGACAAGTCAACCGCGTCGTCTAATATAGGCGATGATGGACATCTCAGTCTTCAGCGGCCTGATGAAAGAATCCCAAATAGCAGTAGTGATGTGTCTAAAACTAAAACTACCAACCAAGCTGAAAATACAACGACGCAGACACCTGCTGACCACACACTCAACTCCCCTATCCCTTCTCCAAACTGCGAGCCTTTACAACAGTTTACAGTAACTGTACCTGAGACCTATCGCGAGCGAGACAAAAAATCAGACTATAACGTTGGCAGCCCGAAAAATATATCTCAATCCGACCCGAATGAACTAATCTATAGGTTATCTCCGACCAACCGAGGCGTAGGCAATAACAGAGGAAAGCGCCATGCCAGAATTTCTCCCATAAACACTCAAAGCTCATTAGGTCTGAAGCAACCACCACCAGAGCATAGGGATATGCAGCTAGGCCAACTGAGAAAAAGTATACGTCCTCAAGCCTCTACATGCAAAACCGACACTGTTGTCGGGATAAGTTGCAGAGAGCCGGCCCAGTACTTACCCACAATGCCTCTGACTACGTTTCCAACTCCCGCGACCTCAAGCTGGCAAAGTCCTTACGTGTGCGATACCGAATTAGCAAACAAAAAGTTGGTAGGCCACAAGGACTTACAGTTAAGAGGGTGCAACCCCTATCTACCTCAAGTCAAAATTCACCCACCACCACCCGCTGTATTACTCAATTGGCAACAATGCAAACCGAAGCAAAATGAGTTCGTCGACTTCAGCACCCCCCACCCCTGTATACTACGGATGCCAGTCCTTTTTTAGACTATCGCACACCACCAGTTCCTCCCCCACCAATCCTGCCCCTATCACGTGCGATTATGAATCAGAGATTAATCAAACTATTGGAGTATGTACTTCATTCAATCCAGTACGATCTGGAGCTCAGTTTGCCTCAGCTACCTCACAACACACAATTCTCAAATACAATGACGATGAAACAAACATTACCCACCACCTTCATTCCATGTTAACAATGTCTTTCAAAGCTGTCGTCATTAACATTCGTTCCCTTTTACCTAAATTAGATATACTTTCAACACTTATGGTTATGAGATCCCCCGATATTGTTTTTATCACTGAAACTTGGTGCACGTCAGAAATTAGTGATTCTCAGCTTAACATCCTAGGCTATAAGCTTTTCCGCAAGGATCGCTCGCACAAACGTGGTGGTGGCTGTGCCATATATCTTCGAAATAACCTGACTGCCATTCCTGCAGCTCAACCTCTGTTCATTGACTTAGAACATACACTATGGCTAGTGATCCCATCTATTGATCTTCTAGTGAGTTGTACCTATCGGCCGCCTCGAACTACTCAATTTGCAACCCAAAAGCTAATAGATATGCTCAATGTTGCTTCCAGCACCACATACAAATCCAAAATTATGTGTGGAGATTTCAACCTACCACATGTTAACTGGACGCTGCCTACACTCAGAAACACGGCGGAGATTGAGGAAATTATCGCATGTATCCACTTCAATGGCTGGACTCAGCATGTTAGAGAACCAACTAGAAGTGCTACTACCTTAGACCTTGTATTCACGATGGGAATCGTGAACGCTTATACATTCATTGATAATCCACTAACTGGCTGTGATCACAACACGGTGCTTTGTGATATGACTATCGATTTACCTAAACAACCAAGTAGAATGCTAAAACCCATTCGTAACCTCCATCGTGTGGACTGGAACGTATTTAAGGAACTAATCAGTATCATGAATTGGAATACGTCATTCCTAACCCACAACCCTACTGTGGCTACAAATGAGTTTATAAACCACATTGTCCTTGTTGTGGATCTACTAGCACCTACTGTAAGGAGAAATACCCATGAACATAGGGGTGAACTCAAGCTTCTGTCCAAAGCCAAAATAAAACTAAAGAAACTCAAATCGCTATACAGCAGGAACAACAGCTTCGCAACATTGCTACAAATACACGAGAACTTACTATATTTACAACGTCTAACCCTAACAGTCAAAATCAAAGAAGAAAGCCGGGTACTCAGAAATCCTGAGAAAGTACGTGCATTGATGCTACTACTCAAAAGAAGAAACCCTAAACCACTTCAGGAAATTGAAACGTTGGCTCTAGACGATGGTTCAATAACGCGCGACATCTCCTGTATATACGAGGCCATTAACTCTAGTTTTGCCTCCTCTTTTGTCCCTAACAGTCAGCCAATTCATCCTCCACTTCCAAAAAGAATGACCAAACTTTACTGTAATATCCCTGTGACTTTAAGAGAGGTGCAAAGTGCCATCGCAGCCATAAAACCATCAACTCATCCAGGTCCAGATGGCATCTCCCCAACTGTTATAAAACTCGGAGGAAAAAACTTCGCTCTACTGTTGTTAAACATTTTCACAATCTTATTCACTACCGGCTGCTTTCCAACTCAATAGAAGCAATCCATTATAATGCCGAAGCACAAGGGTGGACCGAGAAATCAAGTGTCAAGCCACCGCCCAATAAATCACACCTCTGCTGCTTCCAAAGCCCTAGAGCGAATAGTCAAGAAGAACATTGTCCAATATCTTACAAGACTGGATCTGATCAACCCCTCACAGCACGGCTTTCTCTCAAAACGCTCCTGCGTCACATGCCAGCTACAATTTCTCGAGCACGTCACGACTATGATTGACAGAGGAATGGCAACTAGTATAATCCTGTTGGACATGAAAAAAGGCTTTCGACCGCATGCCACACCAGCCACTGCTGTCTGCTCTAGAGTCATTTGGAATTGGAAATCCGCTGCTTAACTGGTTCGACTCATACCTAAACGGTCGAACTCAAGTCGTTAAAATCGGTCAGCAACATTCTACAACGAAGCTAATAACCAGCGGTGTCTTCCAGGGAAGTGTACTCGGACCGCTACTTTTCTTAATCTATGTAAACAATATATGTGACCCGATCAAACATGGACACACATTTCTGTTTGCAGAGGATGTCAAACTGGTCTACTCATTTCATCCAGACCAACTACATATGTGTTTGGGAAACATCTGTGAAGACCTATCCGCACTAAATATAGCTAGTGAGCGCTTAATTAATGAAGTTCTCCGCAGTGAAATCCCAAGTACTTGGGTACAGATGTCGCATTCCAGAAGGCTCCATTATACTTGCCGGAAACGTGATCCCAACATCTGATTCAGTTCGGGACTTAGGAATTAGGTACTCCAACTCTTTCAATTTCTCCGAACATGTTCTTTATCAGGTTGCGAAAACAAGGCAGCTATGCGGATATATCACCAGAACTTTCTCCCTACTTGAGGTACGACTTGAATCATTCAAGACGATCGAACGACCGACTCTGGAATATTGTACTATCCTTCACAGCCAATTGAGAAAGAAAGACAGAACGGCTCTAGAAAATATCCAACGATCATTTACCAAACTGCTCATGGGAAGCTGCTCAAACCTGACTTATTATGATCGCTGTCGAAAACTCCAGCTGGATCCACTTTGGCTCAGACGCTTAAAGAACAACCTCGTTCTCTTCTACAACATTATAAACCAACGAATTTATGCAGACAACACAGCACTTGAACTACGGAAGACTGCAGTCTACCCCACATGTAATGGCGGCTACTTGATACGTACAAACCTTTCAAGTCATAAAATTCGGTTGAATCTCTTCTTAGTGAGATACACTTATTTGTGGAACAAACTACCCCTACAGATACGCATGTGTACAAGCCATGTCACTTTTCAAAATCTCCTTCAGACCTTCCTCACTATACTAAATGCTCCGAAGATGTTTGACACACAACAAACACTAGAAACATTGACAGAAGTTGGTATAAAAACATTTGATAATAGCTTACAGCTAGCTTGCCCACTACATGTCATTACATACCATACCAAATCCTGTGTCTTTGCAGCCTAATAGTCCCTTCGTTTATTATCTACCTCTGACGATACAAACATCCGTAAATTTTATATATGAGTTGCGCTCGTCTAGGACTCAAGGAAAAGTAATCATGATCCGAAATGCTATCAGCAAACTTTTATTTAATATTATGAAACGTGTTCACTATACAAATGATCGCTCCCACTTATGGGACCGTGTACCGTCCGTCGGTAAATATACAAATTTACTTATTTATTTATTTAGTTTTCGGGTTGACGACTCAAGTACATATCTGGATCATTCTGAAGTGAATTCTGATTGGCATCTGCCTGAATCCGGCGCCATATCCTGAGCTCGTCGGCGAGCAGCAAGAAATTTGAAGCGATATTCCATGCAAGCTTATTGATGAATACCATGTACAACCGTGTGTTAGTGAAATAATTTGTGACGATTTTAGACAGTCTATCCACAACTTGTCAAAACGCTTGGAGCTTTGGGCTCAGCACTTTAAAGGTAATTTAATCGGCCGAAATTGTTAGATTTCTCTCTGGTCACTGATCGCCCCGCTCCGTGGGTTGTTCCATTGGATCCACCCTCGCGCTCAGAAGTCGAACGGGTGATCGAAATGTTGAAGTTAACTAAAGCCGCGGGACCAGGTGCTCTTCCTCTAGCCCACTTCAAATTCGGAGGACCTGCTCTTGTGGATGATTTACACGAGTTCCTAGTCAAACTGTGGGAGCAGGAAACTGTCCCAGCTGACTGGAGCCGCTCCGTCATAGTCCCAATTTTCAAGGGAGGCTCAAGATCGGAATGCGACAGCCATAGAGGGAGCATTCTCTTCTCCATCGCCTCCAAATTGCTTGCCTCTGTCATCTTTCACAGATGACTGGCACTAGTGAAAGCCAGATTCGTGAAGAGCAAGACGGATTTCGCCGAGGTCGTAGCTGCATTAACCACATCTTCACCTTGCGCCAGTTGTTGGAGCACCGTCACGTACATTGGCAACCCACCGTTGTCGTGTTCCTCGATATCAACGGTGCATTCGATTCGGTGGATAGACTTGCACTTTGGGACTGTCTACTCAGGAAGGGTGTACCTGAGAATTATGTAAATATTATCCGAGCATTATATGCGCGTAGCTCGAGCAGAGTGAGGACTTACATCAAGCTGTCGTCGCCCTTTAATATCTCCAGCAGTATGAGACAAGGATGCCCGCCGTCACCTCTCCTCTTCAATTTCGGTGTTAATGAAGTCATGGAGATTGCGTTTACAGGACATGAGTTAGAAGGTGTGGATCTGCTCCAAGGAGAACGACTTCTTGACTTGGAGTAGGTTGATGACATTGCCTTAATCTTTGACAGCTCCCAGACGTGCCAAGCCGCACTGGACAGATTAGCACTGGCTGTCAGCCGCTTCGGGCTTTGCTTTGCACTATCGAAGTGCAAAGCTTTCCTCCAAGTTTGGCAGGGATAGCCTCCTGCGCTGACCCTTGGTGGGTCTCTGCTGGAAGTCTTTCGGAAATTCAACTACCAGGGAAGTTGTATCAGCGCCCGTGGGATTGCAGGTGATAGCACGAACCGTGTAGCAAAACATCGGGGCGCTTTTGGCAACCTTCACCACTTATGGCGCCGGCGAGACATCACGTTTGCCGTGAAGGGTAGATTGTACAATACAGCGGTACGTTCAACCTTACTGTACGGTTGTGGAACCTGGTCCCTTAAAGCAGCGGACCTAAAGAGGCTAGTTATGTTCGACCATCGGTGCCTTCGCAATTTCACTCACATATGGTGGGAACACCGCGTGAGCAACGAGCTTGTTCGACGCCTTGTTTAAGGCACAGGAAAAGGAAATGAACCGCTCAGCACCGTCATTTCACGCACCAGGCTCCGATGCCTCGGAAACGTGTTACGCATGCCAGCCTACCGACTCCCGTGACGTGTGTTGTTTGCGCTCCGGTGGTGTGGATGGAAGAAGAGCAGGAATGGCCAAACTACGACTTGGTTAAGAGGATGAAGGCCCTCAATTCTGAGCTGGCCTCGGTTGGAGCGTCTTGGCTCCTTGGTTAAAGTCCGCAAGACGATAAACACGTTTTACTAGATACACTTGCTGATATGGCAAGGAGCCGACCTCAGTGGCGTTCGTGCTGTGAGTTTCTTTGTCCCACCCCATTCATCTTAGTATCCTCGTCCAACCACGATCTCACTATTTAGCCTTATCTACTTTGGCACAGTAATTTTGTTTTTCATACACAATAGCCGGCTGGTAGCTTACCGGAATGATGCCCATCCGTTACCAGTAGCTCAGCCAGCATGCACCGGATACATTTTTCTCCTTGTTCTATGTATTGCGGCACAGTAGCTGAGGTCCTTCCCACATCTAGCTAACGAGTATAACGATGATGATGAAATATAACCGTGAACCTAGAACTGTGCTCTGGTGCACATCAGACTCGACTCGTATGGGTTTAGATATCGAACTCCGGCCTCTCACTATTAACTGTCGTTGCAGGCGAACGTTCTCGATCCAGGTGAAGAGAGGGTCACCGATCACGTACTACTAAATCTTGGAAAGGAGAACCCCATGTTTTAAGCCATCGAAGGCCTTCGACAAATCCAAGTACATCACATCAACGGCCTCTCCAGCTTCAGCTTGCTCGGTCCAACTACTCCGCGCGATTGATAAATTCGTCGTGCATGACCGCTGTCAACGAAATCTGTGTTTTTCGGGAGCACTAATGTCACAATATGCTAAATAACATACTTACACATCGGCAACGATTGGATTCCAAGACCTACGATAATACAGGAAGAATGGGCGCTGAGAGGTAGTTTGAGGGCTCAGTCCCGGTTCTACCTTTGTGAATCGGAGTTATTATTCCAAGTTTCCACATCGCAGGAATCTGGTTCTTGTCTATGCAGCGCTGCAAGAACTGCGCCAAATGTATGCCAGTTGTCTTGCTGTTGCCCCAAAGCCTCTGGGCGAATGGTGTCGACTCCCGGGGAACTGTGGTTGCGCAGAGTTGTCAGCTTCCGCAAAACAACTTCGGCAGTAAAAGAGACGTGCTTGAGCCTTGGAGGCGGGCAAACCGAAGTTGAAATATGGCCTGATGGTAAAACCCTCTGAAATATGGCAGCATATTGAGTCCGCAACACGTTTGCTGCTTCTATGACTGTTCTAGTTGGACCATCAGTCGTCCGGAGAAAAGGAATTCCATGCCTCACCTTACGATATCCATTTACAAATTTTTGCAGCAGTTTGTGGTTAGCACTGAAAGTTGTTGCTATGTTCTGTTGATATGCGACTTTGTCATCTCTGAGCATTTAAGTGCAGAGTTTACGATGGGCTACCTAGTTATTCCCGTTAAATGGCTTTGGCGTTGAACTAAACTCTCGCCAGACTGCGTTGGGTATAGTAATCCATTTTCTAGTTCTGATACTTACGAAATAAACGGGTTTGGGTCCATTGAATACCCTTGTCTCTGAGGCATCGTCTAAAAAGTTAATTGCATTTGCTGTCGAATTCAAGCCAAGCGACTTCCGGATGACCTTCAGCGAGGAACGATCAAGTTGTGGCACTGACGAGTTTGGCTAAGCGGTCGTAGCGCGTAATGGTGCGCACCCACTCAGAGTTCTGGTTCTGATATTAAGCATAGCAGTGGAAGTCGAAACTGTTGCGTGCATGAGCACTGTGTCTCAAAGGGCATTCCACGACCAACGCTTCAGTTATGTTCCACGTTGGTGAAAATAAGATCCAGCAAAAAAGGTCTATTAGTTGACCTGAAACGGGTGGGCGTAATGACGTGATTATAGTGGAACAAGATTTATAAGCTCTAGCAGATCTGCGTAGCACGGCCCTTCGATCGTAGCAGGGGTTTCTAAACTGGGTAGATTTAAATCATCCATGATAACAATGTGAGTGTACTTTCGCTTTAGTCTGCATCTTAAAGCCGTCGCAAGTTGTCAGTGAGTTTTCGGTGTAGAGTTTAAGAACGGTATACCAAAGTTATAATGCACGTGTCCCTGCCATGCAATCGCAGGCGACACCAAAAAAATCAGTAAACGGTTAGTCAGAATCTTCAACGACCTCGTATTGTAGATCGCTTCGGTAATACAATATTATCCCCTCTTTTTTCGTAAGCCCCTCTTTTCATAAGAGTGACATGCCTGCCAGCGCGACTGTAGCGTCTGTCATCCCAATGTTCACCCACGTCTGTGATACCGATAATATCACATGACTTCGAAATTTGGCGATCCTTCAGTTCGCCCAACTTATCGAAAAGGTCTTGAGCATTTGTACAAAGTTAGGATAGTTTGCCGGTCTCTAGGAGCTCACATGGAGTCAAAGACTTCATGTGTGTAAGAATGCCGACCGATATTAGGTCGGCCGTTATTGGTTTTTTCGTGGGATAATGATGACAAGTAGTTCGCAAACTAAATTGTCCAACCTACATTCCATTCCTCCTCCGGACCTGCTGCAGAATCGCGTGCCCGAGCGGTAAACTGATGCTCAGGCGTAATCACTAGTAAGATTGCTTGTTACTGTTCTGTTTTATCCTTAGGTTCCCCTGTAACACTCAAAAGTTGTGTGACTTACAGAATTACAGAGATCACAAATAACAAATATCATTGTCGCGATATATCCAATCCCTGAATAGAATGGCGACGATGTGTAAATCCAGCGAACATTTAGGCTGCCACATCTATAAAATTCCACGACATATCCCGCCGCATGTTTCCGAAATATACCACTGCACGCTAGAAGATGTTGGGAAATCCGCTGCAGATCTGGTAACATGGAGTTGTACCAGTGTCCGTATGTGTTACACGGCGTTCATAGAGGGAACAGGGACCTCTGCATTGTGAAAACAGCGCACTGTAAAATACAATAGTTACAATATGATCGACCACAACCAGTCGATAGGATATGTAGAGTCCTACTTTCTCTCATCGGTCTTCATAGGTACTCCTCGTAAAACCGAAATGAGTCTGGTAGCGACTTCTTGGACCTGTTCGATCATGTGTGCCCACCCGTCGTTGATCGCACAGTAGGCAGACGATCTTTACTCTTTCATTGGCATTATGATGATGATGAAAAAGCGAGTCGCGGCTTCCGAACAGATGTAGGAGCCGTATTGCAGTGCCCAAAGCATGCGTAGTTCCATTCAATGTGGCCTGCTTAATGTATCCTCTTGTACACGGGGCTGTTAATATCGACCAGAAACTCCCGGATCCACTAATACAGTGATCCACAAAGGCTTCGCATTCGTTGTTTGTGGATGAGGACCTAATGGCTCGCTTCTTCTAAAGCTCTGCTAATATCCATATCCATCTCATTGATTGCATTCCCTTGCTACAATTTGTACAGCAGTATATGCCTCATGACCAGCACGATGGTACCACATGCATCATGTCGCGGTTCTTTGATACCCGGAGAATCCATCACACGTAGCAACGAACGCCTCTGTGCGCGATGGTCAACACATGACCTAGAAATCAGATACTGTTGTACAAACTTTTCAGATTAGCTTGACTACCAGATAGCAAAAGGCAGACAGTCGGTAACTAAGGAATCTCATAAGTTACGTGTGATCTCAGCCAGAGTTAAACACCTTAAAATTCTCACTCTTCCCATCCTGGAGTATTGGAAAAATGGAACAATGTTATAATGCACATAAAAAGCCAGGGCTTGACAAGTCCCGTGAGATGGTTTGTGGGAATAACGTTGGTTACATGCAGTCCCAGAAAAGTGAAAAACAAATATGTGTACTCACCATATTATCCACGTTAACATATGGGTATATCCGTCTACCCCGATTTCGTGGGTTGGTGAGTACAAGGTTTGTCTGCGTTTTACCTTCACTCAATGAATATAAATCGGTGCAAGTAAATTACATGGTGTAAACCATGGGCGAACCGTTATTTAAATATGTGTGGCGTGGGCGCGGAAATGACAAAAGTCGAAAGAGCGTTCCATGGTTGAATAACTCAAAGGGGAAAATAAATCCAGCGGCACTCCAGCCGATTGTAATGGGTGGAAAGTTTCAATCTATGACGCCACAATTCCGTGTTTTCAGCTAGGCTTCAGGGGATGACGGCAAATGTGACTGGGGTTTCTCAAATCCTGAAACACCATTATTGGGTCACCCCGTAGATGGCGGTATCTTCCTCTGTACACTCCCAGAGCTGTCAGTCGCCTATGGTATTTTAGGTGGGACAACCCAAACACATTTTTGTTGTTCATCGTTGTGCGGTCTCCGGTGCAAACAGGTCGCGTTTTAATCAGGGTTTCCAAGCCAGGACCGTGTACTCTACATGGGGCCTCACATACGCATTGTGCATTTGGAGAAGATGGGGTGATCGAACCTCCCGAACGCCCCCCCCGTAAAGACTAACATGTTGGTTCGCGGTTTTGGACTCCTTCAAGGATTGTGCCTAACAGCCGAAGTCGGCTTGGAGCAACATCCCTAGATCTGGTTCTTGTGAGACGGTGTTCAATATGATGTTTCTAAGCTTATGTTCTTACGTGGGCTTGTCGCGGAAATGTACGGTTTTGCACTTGTCCGTATTAAATGGTAGTACGTTTGCCATTGACCATTCAAAAGCGCTGTCTAAGTCTCGTTACAATATATGGTGATCTTCCTGACATTCCACTGCCCGCTATATCTTAATGTCATCCGTAAAAAGCAGGAAAGTTGACTTTATGACTCCCGCATGGTCGTTAATAAAGAACAAGAATAACCGCGGACCCAACACTGACCCAGGTGGAACACCGCAGTCCACGCCAATTGGATTGGAAAATGAACCTCAAACTCAGTCCTGAAGGCGCCGTTGAGAGGAGTAGTTTCCGATCCATTCAAGGACAGGTTTCCAATTCCTTATGCTTGCAGTTTTTAGGGAAGGATGCGGTGATCTATGCGGTTGAATGCTTTGGAAAAAGTCTGTGGCAACATGAGGAAATCAGATAAAATAACTATGGAACTTATATCTGGTCATTTACTAAACACCTAATAAGAAAATTGTCACCAAGAACTATGGGGACTGTGCCAGCAAATCTAGCTCGATCTGCTTCAGCTGTGAAGACCAAGGCATTTATACTGCTGTACAATGTGATTCTTGGTAATGCAATTGGTCATCTACTCACATTAATATTACAGCACAGTTACACGCGGGGCCTTAGTAACAAAGAACTTACCTTGATTACACCACTACGCAGCAACATTACGCAGTCGAGTTTCGCTATAATCAGAAAGGCAGCTGTGTGCAATCGGTCCCTAGTCACAATCGGGTCGGATAAACTTGTGAAATGATTTCGACGTTAGCTGTGAAGCTACTTTCTCCTGGACACGATTAGGGGGAAAACCTGTTGCTCCCTTTAATGAATTACGAGATAACGTCTCATGGGTGAAATATCATAACTTTTCGCAACCTAACTAGAACATAGTATTTACAATATGCTTATAGTACATCAGCACCTTCTTACATCGTGTAAAGTACCAAGCATGCCCACATATAGGTTGGAAGTAACACATAACTTTACCATTGTAACTTCATATGGAACATACAAATGATTATTACTATCTGTAGACATTTATGAATTGTGTTGAAATGGAACCAACTTCTCACTTGATGCGAAATATACCTATTGTTAATAATATAAATGTACCACTTGGTTTGAAAGCATGTTGTGCGGGTGTCGGTAGATCTTTTGGTTAATTCAGTCGCTTCACCATGTTCTCTGGAATGTTTGGCCTCAAGATTTATCAAACAAAATGGTCTGTATTTGTCCAATTTGCTGGGGTCACAGACTTTCGGATTTGGCTTCAGCAATTCGCACTTTCAACCACTGGACAATAAACCTTTGGACTGTGATCTGTTGAGCAGGCAAGTCACGGCAAGCGAGATGATGGCTGATAAGGACTTGTAAATCAGTCAGAGAAGCCCGTCAGCTCCAGTAAACTTAGTGTGTTAGTTAGTATGTGTAGTTAGTGTGTTGTTAGTATCTTCCCCATGCTGAGGTTGATGTTGCATTATTGATGCTTCTTCACCGCAGTTGGGCTAAACCAACTTACACTTAAACTAGGTATCTTTAAGCTGCATAAATTTCATTCCACTTTATTTGGTTTATTTTGCCTATCTGAATAATCTTCTATTAGCTGGCCACGTTGCTTACGCTAATTGCGCTTATCTTCTTTAACTTTGTTGCGTTTGCAGCATTTTTGACTAACTTGTGGACATTTTTTCCCTATCGCGGATTCATTGCTAACCAACGTACTTCATATGCTAATTTAGCGAAAAGTTATACCACCGTATCTGTATGCATTATTGGATTTTTTAATTTCATTTTGTTGTTTCAAGTGATTGGCTGTTGTTTGTTATCCCCGGTTTGGATGCGCTTGATGTGCATGTTGACAAGGTGCCTACCCGTCTATCACCCACTACCTCGTTCATACTGGCTCCAGGAGACAGTTGGTCGTTGTTGGAGGGGACGGGGTGTATGGTCCTTTTGGCCGTGTTAGGATCAAAGAGTGGTTCCATGCACTTTGTGTGGAGCGGACTACGGTCCAGCCACCGTCTTGTGTGCGCTTGATTCCCAAATACAGTGTGCTTGTGTTTGCCTGTGAAGGAGTGTGGGCCGGCTCCGTTGATGAAACGTGGCTCCCATCCACATGCCTCCCGGTCTTATTCCTTCGGGCTTACACTGGATATGGGGTGTGTGGTTGGAGCTGTGGGTGGTGCAGCGCAAGCCACCCATGGTCCCTCTGTAGGCGCAGGCGTCCTGTGGCTGGCCACAGTGATAGGCCAATCCGAAACCGGATGCCACCAACCTTCTGACACTAGTCTTCAATTGTCCCACTGCCTGCGTCACCGCCGAGCCAGTTTAACACATACTTTGTCCAACCTACGTCCGTTGATTGGTCTGAGTATTTTAGATGCAGTGGCACATTCTGAGAACAAAGCTGTCGCTCCGTTTTTCATAACCGTACAACCGTCTTCTACGGATGCAGATTTTGGCAGAGACCAATGCCCTTGACTCTCGTCTCCCGTTGGGCGATTGAAGTCAGCTTTCCAGTAGCTGTAAACTGGCTCCGGCAAACGGAAATACATCAAATGCGGCTTCATGATGTTTATAAGCAGCGAGTGATTTTTTGTTGCTTGGGGCTCCAGGATCTACTATCATACAAATGCTCATGAGAGTGTCATTTTGAAGTAGTTGTTGTGTACCTGGATTGCAATGTGTAAACCCAATGTGGACTGTGATTTTCGAAGTGAACCTGGATTATTTCGACCACTAGAACGGCAGCTGACAATAGAAAATTTTGTGGTGCCCACCGGAAAATGCTGCGTGTTCACTGCACGTTTATGTAGAGAGGAGTTGAGAGCAGTGTTACAGCTGTCGGCTCGTATATGCTTTGCACGGAATCATTTTCCTGAACCGAATCCGCGAACTTTGCCTAGACTTAACAACCTATGGGCATGAATTTTGTTTCAGCTCAGCGTATTCGAGGACAGTTGAAATCATATATGATTGGGAAATGTGGACGAATCACGAGGATTTGAGGATGCGGCAGTCAACCCAAACATTGCCCAGGAGAGTTTGATAAACTGCCATTAAGAGCAGGTGCATGTGCTCCCAGCGATTCTGGCAGCCCAGTTGCTAACATGCGACATCATCTTTACGGCAGGAGCACACTAGACTCCCACACAGAGAAGACCGGTTGTACACAATGTGCCACGGTGGACAATGTCTAACGTATCACGGCGGAATCACCAGTAACTGCGGAGCTCGATTTCTCGAGCGAGTCCCATCACCACTTTGCGATCCGTTGAAACGAAAAGACAGTGTTCATCGCGCTTCTTATAAGACTGCAAATATTGGTAAAGGCCACACACAGGCGGCAGCAGAAACCACCGAGCGTGCCTGAAGTGTAGACAACTTGGCGTCATGTTTTGTGGAATATTGGAAAACAACATAGGACTTAAAATAGCGAGATATGTTGTCGTTTCACCAATACGTCTTTTCAGCTCAAGGCTGCTAAACCTAAGTCGTTAAATCTTCACCAGACCTAAACTTGTACGCACGTGTCTTTAAATCTTTTAGTCAAACAAGATCAGACTTAGTTTAGCTTATCCACAAATCGTGACGGTCACAAGCTGAGATTGTTCAAGTCAAGCCAAGAAAGAGCTTTTTGCACCCAGAAGTAGTGAACATTCGGCCTTAACACACTCCTTTTCTAAGGCGGGTTACTTACCTCCGTTACAACCCTTCCTCACCAACGTCTAGGAGTCTAACAGATGCAGTTCGTAACATTTTGACCTCATGGTCTTATCGTACATGAGGAGTTGGCTCAGTGCATTTAGGAGCGTATAATATTACGAGCATTAAACCACTCTTATTGGCCAAGTTTTTTCTACAGGGCGAGGGAATTCCCCAGCCTCACGAAGTACGGTCAACCGCTGGCTTAGAGCTGTTGAAGATTTTTCATTTTTCTGATTTTTCTAGTGTGAATTCCACGGGGCATCAGTATTCAGGCTTTCATATACTGTGACATCCGTACCCATAGAACAGCAAAATGTTTGTGTAAAGTGGAATGGAGGTACTCTCAATGGCGAAAATTTGATGCAGGTGATTTGGCACAGGAAGAGCAGGATGGCTGATCTGTAACCTGGTGGAACTTCGGTCAAACGTGTTAGGCCGAAAGCTCGCATCTGCCCGGATAGGGACTACTATGCCTACACCATGGTTTAACGCCTTTCGCCTATCGTTTATGGCTGCGTCTCCTTTCAACCAGTCATACACAAATTCTGGACAAAATCGTGCTGTATTACACGGTGATGATGTTGAAAATGCACAAATTATTGACCGATGCGTGAAGGATCAAAACTAACGCGGTGCATGACACATGAATACTACGAGACCAAGTTGAAGGTCGTTTGTGAACAAAAGGGTAGTATTTGATAGTCGGGTTTTCGGAGTACACACCGTGTGTCTTTCATCGTGACAGTCAACAACAATTGTGGCTTCGAACGGCTTTCAGTACAACCTGAACAATTCCGAGCACTGGGATGGTATCTGACCCAAGTGGACTGGTTCGGAGTTTCTATCTGTCCTAACCCTTGAGCTAATTTTTATGCACAGTTAAATCCAACAGAAAAATAATCTTGTCCGCTACTTCTGGAAAGAATCAAAGGAGGCCACTAATCGCAGTTCAGAAAGTAAATTTTACCACCTTATCAAACTTAATCGGCTGACGCTAAGAATTATCTGCACAAATCATTCAGCTACTTAAAGTATGTTACTAACTTGTAGAGGTATCAACCGATTTGCGCGCAATTACCAACTATCTAATAGTGACCAGGAAATTCGTCCTAATTTGAATTAGAGATCAAGTGGTGGATGTTTGGTATGTATGGTTTTAATTATGAAATCAGTAGAACAACAATTTCTATCAGTGTATTGGCCACATATTTTATTCACGGGAGGTAGTTGGAGGCCGTAGAAAAAATGATTTTCAAAAGCTTCTCTATGGCATCTTTGTTTTCCGGTTTATTTAGAACAGACTTGAAAAACTCGATGAAGATTGACTCTCCACTCTAGTTGTAAGAGACATAATATTTATTGTCGTTGTAAAATAAACCCACCATGAATTGATCCTTGGTCACATTTCGTGTCACGTGGTTTTCTCCATTTTCTTCTACTGCCTTTTTAAACTGCGCATCGTCAGCGGCTGCTTTCACCATCTTCACAATATCATCAATTAATGTTCTTCCGTAGTACTTGATTCCTTCAGACTGGACGACATTGGTTATATCTAGGCCTTGTAGCCGAGAGAACAGATTGATATGCTGTGGATAGGCAGTGAAGAGCCTGACAAAAAGCGGAAATTTTTGTAATGCGGAAACAAGAGTGTGAAAAGCGTATTTGTAAAGCCACACTCACTTTGTATAAGCTTGTACACCAAGGGACACCTTGCCCTGGTCTGTGTTCACGTGTGGCCCCAACTCGTCGAGCAAACTATCAACTTGTGTTTTTCTCAGAGGAGCCATCAAATCAAGGTGCAGAGTACCAGTTCAGGTCTAAAAATCTGCAGCACAACGCGCATTTATTCATCAGTATCTCTTACGATGTTCGCTTTCACACAGCCAATCACTGTCTCCGTCTGTCAAACACTGCACTTTATTTTGGCATCGATGAACTCAACAGATTAACACAGTGATTTGTACTCTGTTGGTGGGTAGCACTGTGTCCTAAAAGTTAAACAGGAATGGACGCACAGTTTGGTCATTCCTATGATCGAACCGGTGTATCGATATACATTCGTTCCAGTTAACATAACCGCATGTATTCAGTACTATTGGTGTCTGTCATCGTGCCATTTGACCGGATGGAAGTAAACTGATCAGCAAACTTGTCAACTTAATAGTTTTGACCTTGGTCACATGTGCGGAAGAGAGACACAGAGAGTCAATGCTTTCGATAAGTTACAAAACATCACAAAGTGCTAGTAAGTAATTTGGACCCACAGGTGAACACATGTCTGTCTGAAGTTAATGCTACGTGCTTCTACGTCTATTTTTCTTAGTTGAACATCACTACTCAGTTACATATTATTTGGGTAGTTCTTGCGTTGGTGCATCGCTAGTTGTCTGCTCAGTGACGATGGATCTGGTATTCCATTACATTACACAATCAAGTATAAGATATTTACAACAAAACTGATAAGAGCAGGGTGGCAACATAATCACATATGGAAAACGCATAGGTTTGAATGCAATCAGAAAGGTAGAGAGGACGAATCAAGTTAACGACTGCATCTGATTTAATAGCTTCGGAACGAGTGTCTAAACCAACAATTAAGCTTGAGTGTGTCAGTTAGCTGTTTTAATACAGGAATGTCCGAAACTTTTTGGTCGTAGGCCCCGACCTCAGGATTTTTGTATTGTGTTACGGCAGATAACCGTAAAAGTCACTTCAAATTCAACCTGATTACATGCACTGACGGTGTTTAATCGAATACTTGATACCCTAACTTTGAGCCACATTTATTGACGTGGTCGAAATATAAAAATGGATAGATAGATATTGCATGCTGCCAACCGAAAAACACTGCACATCACCACAACGCATTTTGACCTTACTTTATAAGATAGAGAGAGCAGGCAGCGAACCCGGGACATTTGGAATGTCCGTTTGGACCTCTACTGCTTTCGACCACCAGGTCACGACGGTGAATCACTGATTGGAGGGTCATTTTGGAACGTTCTCTATTATGAGTGAATCGCGACGTGCAGCCTAAGCATTAAAGTGAAGCTAGACCAATTCTTTTACTGGGAAAATAGCCCCCATTCCACGGAGAGATGATACTGAGTTTGCACAAAGACGAATATATGACGAAAAATTAAAAAAAACCTAACGTGCATTTTAAGAATTTGAGATTATAGCAAAATAACAAGTCAAGATTTATGTAGTGGTGAAGGAAATCAATCTTTACCAAGATGGTGCTTCCTATGACCAAATTGGAACTTAAATTTAGGAATAAAAGATCAATAACAGGTAGATGAACACGAGAGCAAAGCTATAAATATGGATCCAATATTATGCTGGCAAAGTTGTGACATTTTGCGCATTTTTTATCTGCCATCTTCTTTTTACTATGATCATGCTTACGCAGACTTGCCTCAAGTTTTCCTTGAAAAGTAATTCATTAAATATATATCTACACAGTATATTCACCGACGTTGCGGGGCACAGTCCAAATGAGATCGCATTAAACAGTTAATCGTTCACGTTTATACGATTAATCCTAAATGGATATTTGCAATGAATAGCCGTTTTAAGTTTTACAGAGATCCCGAAACTGGGATCAACAAAATTGCGGAAACAACTGAAAAACTAAGTAAAGTGGTACCATGTTTCATGTAACCAACCCCAGAGAATCTGTTTCCATGCAATGTATTCCCTGGATAACTTGCATCCACAATTCCATGTTCCATCCGGCTGTGTCGGTGTAGCACAGTAGCAAGTAAGACACCACATGTTTAACAATGTTTTTAAGCGCCAAATTTATGCATACATTATGATCGACGATGTCTCAGCGCGTTCCTTCATACGGACCATTCAAGTATGGCACAAAGAGCTTCAAATTATTGATATAACCGGTTTTACGTATATTATCTGATAAGACGTTTGTACTTGTCTGACTTATTTTTAATATCAGGCAGATCCTGAATATACCTCATCTATTGAAAACACGTATGTTAAGCTGCAATGTAAATCCTTGGTAAGGGAGAAAAGCAACTTTAATAATAAAAAAATAATAGCGAAAGGATCAGACGATAGATTACGACATCCATCATGTCATTCATTTACGTTCGCGCTTAACTATTCCCACAGCCCTGGTAGGCCCAATGTCGCGTCAAACACGAGACCACCAACAAGCACCTGTAATCATCAATTTTTCTCTTCCCAGTGGTATAGGATGGTTTAGATAAGAGCTTTTGGATGGCGCCACTGATTTCAGCAACTATGATGGAACAAGTTTTGTGGGAATTAGCGACAGTATGAAGAATAACGTCGGTGAAGTCAAGTTTGGCGTGTAGCGGCATAGACAATGTGGTCTAGCAAACTAGTTAGGGATTACGGATTCATACGCATTAGATCACGTGTGGAATCAGTAACTCTAATGGAATACAGTACAAGCTTGGTGAACTCGAGTATAAAGCAACAAGAGACGAATGGGAGACAAATGAGAGAAACGCTGTAAACAGGAAACAGTGTTACATCAATCTGAATCATCTAGTGGAATCCTGGACAGAATAAGGCACATGACAATGTGCAAAACTCTTTCTTCGCTAGCAAATCTGGTATCACGGGTACATAAATTGACGATATATTTGGTGGCGTCCATCGTATTCCATTAGATAAATGAGGACAAAAGTAAAAGACGACGCTCCCATTTAGTTAGCACAAGACGTTGCGCAGTTTAGCGAATTGCAGAAATACCCGGATGTAAGATGTGGTTTCATAATGATAAGTATGCGGTGCATTGCCATTGCTGCACTGTGTCATTCACCTTTGTTTGGAATTACGCATTCGACTTTTACATACTTCAGCTGTCCATCTTTTCAAACATGTCCAAAGCCGCTTTGTTCCCCCTACTTCACAACATACTTTTGACGTGATTATTATTAATGATAATGGGTATGTTTCTCTTTAAGTAATAAGCTGCGTCCATTTTCTGCACAGAGCAAATATGTGTAGGCATTATCATGCGATTGCATGGGCAATATGAATTAGTGGAGAATAAAAACACAGCGATATATTCCTCTTCTGTGCTAGGTACAGTCCAACTGGATATTCCGATACTTGGTGCACTTCATAATCGCATGTAGCAGAGGTTATATTTTTGAAATCTTTCAGTGAAGTCCTCAAGCAATTTAGCGGACATTGTTAATTGGTCGGTTAAATATTTCGGGAAGATTGTGAGGTTTTATAAAAGAATAATAAATGTATATAAATAAAAATTATAAGTGAAGAAATGCGGCCATTACATTGACCACGTCCTGGGCAACTGCTTTCACGCGTGTTATTCTCCTGATGGATTTCACCCACACTTGCATGCCCCATCTGCCTGTGCGTCGGTGTGGCTTTTAAAGTGGGCACAACCTTACTCATGTAACTCATCTTTAGGGCTGTTTTTCTGTGTGTATGATGTTGAAAGTCAAGCCACCTATCCCGTATTAACAGCTTGTATTTTTGAGTAAAGAACTTTTATCGCCAGGGAAGCAAATTCAATGCGCCGTGCATACGTATATTTATTAGCGTTGGAAGCACAAACCTGTCACCTCAGGAGATCGGCCCCAGTCGTGGTCAAAAAGGAATTAAGTAAGAAGTATGTGCGCAAGAAAGACCGACTAATTTGTTCAGGGTAAGTATCGAAAACGGACGACCGCTCGAAGTATCGATATGCCAGACAGTTCTAAAAATAATGTTCGGAATTATCATCATTTGCTTGCGTTCGAAAAGTACAGGAGTTGATAGCGCTGAGTAATGTGACTTGTTCTGCGTTTCTGAACTGTCGCTTCCTGGACAAAAAAGGTAATAGTTAACATTAGAGCAGGAGTGTAAAAAAGGTAGTCATAAGTAAATGAAATTAACTGAATAGTTTGTCTCAATAGTGCGAGACAAGGACCGTGTGGTTAATCCGACCACATTTGTAATTGAATCGTCAGGAGGGGTTTGCTTTCAATTCGTTCTTAGGAGCAGTGTTCACGAAACAATGTTTCAGTGGTTCAACCATGAGGGGCAACCGAGATTTGCAGGGAATGATATGGACAGGTTTCGGTAAACACACCGTATTTTGGTCGTTGATTCCTCCAGACAGCGAAGACAGTTAGTTAGATGTGAAAAATGATGGATTTATAAATAATAATTTGGTAGAGGGGTTGCCTTCGAATCAGAGAATGTTGTCATTTTTTACTTGGCGCTCAGCTCTTCCTCACAAAGTGTTGCTTTACTCACATCTATGCTGAGCATATCCTTCACTTAGACCATTATCAATTCTGTGTTAACTTGAGTACGAAAAACACTTTTTGACTCACACGTTCTCAGGTTATGCGATAGTTTGTTCCACTTAACTGGATAGCGGTTATGAAACACATCTAATCTTAACCTAGTCCGTGCCTTTTTGATTTGTAACCTGCTACCGTTATCCTCATATAGTATTAGAGTAAAGGTTGAAGTACGACCACAATGTCTGAGGTAAAGACCTGTTAGTGGATTATATCAAACATGAAGTTCAGGTTAAGTTTTAGTCTCCATAACCATCAACGGTCATGATAGGTAAGACCACCAGAGTTTCACATTAGACGCTTCGTAAAGTTGAGCAGTACATTTTCTATTCATGCTCTATCACTTTTTCTCTGGTTTGAGTTTGTTAATGAACAATATGCTTGTAGGGGATTAGTATGGGTTTTATACAGGCAGCATTTTGATTCATTTAAAAGTGGTTGATTCTTCCGGATTGAAAAGAGAGATAGATGTGCGGAGCAAGGTGGATTTATTAATTAAAATGTAATAGAGATAGACTGACTTTAAATCAGCGAGTTTTGTCAGTTGATATATATTTTTCGGCCTTTCATCCTACATAGGGGCTCTAATCACATCACACTCACATCTCACATCACTGTCAATTCCCTGTCGATTAAGAAAAACGCTCTTTGAGACATGTTCTCAGATTCTGCTGTAGTCCTTTCCACATAACTGCATAGAGCTGAAGAAATAAAATTTGGTCCTAAGCTACTTCGTACCTTTTTGACTTGTAACCTGCTATATATACCCCATATACCATACTTGAGTGAATGTTGTAGTATTACATCAGTGTCTGAGGTAAAGACGCTTCTGCGGATTATAGCAAGCATGACGTACAGGTTAGGTTTTAGTCTCCTTAACTAGAGGGTTTATATGTTCATCTTACAGCAAACGTCTTAGTAGGTAAGATAACCAGAGCTTCTCAATAGACGTTTCGTAAATTTGCGCTGTGCATTTTCTGTTGAGGTTTTATCACTTTTTCTCAGGTTGGAATATATACATTAGAAATATTTGAGTAGGGGGCTAATACGGTTTTTATACAGTTTGCTTTGCATTTATCCAACATAATAGATTTTATTATCAGCCCTCCTAGTTTAGGGGCTTCTGCAACAATAGACTGTACCTGTTCGGCGAAGTTGAAGGAGCTCGATTAATGTATCGTAAGATCGCGAATTGTGAGACATGTGAACAATACTTTGCTCTCTGGCATCAAAGAATTTGATGCAAAACTGCACCGATAATATATGCAGCTGCACTTCTCGGATGCGAGTAATATTTTCCACTTGCTGCATCAAGTTGCCACCACGTGCAGATCCACTTTGATGTCGAATAATGCGTTCATGAAATTATCCAAATCGAACTCATAAACAATTTTAATGGCCACTGGGAAAACATCTGGTTTGTCGTCTTTCGTGATATCGGAGACGTCAATCATATACATCAAAAACAGAACAAGCCCTAGAACACTTCATGTGAGTTGTGAATTATCTACTCGTGGAAGCATTTCTTAGTATTACAACTGCTTGTTTCCGGCCAGTAAGCTGCGATGCTATCCAAGGTTGTAAATTACCAAATATACCTATTACACGTAGTTTCGATAGAAGGTTTCCAGGTGGTATCCGATCGAAAGCTCTACGTATATCATAAAACATGATGATCAGGCATTTACCACGGTCAGTGGAAGGAATAACATAGTTTAGAAATTGTAAATGAGAAGTTATACCTGACGATGTTCTCAGAAAGCTGTGCTGGGAAGTGTTGATTAAATTCCGGGATGATAGGAATTCGACAAGTTTGGCCTTTATTGCCTTTTTCCTTGTTCTACACAGAATAGAGTTAAGGCTGATGGGCTAAAAGCTCGTCTGTAGTTGGCCTTGACCACTTTTATATAGTTGTGAAGAGAGAGTATATTTCCACACAACCGCAATAAGCCTAGAATTCATGGATAAATTCAAAATAGTTTGAAGCGGTATAGGGCCATCAGGGCCTATGAATTTGAGCCAAACCGACGATATTCCATCTGGGCCAGGATAAGAACAGGTACGAATTGAGTTTATCAGAGTTCTTATGTCCGACTGGTCAAATTCAACGGTACAGATTTGATCTGCAGTTTTAGCATGAATGTTTACCATCGGTACTATGCACGACTCCGCGAGAAGCACTAAGAAGTGTTCATTTAATATCTCACTACTCTTATCCGGGTTTGCACAAAGGATGTTGTCGGGCGATAAAATGGAAGGTGATATATCATACTTGAAGTTGCTCCTGAAATGTATTAGTCCAGACATTTCCGTTAGTGTATTTCAGGAGTCTAATGCACTGGTCTCCTCTCTGAGAAAATTTGAGGAACGATTTGTTTCTAAGGATGACATAATTTGATTTTGTCGAATTAATAGATTACAGTGGTTAGCCATTTTAAGTCTATATTGTGGCTTCTTCAGGTTTCGTACTATTTGCGACGCGATATTGTTCTGACTCGTTTTGTGGAAATACGCTTATGACACATCGGGCAGAAGATATCGAGACATGTGATTGCGTTGTTGTATAACAAGTCCGCTGCATGTTGAGGTTTAGTGGAGAGAATATAATCATCAAGGTCCAGAGACCGCAATTTCATTGTAGTCTTTCGAGTTAGTCTTTTGATCACCACGAAAACTTGTACTCTTGCTGATTGCGTGGTGGTTGTAGGCGATTCCTTCGAAGCATAAATCTGCTATCTTTAGGTCATTCCCAGGAAGATTGGGCTGGATGCGTTTAATGTTAAATCTTATCGCTATACAAAAAGTAGCTTTAGCAAGTGCTCGCCTCTTGTTGAAATGAACGTTGTTGCATATAATCAGATGTATGGAGTGCTGAAAGAAAATGCAGATATTTTTAAGGGGACCGTGGTGGATACCAGGAAATCTCGGGCATAGTACAGTCTTCCCCAATAATTTCCTGAGTTCAGAATCAAAAGACAGTTAGGCGAACAAGCTTGTTTTCGGTGGTTCGCACCAGGCCAACACACCACAGATGATAGGAATAAATCAAACACAGTGTATTTAAATACGATGAATCAATGAAGTGAATTGACCGGTTAGTGCGATCAAGTGACCACACAGGCTTGGGCATCATTAATGGAAGGGTCAAGCGTGGTGTCGTAACATGGGGAAGCTTGAGGCCATGGCAGCTGTAGAGCCTGTAGGCGACATCGGAGGGCTCGCGTGTGGCTTCCAGATAGCTTGTAAATAGGCGGAAAGGCCTCTCGCACATTCACTTGGTGATTTGTGTCGGCGAAATGTCCCAGCACCGCGCTAACTACTGTCTATCTGACTCCAGTGTAGAGCCAAGCCCGGCAATGTTCTTGTACTCTCTCAGCCAGTCTCCTGGTCGTCTTTCCAATATAACTTGCTCGACACGAGCAAAAAAACGGTACACACGAAAGGAAATATTCGACCTCGGCAATCTCTCCTTGAGATGCTGACTCACGACTGGCGTAGAAGTGAAGCTGACGCGGAGGTCAGCTGCGAAGTAGGTTCTCGCTGTTGCATTGCAGAGCCTTCGAGTAGTTCGTTCTGCTATCACATCACCTCTGAAAGGCAGTGATAAGTAGATTAAGCGCTTTTCAGCGGTGATTGGTTGGACTTTAGGTGCTCGTGGCTCCATGTGTCTCCGGATGAATTTGTCCGGATAACCATTTTGTTCGAGAACGCTTCGAATAAAACAGCTCATCTGACAGCGTAACTTCCGTGCATATTTTCCTCGCTCTTTCCGTTAGACAACGGACAAGGTTGCGTTTTTGACTCATTGGAACAAAACTGGCGAAATGGGTATACTGTCCGTTGCAAGTTGTCTTTCTATGTACTCTCCTTTGTACTGTCCCGTCTGATGTTCTGGAGATGTGGACATCTAAGAATGACAACGAGTTGTTACTTTCAAGTTCTTTGGTGAACACTATGTTGTTATGTGCAGCGTTGAAGTAGGCTAACAGATCTTCGATGCATACTCGACCATCCGCAACACAAAATATGTCATCTACGTATCGACCGTAGTAAACCAAGTTGTTGATGAATTCGTTTATCTGAATGTTCTCCAACTTACACTTGAAGATATCGGCGAGTAGCGGTCCTAATGGTGAACCCATAGCTACCCCGTATATTTGTCTGTAAAACGTCTCATTGAACTGAAACTGAATGTTCTTAGTGCACGCCAATATAAGTTGCTTTAAACAGTCATTTGGAATACCGATGTTGATGTTGTGCAATTGGATAAACTCGCAGAGATAGTCAATGGTCTCTTCTAACGGGACGTTGGTGAAAAGTGACGTCACATCTAGTGAGAACATCTTCCGTCCAGCTAGATTGGGTTGTTGCACCGAGTCAAGAAATTCGTGGCTGTACGTGGTGAAATTAAGTATACGCCATGTTTCAGAGCATGAATATAGAGTAGCCAAGATTTCGGATTATAGAAGGGCGACAGAGTCTGTAATTTGCATAATTGGACAATCCAACAGAAAAGATAGAGGACCAATAAGAGGATGGTGAAATATTTTCTTACCTTGTTTCGCGCTTGTTGCTCTGATCGCTGCTGATTTGCACACCTTGTCCAGTGTTCTCGTTGTGGTCCTTGTTTTAATAAATTGTTCGGATTGAGTTTGCCCCATCCTGGGGTAGAAATGCCCGCTTTTCCCTTCGATCTTCTAAATACATAGACGGATCGCTCGGTATTAAATGGGTAGCGTTTCGAAACCTCTAGAATCAAGAAAATGCCTTATGCTTTGGGAAAATGTGAATATTCAGCTTTAACACACGAATTTTCAGAGATGCAGCGCGATATAAATGCGATTCGGAAAGTGGATTTATGGGTGAAAAACAGTAGCACTATACTATAATCTAGCTGGTAAATTCCGGACAACATTCTTAGGGTCTACTAAAATCGCGCTGGATATAGAACAACTGACGAACGACATGGTCGGGTACGGGCATCTGTGTATTTATACTTATGTGCCAATTTCACGTGTTTGCTTTTCCTTGAATGCTACTTTGGTTATTTGTTATCTCCCATGTGTCTGCGCTTCATGGGAATGCTGACAATGTACCTGCCTATCTAGCACCCTCCACCTCAAAACTGGCTCAAAGAGGCTGCGAGTCGTTGCTGGACGGGACAAGGTACACGATCCCCGTGACCTTTCTAGGCGTAACGAGTGGTTTCATTCAGTGTGGAGCGATTAACGGTCCAGCCACCAACTTGTGTACATCCGATACGCATGATTCCCTACATAGTTGGACAGGAATGCTTCTGCTGGGCATATTAAAGGTCTGTGCGTTGGTTCCGTTGGAGAAACGTGGCTCCTGGTCTTATTTCCTCTGGTCTACACTGGATATGTGGTGTGTGGTTGGAGCTGTGAGTGGTAAAGCGCAAGCCACCCATGGTCCCTCTGTAGGCGCAAGCGTCTTGTGGCTATCCCTGTGGAGGTCGCAGTGACAGGGAAATCCGGGGCCTAATGCCGCCAAACATTTAAGGAAGTTAGCGCATATTCCCACAATACACAACGAAGAGGTGACATGCTTCGTCAAGTAATGTTGACGCAAGTCACTTAGACGAACAAACATGTGTAGATACAAGTATTTGAAAAATAGTCAGGTTCATATACCACCACGATAAGTATCTTAATGACCTGGATGTTAATGCGAATCGCTTATGCAATTGACTAGGAAAATCACTGGCACACAACATGTTCAGTGTGTAAAAACACGGGTGGTGACAAAAAAAGTGACAAATCATAAAAACAGAGGAAACTTAGAACTATTAGCTCCTGACATATACGAACCTTTTTTATATGGTATGAACAAGAAAAATCGCATGTAAGCATCACACAAGACACTTACTTATGTGGACGGGTGCAATTTCACCATAACTCTGGCGTTCCGGGCAATAATTGATAACCTGTGCAGCGAAAGAACGACATCATTTCACTTTGACACCTTCAGAGACAGCTCGAGCGCTTTCAAGTAGAACATAATGTCGTTAGGAATATAGAGTAATCGGGCTGTAAAGACTGGCTCAATGATTGACGCCCAGGACAATATAATCTGCGCACTTAAACAGATTGGTTTTTACTTTACATAGCATTGTTGCATGATTTTGCGATTAATAAGAACGCAAGCAATGGCAACGTCAACTAACAATCTACCTCATCTGATTTTCATTGTTGATACTTCAGCAGAGTCTGCCATTGGTCTGCTATTTGGAAAGAATAGAAGTAGTGACAGAACAGCTCCCCGAAGATCACGGTTGTTTCCGATTAGGGACAAAAATATTCTGCCCCAAAATCGTGCGACTTGAGTATACGCTGTATAATAATCCATCAAACTTTGGCCGTGAAAGAATGTATTCCTGCACAAAAACAAATCACGGTTTGCGCAGTTGTATGTTTGGGTACAGTCCAGAAAACCTATCCGTGTGAAACCGATTCCCATTCCGTGGATGATAGCACCGAATACACAAAGCAGACTATTGAATCTTTGATTGACATAAAATTGCAGTAGGCAAATTGAAGTGAAACAATTGAGATGCATTTACAGTTTTAATTATGAAGTAAATTAAAACTGATATGTAAAGTTTGACCATATCTGGGAAATAAAGTATATAAGTGTCTCGATTTAATCATATTATTTAAAGACATTTCATAATATCTCGAATGGCGTATGAATTTTCTATGAGTTTTGGAGGTAGACAATACTTGGGGTGGGTGCCCTAGTTAAGTAAAATGTCCGGTTATCTCTATCGACTGGTATCAGCTACTTCCTAGAAATACCTGTAAACATTGTGAAACAGGGCAACTTATGCTCATACCGGGCGGTTCCGATGTTTGATACATCCGCCTTTTAATGACAAGAAATTCTGTGCACTTCTGCCTAGCAAGCACGCAAACAACCCGAGGGGCATCCAATTTGCTTGTAATTTAACAAGCTCGGACAAAATTGATCACTGACACCTGATGAGTTGCGGGTACTTTGTTTGGATCGAGAAAAATTACGATATTAGAACATTTATATGCAGTGGGCTTTTGAGAGAACAGTTGAACAAGGGAACAGAGAGTCCAAGGTTACCAGAAGAATAAAACTTGTAGGGCCGTATTCGGCTGGCCTGCAGAATGTGCGGGCTATTTTTTGACGGAGTTTAAGCCCAAACATAACTCGAAAGCTGTTCTCCGAATGGCAAGCAACCACTCATCGGAGGTACCTAACAAACTCTTGGAAAATAATTCAACATTGAACTATGGGAGAACGAGGTGTGCTTAGGTAGCGACTAGAAAAATCTAAGCAGACCTCGGCAAACTTTGAGGTAAACCTCGGTCATAACCATCTGGAGGAACATAACACGAACAGAAGTATTTAGGTGTCGGTTTTCCCAATATGGCCAACATAAAGAAAGCGGTATCGTCCTGGTATGAAATCGCAGTGGTGGTGTGTCAATGTTTGAAAGAGCAGTATCCACATATTTCCATCCCGGATACGGTCCTCGAGATTCGAATGATCGAGGTTTACCTCAAAGTGAGCCGAATTCACAAGTTATGTTTCGATTCCAATCACAACCACACAGCGTGCTCCCTAAATGCAACGTTGAATTACTTTCCGCTGTGCCAACCGTTGCTCGTGGATCTCAGTAACATAGTGCTCTAGGCGTAAGACAAGAACTTCTAAGATCTGTGTTCCAACCCTGACGAGCACAAACAAAGGCGAACCCGCGGTTGTGGTGTGTTAGTGAAGGGAAGAGCTTCATTAATTATTTCCATATAGGATAAGGTCCTCGAGATCGGAATGTCCGAGGTTTACCTAAAAGTGAGGCGAGGTCTCAGTGGTGGTTGTGAGTCGCAACACAACCCCACAGCGTGCCCTTAAATTTTAGTCAGGAAATACCGTCCTCTCTGAAAAGCTTTGTTCGAGGATCTCTGGAGCATGGTTTTCAGGGTGTCAGGGAATATCTACGAAGTTCTGAGATCAAAACAGTATAGGGATTTCTCCAACTGAATAGTCCAAACCAGGACAAAACCGCGGTCGTGGTGGGCCAGTGTTGGGAAGAGAAACACCCATATATTTCCAATCAGGATAAGGTCCTCGTAGTTAGAATGACCGAGGTTCACTTTAACGTGAGCCGAGGTCTCATTAGAGATTGCGACACAAAAACCAAATCCACAGCGTGCTCCTAATTTTCAGCCTTGAATTACTTTCGCCTCTGCAAAGCTTTGCGCGCGGATCTTAATAGCATAGTCTTTAGTAAGATAAATATGAACTATAAAGCACTGAAATATTCTCAACTAAGTCTGTCACAACCTGAAGAGTCCAAACCAGGACGAAACGGCGATCGAGATGTGCCAGAGTTGAGAAGAGCAACACCAAAATATTTCCATTCAGGATAGGGTCATCGAGGTCGGAATAACCAAAGTTTTACCTCGAATGGGCCGATGTCGCAAGAGAGGTCGCGAGTCACAACACAACTACACAGAATGGTAGAGAAATTAGTGTTGAATAATTTCCCACTTTTTTCAAGCTTTGCACGTGGATGTCTGTAGCATCGGTTTCTGTGCGCAATGCATGAAATTCCAACCTCTGTTTTCCAACACTTATTATGGACTCTCCACCAGACGCGTCCAAACTAGGGCAAAACCGCGGTCGTGGAATTCCGGTGTCTGAAAGACAATACCGAAATATTTACATTCAGGATACGGACCTAGAGAACGGAATGACCGAGGTTTGCCTCAAAGTGAGCCGAGGTCTCGATATAGATTGCGAGTCGAATTCAGACCCCACAGCGTGCTCCCAAAATGTACTGTTGAATTACTATCCGCCTTGTCAATATTTGCTCGCAGGACTTAGTAGCGTAGTGTTCAAGACTTCATGCGTTAACTACTAAGCGCTGAGTTGAAAGCCAGCTCATGCTATCTCCACCTGAAGAGTCCAAACCCGGACGAATCCCAGTATTGGTGTGTCAGTGTTGGAAAAAGCGAAACCCATATGTTTCAATTCAGGATACCGTACTCGAGATCGGAATGAACTAGGTTTATCTCAAAGTGTGCCGTGGTCTTATTATAGGTTGTGAGTCGCAAAACTACCACACAGCGTGCTCCCTAAATTCAGCGTTGTACTACTTTCCGCCGAGCCACGACTTGCACGCGGATCCCAGTAGCATAGTATTCACTGCCTCAAGCGAACTAAAAAGCTGTTAATTCCATCCTAGCTCAGGATATCACAATCTGACGAGTCCAAACCAGGACGAATCCGAGGTTGCTGTACGCGAGTGTTGGGAAGAGCAACATCCAAATATTTCCATTTAGGATACGGTGCTCGAGGTTGGCATGACCGAGGTTCACTTCAAATTAAGCAGAATTCTAAACAGAGGATGCGACTCGAAGCACAAGCACACAGCGTGCTCCCTAAATGCTGCGAAGATTTAATTTCCGGTATGCTAAGCGTTGCTCGCCGATCTACGTCGCATGGGATTAATATCTTTCGACTGGAACTATTAAAATCTGAGTTCCAACCCAACTCATGCTATCTCTACTTAACGAGTCCAAACCAAAAAGAAACCGGCCGTAGTGTACTAATGTTGGGAAGAGCAATATCCAAATATTTCCATTCCGGATGCGGTCCTCGAAATCGGAATGACCGAGGTTTGCCTAAAAGTGAGCCGAGGTCTCGATAGAGATTGCGAGTCGAATTAGACCCCACAGCGTGCTCCCAAAATGTACTGTTGAATTACTATCCGCCTTGTCAATATTTGCTCGCAGGACTTAGTAGCGTAGAGTTCAAGTCTTCCTGCGTTAAATACTAAGCGCTGAGTTGAAAGCCAGCTCATGCTATCTCCACCTGAAGAGTCCAAACCCGGACGAGTCCCAGTATTGGTGTATCAGTTTTGGGAAGAGCGAAGCCAAATGTTTCAATTCAGGGTACCTTCCTCGAGTTTGGTTTTACCGAGGTTTATCTGAAAGTGAGCCAAAATCTCAATAAAAGTTGCTACTCTGAACATGACACAGGTCGTGCTCCCTAAATTGCAGCGTTGAATTTCTTTTCGCTTTACAAGGTTTGCTCCCAATTCTCAGTAGCCTATTTTTCATGGCGATAGCCATGAACTTTTATGCACTATGTTACAAACCAAATCATGCTATCTCCACCTGTCGAGTCCAAACCAAGATGAAACCGCAGTCGAGGTGTGCCAGTTTTGGGAATAGCAACACCCGAATATTTCAATTCTAGCTACGGTCCACGATATCTGAATGACCGAGAGTTACCTGAAAGGGAGCCTGGCTACCAATAGAAGCTGGGAGTCGCAAGCCAACTACACAGCGTGCGCCCTCACTTCAGCGTTGAATTGCTTGTCGCAGTGCAAAGCTTTTCATGCGGATCTCATTAGACTAGTATTCAGGGCGTCACGCGTTAGCTTCTTAGCCCTGAGTTCCACCCCAGCTCAGGCTATCTCCAAATGAGGATTGCAAACTAGGACGAAACCGGGTTCTTGGTGTCCTAGTTTTGGGAGCGAAACGCACAAAATTTGCCATTCAGGATACGGTCCTCGAGATCGGAATACCTGAGGTTTACCTCAAAGTGATCCGAGGTTTCAATAGAGGTTGTGCATCGCAACACAACCACACAGCGTGCTCCCTAAATTTCAGCGTTGAATTACTTTCCGCTGTGACAAGCATTGCTCGCAATTATCAATACCCTAGTGTTCATCTCCTCAGCCGTGAACTGCCAAACTCTCTGTTTCACCCCAGCTCTTGCAATCTCCACCTGACCAGTCCAAACCAGAACGAAACCGCGTTCGAGTTGTGCCAGTGTTGGGACGAGCAACACCTAGATATTTCCATTGTCTTCGATGGTGATTACAAGTTGGCATGTGTTGACTGAATTTCGCAGACTTTAACTTGTCGCTGAATTTCTGTGGGGAAATCCCTTACCAAATCTGTCAGCCCATTAATTATCGATTCAAACTTCCGACGCAATTTACTAACCTTTGATCCCTTGAATACTTTTCCAAAGATACATGCCTAATCTAAGCACGTCTTACGAAATCTATAATTATTATTTCGAAATATTAAACCTACGCTTAACCTACGGTCTGGTCTTCGGAATAAAATGCTTTATCCTCTATATGTCCTTATATAAGGTAAATCACATGCAATACTTGAATTACGAATGGGTTTTGGAATCGTAGTGCAAGTGGGCGGAAATTGAAAAGCGTGCAAAACCGTGTGGTTATTTGGTCAGCGTCAAAGTAACTGAATACTATGGATGACCTTCAAACATCAAGGATAAATCAGTGTTCGAGAGTGAAAGAAGTAAATATTTAATGTGGTATAGATTGTAGCGCACCGAGTGAAAGCAATGTAAAATGGTCAGGATAATTAGGGAATAGGGATACCTTGTCTTCAAGTAAGCAAGATAGGTTGTGGAATACATCAAAATTCCTGCTGGATTTTACACTTCACGGCGATTTCTTATTCTGGACCGTGCTTTCCATGTCATTATGCTCTTCTTCTTTGTATGCTTCTACCAGGCACAGCTGTCTGACGTCACTTCTCAGTGCACCTTTGTTTGTTCTCACCAGTGCTGTCGAACTAACTGGGCTTTGCTCTTGATAACTTCCTCCACAAAACCCACAGGCCACAGACCTCTTGATGTGCTCAAATCACAAAATTAAACGAGGTCACCCTGCCTAATATCTCGGATTTCAGTTAACCATGTTTGCCTATTCAGCAGTGTCTGCAGTTATACTCTGATCCACCTATGCCAAAATATATAAATACATATGTCTTATCTGTCTCCACCTTCTGCTCAATTTGAATGGTAAGTTGATCGGTGGGTATTCAATCGAATGACCATTTGCAAGCGTTAAAATTTGCCTAGTCCATATAGCATTTTGCAAATAGGGTAGTCGGTTGCCACTATCAAATGCCTGTCATTTAATATCCATTCGATCTCAGTGAGTGTCATTACAAGTACCTCTTCTGTCATCATCTCGCCGTTAAAAATGTTGCGTCATAATCCACGAGTCGATAGAATCATACGTTCCCAAAACTCCGCGATGGATAGCACAATTCGGATTGAACTTCCAGTCAAACTCTCTAGCCAACATATAATATTTGATCTTCATCAGATCCAGCTGTTTCAGAAGATTGTGTAGTCCTGCTTCAGTTCCGTAGAAATTCTGTCTATTATCACTGTATATTGCAGTAAGCCAGTCTCGTCCAGCTGAAAACCTTGAAAATCCACACAAGAACGAAAGGGTATCCATAGATTGGGAAACCTCTATGTGAACTGCCAGTGTAATCAAACAACTGAAAAAACAGCGATATATTTTTCATGTAGGCGGCCGCAATTCACTATCAGCAGTCTAAAATACTCGATCCCACTGCAGTGCACGCTGGTTGGTGAGTCAGATATTGGTCTGTTTTAACTGGAGTCATCAACTGACTTAGTGACTTCGCAATATTAACGCTGCATTTGACACATTTGAAAGCACGCACCTTATGGATGAAACCCCACCCACGAAACAGTAGCGTCGATTAAGACCGTACAAAGTTTGCACCAGAGGGTCCATTGATATAGTGAGAGTGCAGTGTAAGGTGAGTGACAAAGTGGCGACCGGGAAGTAAAATCGGATGCCTTGCGTCCTACTTTACCGAGAGTTGATCCTGCCTTCCGTCCACCCGAAGCATCCCATTAAGGCGGAAAGGCTTAACTAGTCCTAATCTGCATGACCACAGTTTTAAATTTCGAACGGATATATCGGGTTCATTGTACGCAAAGAGGTGCATCACCTCCGCAAAATCTTATGACTGCACCAACTTAACTAGCTGAAGCGCAGCTTGTCGATTTTCAGCACATTCAATCTCAGCTGGTTGATCAGGTGCAGCCGGCCTCATATAATTGGCAACGAAATAAGATTAGAATCACAAGAAGATACATATATATTTGCGCACGGAAGTCCACGTCGAGCAATCCTTGAGTTTATTAATCTAATGTTCCTCCAAAGAGACCAAGAAAACATGACCAACCGCGAGTGGTAACCATTCTGGCGGTAATTCACCCAGATTCTCCGGATGCATAGGCCACGACGAATGGGGCTGAAGGAGAAATTGTACCCCATGTAAAGATTGTATTATGTCCTTCTTGAGCGACATTGCGAGTCCACATAGGGCTAAATCAGCCTGGTTCTACTTTGAATTTACGTAGCGCCACTGGTCGGGAAGAGCGTACTATTTTATACTGATAATCCGCTTAGCAATGTAAGTCGGAAATCGGCCATTAAAACTTCGAAGAAGCTTCAGAACTACCATCGAGTCTGTCCAGAACATTATGCTCTAATGGAGTGCCATCTCTTTTCCGACTTTCGCTGACATCCGCACGCGCAGTACGGCAGCAGTGAGCTCCAACCTTGGTATCGACACGGTACTATTGGGACGGACACCTGATTTACTAATAACGCAGGAAACTATTAACGTTGCCTTCATCAATCTTGTAACGCAAATATAGTGCAGCACGGTAACCAGGCTCAGACGCATCTAGAAAACAATGTTTGATAACCAGTTTTTCCAAGCTTGCTGATCCGCTGCGGGAAGAGGCTCATTCCAATCCAGCTTTCTTTCCATGAATCTCTGTAACAGCACCTATGACGGAAGCAGTACGGATGCAATGAGGCCCAGAGGATAATAGACTGAAGTTACAAACGACAGAATGACTCTTCGGAACAATGTTTTACTAAAGGTTTCTAGATTAAAAGTTAGGTGCTCCAGGGTGACGTTCCAGTTTAAACCAAGGGTATTTGGAATGAAACCGTTTTCAGTCGAATAGCCTATTCCGGGAACCATCACTTCGCTGTCGGGTAAATGTGGGATAACCTCCTTTCGATTGTTGATCCATTTCGTCAAATAACATCCTCCGTCGGACAAAATACGTGTGAGGTGTTTGACGATTTCATTTGCTACGTGAACAGTATCGACACTAAATAAACATCCGTCGAAATAGAAACAGTTCTCTGCTACTTCTTTAACCTTTGTTTAGGATTCAAAATAACTGTAAACGACAGCTTGTCATAACGCAGTTAGCCCTGCTTGGTGACGAAATAGCGCTAAATGTATGTGCATTATACGGTGTCCAATAGGGAGTGAAAAAAGATTGTCGTTCTTCCACCACAGGAACCTCAAACAATTCCGATCCTTAATAGCAACCCTGACCTGATGAAACCTCGCTTCAATGTCGGCCGCGATGGCGATTGGGTGGAACCTGTACCGCACAAGCGTCCCCACTAGACAGTTTGACATATCGGGAGCAGGTAGATGTTGTTGATTGAGAGAAGATCCACCGTATGAAGCTTGACAATGGAAGACCACTCGCACTTGACCGGGTTTACGTGGATGTGATAACGAGTGGTGGGGTATGTACTAGATTTGCCCTTTACTCCGCTGTTCCTGTAATAGAGCGAGTTCAGCATATGCGTTAAATATATATCCTTCCAATGCTATGGTGTAGGCTTGGCGCCGTGCTGCATGCTTCTACAAATGTTTCTTCAACATGACAGGCCTGATAAGTGCAAATTGTCGGTTATCTGGTAACCGAGGTCTCCAGGCTTACCAGGTTAAAGAAATCTCTTAGTTGGCGCCATCCTTTCTTTTTAGAAGCCTCCATTAGTTTCAACGCGCGTCCGTCGTTCACAGACATGGCTAGTCGTGAATATCTAGCCCGTCAAATTCCCTCACGTACATTTGCTTTAGTAGTTGATCAAGAACAGTTGTATCGCAGCGTAGTAAGTTTCTCCTCTGTATTAGATCAACTATCAGTTATGTGGATTGATGCATCATAGTCCCTTGCTGTTTGTTCGGTCCCAGTACGGCCTAGTCCAATGGGGTTTTAACAGCATACGGATCGTCAGGAACCCCACGCCACAGACTTAATGCCCAGTGTGGGTATGGGCTATCTCTACCAATCGAAAGAGCAACACTTCCTTGCAGCTCCGGCAACTGTAGATCAGAGAGGTGAGACCATCTGTAGAAATCGCTCTTCCTGTATTCCATTCCACTTTAGTCAACGCGACGACTTACTGACCTAAGTGAATTTAATTGTATCGCCTCTTAACCACCTATAGATTTGAATAATTACGCTGACCAACTGGTACTCCACTTGGCATCGGACAGCAATAGTGCTAATGTTAAGTGTCGTCACGGACACTTGAACCCCGATAACTTGCAGTAATGCTGAATCAATCAGTGAAGTAACTAATCACCTATATAATAAGGCTAAGGCCTAATGTTCGAAAACACTAGCTGTAAATTAGGAAATGTGAACAGGACTTGCTGAACAAAATAGCGTATATCTTTAAAACATGCCGTTTTACTCACCTCTACATGTTTTATGTGCTGAACACTGCTTGGTCTTTTTCGGTAAATCCTATTACCTTTATACATCTGGCTTAACAACGGATTAGTTTCCTTAGGCACTGGTTCCTTCTCACTTACACGAGTTTTCAAACATGAGGTTTGACGATGGACTTTTCAACTCGAGTACTATGAACCGAACTGAATGGGTTTGCACTTCGCAAAAACTTCCAACCCATCCGGCTAAATAGCTGTACAAGAAACCAAGGTATTTAGGTGGTACTTGAAGCATATTTCCCATATGACTACAAAACTTGCCTAAAATCCTATTGCCTAAGAGTTGATCTGCTTCTTGGTCATTTGGTAGACTGCTATGCGATTCAAGACATTGGAAGTTTCAGTAGAGTACAGTAAGTAACGCTAAATTTGTTGGGTAATGACCTTCCAAGAATCACCTGCCCAGGAGTTTGCACCCTGATTCTATGTTCATATGTTACATGCGCACACAGTCGCAATCTCATCGTCTCGCGGGTGATAGATAGTAGAGAACATTCTGTTAGTTTCTGCTTAAGCTGTGACAGGAAAACGCGTGATTTCTTACCCCGCAGTTACAAGCCTTAAGGAGAGTGCGCTCTCGAACACTTACTTACGTAAACCAACGTGCGTCGTTTATCTAACGCACCCACACAAATCTGGTCACCATCTGCAGAAAAACCATTTATGGGTAGCTAGAATAGACACCGAAAAACATTTTCCGAATACATGACATTATTTCTAATATTTAAACCGCTAAACTTTTCACCAAACTGTGCGCGGGCAAACTACTACGAGAGTTGCTAGGAGAGGCAGGTCAGCGACCTGTTGACACCCTGCATTTTGACGATGTATATGCAACCGCTGCCAAGCCCTTGAACGTGTGCATTGCTCTGTAGAGTATTTGAAAAAGACTAATGGCAAAATAAGTTTATACAGCTTCTAGCAGTCTGTTAAGCTCCATCCGTAATCGCGCACCCTATGTATGTGCAAAAATGAAACCGAACTAATGCAATAGCATCTCTATTGCTAATTGTACAACGTTTTAGGCAACCTCCCCCTCGACGCAGTCCGTCCTATTATCAATACACCATTACCAACAGTGCTATAATTACTGGAAAGCCTCCTGGAATGCAATTTCTGGGATGGCGCGCAGGCGTCATGACGCACTGTTCTGAATGTCCTCCATAATTTGGTGACTACGTCTTTCCAAAATGGTTATAGGTATGAGGAACAGAAAATCTCCGCTGGGGAAAGGTAAATTGAATTAGGTGGATAAGGCACAACGAGCGTTTGATGTTGTGCCAGACAGCTGAAAAAATAGAGCCATGACTAGCAGACGCATTGTCATGACGCAAAATCCAAATCTATTTTCCTGCAGTCCAGGCTCCTTCCTGCGCATGGCATGCTTTAAACGCACCAGAATTCTTTGGTAGTCCTCCTTGTCTACCATCTGACGACCTAGTGCATCCATAAAATACAACGAACACCATCCCGATGTTTGTCCGACTTATGAGTGTCTTTTAGATGAGGGGACTCTTTCTACACCAACACTATGCTCGTTTCGATATAAAAGCCATAAGCCCACGTCTCATCGTCTGCTATGACGTTCGTAATGAATTTTCCATTGCCACTGGTAGTGGAAAGCAGTTTCTGGCTGACATCAACACAAACGTTGTTCTTCAAGCTCTTTCATTGCCACGTAGACACTAATCAAACGAGCAGCTTGTACACGTGTTCACTTTGATGGTTGTAGCTCATGAGCTAATGGTCAAAACGCAACGCGATAAATGGTATTTTACCGTTTAAACAAGCCCCTACGTTCGCTCAGAATGCGCAGCGCTCACCCTCTGCTCGTTGGCTCGCTACCTCCAAATTCGTTTTCTTTTTAAACGCAGTAGTACTTCGAACAAAAGCAACCAAAGCGATGGGTTGTTGTGAAGAGAACGAATCAAACTTACACTCGGTATGGTATAATACAGTTTCCAAACTACGTTCAGCGCCATACACTGCTGCTCGGTAAAGAAGGGCAGCAGATATTGATGAAGTTAAACATGACAGCATCCATGAAAATAATCATGGCGAAAGCCGTGAAGCACTTACCGCCTTTGTTATCGCGCACTTCCAAACTGTTGACTTACAGGTTAGCAGATTTGGGCTCTGGGCAAATGACTTGTATATGCGCAATATGGAGCTGAGACACAAACTTCCTGTATAGGTATCATTTGAAAATCGACCGAATATATTCATTAAGTTTTGCGCAGACGCCTTTGCTAGTATGTTGATTCTCTTTGGACTAGAGGAAATTTTTTAAGCACATACAGCATTATGGGGATGTTCTAGAAGCTGAAAGCATTTCTAGTCATAATACAATCTTAAGAAAGAGAATGGCCTAAGTTTATCAAGACAAGAACAATACATTACGTCGTAAGTCCCAAAGCTGCGGAGCAGTTAAGCCGCTATCTGATTCAGGGAAATATAATGCCTGCCAATCTTTCAATCGAAGAACATCAATCGTACTAGTGTCCAAACCGGATGGCTATGTGCTATTTGTGGCCACCACGAGATTTCGTTCAACCAGCCTTATCTAGTAAGCAGGTTTATAGTACCCAGCACCGTGTATTTGTACGCTATAATTGCAGGCTTTGAAAACATCACCAAACTTGACCACAATCGGGCATGTTCACCACTATAGTCTGGAAAGCTTTCACGTGAATTATCTAAAATGAATGAGAAAGAAAGGAATTTCACCAATACACCCGCTTACTTTTTGGCATTATTAAGACCTGCGGGACCTTTCAAAGGTGTGGTAGTGATTTTGTTAGAGATATACCTGTCCATTGTATTTATTATATTAGTGAAATTCATCCCAGTAAGCGCCGACGCAGAGCATCTGTAAAAGCTCTGTGTTGTGACTGAACGCTTGGCACGAAGTAGACTCTTAGATTAAGAAGGAATACATAGGGTTACGTTTCCTCATATGAGTGCAACCTCGGCTAGAGGCTAAATAAGGTCGTTTCAAATGTATAGATAATGAGGTAAACATATTTTAGGAGACTCTAAAACGACAAACATTGGTGAGCTCCGTTCATTCATGGTAATGCTATCACATTACTGCTGTTACTTACTTGATGCATTCACTACGTCAACAACTATGAATGGATTACTCCACAGAAACTTGCAGTTGTGTTGAGGAGCTCGGCGAAGCAGGGCCTTAACGAAAGCCAAACAAGCCCTTGCTTCCTCAGAAATATCAGTTCTTTATGATTACATCCAATCCGATACAATCCCCAGAAAACTTGGATTTTGACTTGTTCTACAGCATGATTGAATAAACCTTGTAACCTTGTAAACCATGGAACAAAACTATTCATAACTTGGACAAGGAATTCTTAAATGTTATCTTCAGGTGTTTGAAACTTCCATCAATAAATTTGGTTGAAACTTTTGAACTTTATGCAGGCCACAATCTACTGATGTGCTTTATAGAAGCAAACAAATTTGTCCAGCGTTGTCACCATCAGTAGTGCAGAGATGGGCATTGTTGTTGATCAATTAGAATTACAAAATTACCTACATTCTTGGCACCAGCAATTACACAACTGATGCCATGACTCACCAAACAGTTGCATAAAAAACAACTGTACATGATCTCCCCTGTGGAATATTTATTCTGCTGCAAGATCTTTAGGCACATCTATGGGCACGTCACTAGAAATCCCCACCAACTGTCACAGGACAGATCGAGAGCTAGTTCTTTTAAAAATAACTAGCAACTGACCTAGTAAGTGAGCCAACAACTTACCGCCATATAATGTATGCTTAAATGAGCAGAACTTATTCCATATTTTTGTGAATTGTGGTTCCTGGTTGGTTTATTCTAGCAAGGCTCGTACACAGATCCTTCATCTGTTCACTGGTGCTCACCCAGGAGTCTTGACGTTCAAAGCAGAGGTTTAGGAATACTAGTATTGGTCAAGCAGAGATTCAGATGTCGAAAATCTGTTAGATAAATATCATAACTATTGAAGAACCACCTACGATAAAAACATCCATGCCATTGGCTACACAAGCAGCGGCGAGAGATCCACATCGACAATTTCGGTCTTAATAATTGAGTGAATTAAATCAGTGATGCTTCCTCCGAGTGGGTTGGATTGTAAGCTCTTAGGACGGAGATGTCCAAATCCACCATCGTTAAAATGCATTCATTATTCATCACATACAGTATTCAGGAAGAGCTATGCATAGGCAGCAGTTCACACAAAGCTAGCGTCGAGAAAATCTGTTTGTCGAAATAACTTGGAACACTGATAGCCCGGCTTGGTTGCTCACCTGTTGATTGTTTTTCCGAGCTTGATTAAGAAATCGCATCCGTTTCACCACCATGCGAGGTGGCATCTTCAGTGCAGTAATAGGCAGTGTGTATTGCTGCTTAGTGGATTGTCAGTTCGTCATGCACGGGCAGGTGACTTTTGAAGGTGGCGATTTCGATTTGTGCCACGTGATCTCTGCCCATTTGCTTCCACGGCTGAACCAGGTCTTGCGATTCGCCGGAGATCTTTCTTTCGGAGTTGATGGTACACGGGGTCAATGTCGATGCGCATGTTGATCGAATTATTAGAGGAGTACCATGCTTCTAGGAACTCTCTTCCTTTCTGTGTTGTTGTTTGAGCTAAAATCACTGTTTGGTCCCAATTGAAGCTATGTCACTCCTCATCTACATGCGCTGAGACAAGAGACGATGTATAATGTTTTTTACAAGCCCTCTGATGTTCTTGTATTCTTGTGGATAATTTCCTTCCTGTCTGCCCCACATAGTTCATTTCACAATTATTGCAATTTATTTTATACACGACGTTTGTTCGTTCGTGTGCATTCCTCATATCCTTTGGGTTTGATAGTATTCTTCGCAATGTAGCGGTTGGCTTATGAGCGACCACGATGTTGTATTGTTTGAGCAATCTGGCAATCATTTCAGATATGTTCTTCATATACGGCAAAACGACCCTCTTGCTTGCATTTGGTATCGGTTCGGTGTTCATAACTTTATGGTTTAGACATCTGCGGATGAAGCTGCGTGGGTAGCCATTGCGCTCGAACGAATCGAATAGGTGTTTCTCTTCTTCCCTTTTGGCTTCCACTGTGCTGCAGTGTGTTTCGATCCTGCGAAATAGTGTCCGCACGCAACTTATTTTGTGGCACTTTGGGTGATTGCTATAAAAGTTCAAAATTTGATCCGTATGTGTTTCTTTTCTGTGAACGCATGTTTGAAATTCACCATCGTTTGTTCTGCTCACCAACACATCCAAGAATGGCAGCATGTTTTCTGCCTCTAACTCCATTGTAAACTGAATCCCATCCATTGCATTGTTGAGCAGTTGGTGTGCGATTGCTCAAATAAAATAAATAAAAAATAAAAATAAAAAAAAATAGTATAGGAATTCGGTGCATTATCATCCCTCAGCAATTCGGTTAGTCGAGCTGATTATGCAGAGAGGGAAGTGTAGAATGCTGAAATAGTCGGCAAATACAAGAAGCATTTCACGAAGATTTATCATGTGTAACAATACAAATACTTGAGTAGTCCTATGGGGTGGCAAAGAGAAAATTAAAGGAATCAAATGCAAAGTAGTTTGTCAGTTTAAAGGTTTGCCGATTAAACTGCACTGCTGCATGACGACAGTTTTAAATAGGAATTGAATGCCCGCCAAACAAATTAATATGGGGAGCAGTTATAACTCACGTACTCCGCGCGAAAAAGGAAAATATGGAAATATTCACGTGACACTGTCTATCCATGATGTTGCGAAGAAGGCTGTTGAGACTGAGACTGTATTTAAGCGCAAGTAGAAAGGTTCCTGTACAACTCTATCGGATTATGAAAAGTCAACAACATTTAGTAGCGAATCGTCAGCGGTAGTGTTTGTTCAGTTAATCGTTTATCCTTGTTCGGTTAGGAATTCGTATTGATGTCATTATTACTGGGCAAAGGATGTCTGCTTTTGTAACTGTATGTGCATCTATTCACAAATGCACATGTTTCTGAAATAATCCTTTAGCATATATTGCGGTTTGCATTATCGTCCTCCGAGTTAGATTGTTTATACAGACTGTTCCCATTTGCCAATCGTTTCACACACACATACATAAACTAAGGTTACAAGTTGTTTTCATGCGCAGCTGATGTTCGACAGAAAGCTAAAGACAAGGCTAAATCTACTGCTCCGAATTCTACGCGTCTGGATAGAAGAGGGACAGAAATGCCTATTTTCTTCAAAAGAGCTGAGGGACGATGCCATTTATTTGGAAAGTGGATTGGTCCACACCGGATTGTTACAAAAACACACGGGTGATTTGTCATGTAAGTGGTTGCTCCGGAAGGTAAAACCACATCAACTTTCCAAGCGGCCTTCTTATTTGCTGGCAGTCAGACCAAGTGCGTCCACGGAAATAAGATGTACAAACTTAAGCACGGAGAAAGAAACAGGCACTAAGGGCGAATCGTAGGGAGAAGAAGGTGAGGTCCTTCTGAGGCGATCTACATGGAATCCAAAACAGTCGGCCGATTTCAGCCGGGAATTTGCCGACAGCTATGATGGTGCGAGATGCAACATGTTCACCTAAGGTCCAACTCTGATCCACTCAGGCTGCAGTGTAAGCACGCACACCACTCTCATCCTCTCACCATTGAAAGGCGGTCGATCTTGTTGGATGTTGGTTACACCGTGATCCGTCCATAGGTATATTTTTCTACACTCGGACTGCGAGCCCCAGGGAGCGTAAGGTCTGCGAAGTTTAGTTACTGAGACCAAAATGTATATACTGTCACCTAACGATGGCTCGTATGCTGTACTAATGGATACTTAGGAATAACCTGCCACCACATGATTATCTATTATTCTATATGCTTGCTGTAAACAAACATCACAACTCAAAAAGCTTCCTACCCATCCTCTGTTGCGACTGAAACCACCTAATTTATCCCCATTATAACTTGGTGTTCCAGCCTTTAGCGTTCATTCAAAAATGGCCAAAGTAACTCTGAGCAGTTTGAACGAATAAACACTGCAATCTTGTACTTCATCACATAAGTTTGCAGAGGCCTATAAAGCAACAGTTTCCTACGAATTATTTAGGAGAAATTGGGGACGGCTTCGCAGTTATTCCTAACATGGCCACTTTTAACAGAAGCTAAATGTACAGTCCTATAGTTCCTACAAATTCTACAAATTGGAAGGATCGCTCAATATCATTCTAATCAACATATTAACTCAGGAGCACAACTACTTTGACCTCAAGTCTGCCAATTCTACTAGAGATAAGTTCTCTCTACGAAAGAGTTTAGTAGCATTAAGCTCGATTTATTCGCCTGTATACTCATCTCCCTCATATACAAAGCTCTATCCCAGTAAACTTGCTTTTCCGAACTAATCAAAACACCTATCTACTGAGGCATAAATAACAGCTGCATCATTGTTACAACAAGATTAAAGCTACCTGACATAGGACAGTCCTGACGAATTCAACTCATACATAGACGTACCCTCAGAAACACAAGTATTAACTTAAGAACAATTTTCTCCCTTTCGTACCCACTAGTTTTACTGCTCACTAACTTGTGCATAATGGGGAACATTCCTGTGTCAGCCAAGCACGTCTCTGGCTACGAAGACTATATCGACTGTTGTTAGCCTGGAATAGGTGACGGTTGACATACATGTTTACGATGCTATTCAGAATTTGATATTTTCCAATTCACAAGTAGGGCCGCTTCGAAGAATTCCGTTATTCAATTTGCCTTGCTGAAAAATATTATTATGGTTGTCTAGCGTTTATATATACTGCATATTCCTAACTTTGCTGAGATAAGGTCCTTGAATGCGAGCTTTTCCATATTGCATGCCAACCAGCGGACTGCAATATAACTCCTCCATAACTACAATACATATATAACAACATGCATGATCTGTGTGGTCCTTAAACAGTCTCCGTAGTAAATTTAATAGCTTCGGTTCCAGTGCGCATCTATGTGGATAGAATCAGTATGTTATGTGTGCCACTAGGATTTACCATTTAAATTTTTTTGCTAACTTGATTAGATCTAAACAACGAGAAAATACCTTCCTCGCTGGCGACACAGATTGCCGCAGACAAGCTATATCACGGCATAATTTGCTCTGCAGATGCGCCCATTTCTGTGAGATTTAACAAAGCATGCATCAGTATTACAGTACCTATGCAACATAGCCCAGATTTACAGCTCATAATCTTGCTCAGAAGGTGTCGAAAAACTGGGGAATTTTCTTTCTTATTGCAGCATTAGAATTTGGGTATTAACATGGTGTGAGCCAATCTGGCTACGCAAAGCGATAATGAAAGTCGCACACGTAATAACCAAGACATAAAACGTGGGCAATTCACGTTGTTGAAACGCGAAACACTACAAGGAACTCACGCAACATTTTACGTTTGATAACTGGTAATGGCGTAGTCAGTGACCCCACGTATACAACCGAAGTGTGCAACAATTATTTCGCTGCCTCATTCAACGAAAATGAATCCGCCACCCTGGATTTGCAACATTACGGGACCAAACAAATCAACACTCCCCGATTGGAAGTCTGCGACATACAAACATTCATAAAGTCGAATAAATTGTACTATTTTGCTGGTCCGGACAACCTGCCATCTGTAGTCGTAAAATTCGGTGGTAACGACACACTCTACTGCCAGTGAATCTCTTAACCTTATCAATAGATTCCGGTGCCCTGCTGGCTCGACGTAAACATGTCGTAGTGATGCCACGTCACATATCAGATTTGCTTTTAGACATAAATACTACGGACCGATTAGTCGCATTTTAACCTTATTCAAGATGATGGAGCATCATTCGTAGTGAAAAACGGTTGCTTACTTGCCATCTGGAAACTTGATGGACAAATCACGACATTATTTCCTTGCTCCTAAATCTGTAATTGATGCTACTTAAAACATTCTAAATAAGCTTATTATTTCTTACGGTCGTGGCTTATCCTCAATCCCCATCTACCTCGACATGCATAAAGCCTTCGACGAGGTATTTCAAATTCGCCTTCTATCTAAACAACTGAGCTATAGTATAGGGGATTCTTTGCTCTCTAGGCTTAGATCATTCCACTCAAGCAACAGCTGTGAGGTTATCAGAACAGTTTTCTTGGTCCAAGTCTTTTCTACTGTACATAAATTACAGCTTCAGTAGAATCAAAACCGGCACACATTATTTTCTTGCAGATGACCATAAAATCTTTTGCTCTTTGCACCCTACCACTTTAAACAATACTTTAACAAAGTTCCGGCTTCATCTCCACGCTCTTTAAACTCGACCCCCCCCCCGTGGAAATGTCGTTAAGACTAACAAGTGTAGTGCAGCATTATTACCAAATACACTGACACTGGATGGCAAATCACTTAATCGCAATCAGACTAGTTGTGAACTAATGCTTCGTTACACATATTATAACTTCTGAGAAAAATCTACCTTTTTCAATAGCTAGAGCAAAATAGGCATCACTGCACTATTCAGATTCTACTCAACGGATACTATTTGTTCAATCCATGAATCATATACTTGTCCTTTAATTGTATAAAAATCTATTCTACACACAAACTCAAAGAAGCATAAAAGCAACTCTATCGAAAATAACAGCGTGTGTTCACTATGCACATCCTAAGCGCATTCGCGACGCTATCCCACAATGCATGATAAAAATTATTTAAGCGTGACCCAATGTGATTATAATGTTTCAAGATAAACCTAGTACTGCTTTTCTATGCGCAAATCAAGATTGCGCATACGTCCAGCATTCTTGTGTCATTTCAAAACGAATGAATAGAAAACACAATACCGAAAATCCTGTTGTGGAAGAAAAGTCAAAAATGAACACACCAACAGATGTTTTCCTGCATTAGTACTCCAGAACATGGAACAAATTGCTGGTCGATGTCTGCACGAACATTTCTTATTACTAGGTACATACAATGGTTGACATATACCTGACATTCGGTAATGATACAGGCATTCGTGTCAGCTCATAGTTATCCTTTAAGCGTATCAGCAAGGTCGGCACATTATGTAACCCAAATTTGCCTGTCAGTTTGGGATTTTTTAAAAGCGAACTGAGGAAATATCATGTGCACAGTCGAAACTCACTTGGTAAATGCCATCCTACCAAGGGTTTCCCTTTTCGCTTGGGTGTCCACATATGGGTCCAGATCGGCAAGCAGGCAGTCAGCTTCGGCGTGTGTCAGAACAAATATTAGTACAAGTTACACCTTTGAAATGATTCGCTGTGAATCAGAGTCCATTCATTTTTATTCTTTCGTACCCGTTTTTGTTCCATTCCTGGCAACCAGTTACTATCGCATTGCGTACTTTCGTTTATGATGTCATTGTTTGAATCGAGGAACTGGACTTGGAAATCCACTTTGTTGATGTGCCATCTCATGTTCAGAAATGTGGAGTAATGTGATAAAAATAACCTTGACGTCCGACTAGCACGGGTTTACTCGACACCTCTGCAGTGCTTGCTAAATATCATAGATAAAAATGACAGAGCTGAATATAAATTGGTTTTGAGAATTCGGTCAACATTTAATAGCAAAGAAATACGAACGGTATGTAACACTGCCCCTGTTAAAACGGTGATAAGAAAACTACCACTCTCCGTTGCTTTGTGGGTTTACCCCACTCACCTCTATTCATCTTCCACGGCTCCCCACATACGTGTTCTTGTTGCTTACATTTGTGCTTAGCTTGTACTGCCAATGAATCTTATGCTTATTAGCTTTTTCTTACTATTTGTTATTCACTCGTTCGTAAAGTGTCTTATAGATGCTTCCCTTTTGAACTGACCAGTCTTGTTTAATCGAAAGCCATCAGTTCTGTATAACCAATGTTTGTGTATTAATTAGAATTGTTCGATTGACGCGTTGGCACGGACAGGTGGCCGCCGTTTCGGTTCGCGGCATTTCTTTTAACAGATTACAAGTGGATTGCTGGGTATCCCGCTCTGATACAGCTAAATTTAGCAACATCTATATTACATGTTATGGGTAACTTCCATCCATCAACAGTGATGCCCAAATTAGATCAAATAAGCGAACCTGTAATTACTGGAAGGAGGCTATAAGCTTCATTCCGTATGGTTAATTTTCTGCAGAACGAAACAACGGGGGGTAAAATTGAGTCATCAAGCCATTTCTAAGGCTTCAAACGAGCATGTAAACCTAGATTAATTGAGAGACCGGAAGACTTGCAGTGTAAAATGAATCAATTACGCTTTCAGTATTCTGTTTCAGTGAATTTATTTTTATTTATAAATTAACATCCTCCATTTGTTTAACTAATGGTACTCACCGATCACTAACTCTTCTGGTTAGTCACGCCGCACAATGCTGTCCGCTTTTGCTTACCTGCATTTAATTCCTCATAGCTTTTGCTATAGACTCTGGGTACAGACGATGTGACTGTTATCCTTAATTCTTACTCGGCACGCCTCTTAGGTGTCACATTTTGCGAGTAGCATCTGAGTAGCACCCGTCAATTAGTGACCCCAAATGCGATCATGGTTCTGCCATCGCCGAAGTAATATTTCGGAGAGTTTGTTTCCTTTCTCTTCTGAATTTCGTTGCTGTAACTAGTATTTTCTGAATTTCTATGGCTCACGCAGATACTAACATTTTCGGCTCATCTATGTGTGTCGCGTCGATGTCCGTCCAACCTCTACCATTTCCTGACCTTCCTAGTTGATTTGTTCTGTTGAAGTGTGAGTTTTACGCCATAATATTATTTCCAACCAACCAAAATATAGCTATTGGCAATGTACCCATTCTTGGAACTACGCCTTATGACACATGGACGAGCTTTCAAGCCCAAATAAGGCAATTTCCTATGGGTCTCTAAAGGTGGAGGTCGTAAGACGACTGGGACAGCCAGCGAGTATGCGTTTTAAGTCTTTCCACGGTTTACCTATAGGAGGTGAGAGGCTATCCGCCCTTTGGAATAAGATGAAGATATTTTTGTGCTCTTTCTCGATGGATTACTCTACTCTTCTAGAGCTATGTCTTCAGCACCTAACCGAGATAGTCCAAACTAATGTCATACCGGTCAAGGTCACTTCCCTCACTCTAATCGCACAACTGACTGATCCGCTCATGGAGCAACTTCCTAAGGAAGTGGATTGCTTGACGATACCCGCTACATACGCGCCGAATGCTCTTAAGGGGGCTCGGGAACCATAGGCTTAATGCATGTATCATGCAGCCCATCCCCCTGAGTTCGCCATACTACATAAGGAACCAGAGATATGCCGCAGTGATCTCAATTCTCCTACTGCATTCGAGAACTCACCAGTACACAAAAGATCAGGTCGGCCAAGGCCAACAGCCTACCACGCAACAAACTTGGCTAGTGTCACCTCAGCTTTGACTCTCCGGCGAAGTGGGGAGGTGACTCAGCGGTCTACTCACAATCTTCGTGCTGCCAACATCACACTCAAACTTACTTAAGGCCAACGCTTTGAACCTTTAACTTAGTTCTCCGTAGAACACTTCGCTGCGTGTTATTTATTGCTTACTTTCCGTTTGCCATCATCGATGCGAAACAAACGAAAATAGTCGACCTAACAAGGAACCTCAGCATCAATGGCACCAACGCCGGCATCTCAGCCATCAACACAGTCTACCTTCGCCAAAATACTTTTCCCGATTAGGCGGAACATCTTTCTCACTAACCAACGTTCTTTTAGCTAATGAATGCAGATCTGTCCGTGGCAGCTCAAGTCACTCCCCATATCCGAACGAACTGCCTATCCGTCCCTTCACACCCACGCCCATTTTGCCGAAGATTCACAAACTATCTAAGACGGGGTTTGAGCATGTGCTCCCACTTGAAATGACCCGCCCTTCTGCTAGTCTCTGGTACCCTTCACTCCAGATGTCCCTGACGAAATCTGGAAATTTCCATTTTTGTCGGAAGTACGGGACACGAAATAAGCTTACGGTCCTCGGCAGGTACCCTAGCCCCCAAATGCATGATTTTTCTGCAAGCCTCGTAGGTTTGACAACCTTTAACAAGGTCTAGCTTGCTCGTACCTATCACCAGATACGGATCGAGGAAGCTGACATACCTAAAACAGCTGCCATCACTCCCTTCGACATGTTCGAAATTTTACGGATGCCTTTTGGACAGCAACGCCGCACAGACTTTTCGGCGCTTCAACCACGGAGTCACTTGTGGACTCGACTTTGCTTACTCCTACCTCGATGATATACATGTAGCGATTTAAGCCGACGAAGAGCACTTCGCTTACCTTCAATTTCTCCTTCAACGGCTAACCCAGCATGTCGTCAACGTTAACTTGTATAAATGAATGTGTGTTTCGTTATTGATAAAATGAGACACATAATGATATGGCATGATCAGTCTAAGTGCCAACTTGACAAGTTCACGGTAGTATACCTAGGCCATCTCTTCTCGTCATCTGCTATCAAGGACGCTGTGAAAAAGATCTCGGCACTAAAAGATCTCCCGGTTCTAACTTCATGTAAACATCTGGTTCGATTTTGAGGTTAAGTCAACTGCTATTAGCGCTTCTTTCTTGGCTGCGCTCAGCTTATGCAACCCCTAAATTATCTTCTCACCTAAATGAGCGTAAGTTCGCTTTCCCAGATAGAGCACACACGGTTTTCATGGAGTTTAAGGATGCCAACTTAAACATAACTATCCTCCCTCACTCCGAAGCATCTGCTGATGGTTCGCTTACCAACAATAATTCAGATGTTACGATAATACCACAAAATAACGGCTAGTGGCCGACCACACAGCGGACGGCACAACCTATCATCCTAAACAACCAGATCCTCTGATCAGTGCTGAGAACCGAAACAATTTCTTGCATTTACACGAATGACCAAGGCCTCCTCAGCAAACTAGCCGCGATTCGGTTGCGCCAGGCAACAACCGCTTGGGCTCTCATTTACCTAACCGAAACTTTAATGCACCCAGGGATTACGGATGCCGAGATCGCAATTCCAGTTACGTACTTGTTCCGACAAGATCATCTAAGTACGGGAGGTGGTCCTACAATATACTATCGTAATGACTTACAATACGAACCACCGGACGATCGGGAGACGCGGGTCACCGATTAGCTATGGTACCGTTTGTGTCTCAGACACAAACACAACTGCTTCGTGGCAGTCGTATATCACTCACCATCGTCCACTCCAAAGATGAATTCTCACCTAATATCATCACTGACGAAGCGCAAACTCCCAACTTACAGCCAGGTTTTTATTTCTGGCGATTTTAACGTTCACAACTTGGAAATATCAACATCCCTCAGCGAAACAAACAAGGCCGAACTGCGAAGCCTTATCGCAAGTATCCCGCTCTACAATCACATCAGCACACCAACCAGATACGGAGCTGATAATAAACTATTGATACTTGACTTGGTGCATACAAATGAGGAACGCATGATTGACTGGCCATTTAAAGGCACCTCACTATGGTTAAGCGATTATGTCACCATACTTTATAACTATGTGTTATGCTGAATAGCCTGAGGAACACACAGATCTAACACCTACGGCCACACATTGCAACATCTTGAAGAACCTAGTTAAAACGACCGATTGTGGGTGCTTTAAATGTGGTTCGCCTGATAGCGCCTGGATTCAGTTTGTTGAACGCTTCAGCAATCTAATCGCAACTGATTCGGACACAAAATTGGTTCGCTCCACCAAGCTCTCTTCTGTCATCAGAATTAGAACTAACAAGCGCTTGTCAATAAGGAATGCAGCTTGGCGCAGTTACAGTGCTCCTCCTTGTCCATAAATCTGGAGTGTTTATGTGGCCCAGCGTAACCACTGTAGCATGATTGTCCGTGAGAAGAAATTGGCTCACGAACAACGTTTGGCCTGTAACTTTGCCAACAACAAAAAGCTCCTATAAAAGTATGTTAACACCATCCGGAAAGTAAAGCTGTATATCACCCATTTACTACGCCACTCGGAGTGGCACAGAGTGCCGAAGATGCAGCCAACGCCATACTAATGTAATATGCTCTAAACATCCAAAGAGACGTCCGCCCGTCTTACATACCCAAATGTCTACCCCCAACTTCAACCCTGACGAATGTCAATATTTCTCTCAGAGCAGTATTGAAGAAACTGCTCTCACTACACATTTACAGCTCATCCGGTATGGAATATATTCACCCGAGGGCGCTGAACGTAGCAAGCACAACGCTGACCGGGCCAATATGGCATTTTTTCAAACCTGCTTGCATAAACAAATGGTGCCTACCATGTGGAAACATGGCGTAATCACTCCAATTTGCAAAATCGGTAACCGCGCGGAACCCCCAATATTTCGCCCAATGGTCCTCCTCCCTTTGCTCTCAAATTGATGGAGGAAATCATCGCTGAGGCTTTAGTTGCCCCCCCTCCCCTGGAAGGCCACAATATCAAAACATCTGATCAACACGGTTTCCGCCAGCACCATCACGCACTACCAACCTACTGACTGCACGCTGTAGTTGGACAGAAACGGCCGATGCATGCAGTGGGACAGACATAATTTATCTCAACTTTTCCAAAGCCTTTAACCGATTGGACAATCGCGTTCTACTTCACAGACACGGAAGCTATGAAGTTGTTGATCCATGCTTGGGTTGGTCAGGAATTTCCGGCAGGATCTCTAACCGCAGGTCAGAGATCGGAGTGCGCTGTTCGATCGGCTTTATGTCAAATGTGGTGTTCTGCAAAAATAAGTTCTCGGGCCGCGTCTGTTTTTTGTGTTAATTAACGAACTTACGCTTTTGATTAGTTCAGATTGCTTGCTGTTCGCTGACGATGTAAGATGTGCCGCACGATCGCCGACCCAGGAGATCAGGATGCACTTCAGCGAGACTTGGACAGAGTGTGTTGGTGGTCACTCCACAATCTGCTCCAGTTCCATTCAGGGATACGTAAGAGTTTTCACATTCGCTACCAGCTGAACATTACCTAGAATTTTGGAGACCGTCCTGCCACCCGTCACCCAGGAGCGCTACCATGGGGCACTAGTTCAGGCTGATCCGGGATGTTCAGCACAATCTGAGAAGTCTTGGTAGACCGGGAACCGACACGTTGGCATGGTGTGGAGTGCATTTGAGCGGTTTGATTCCTCTGTATGTTCGCATTTGCTTAACACCTACGTGTAGCCACATGTGGAATACGCAATCCAGGTGTGGAAGTCCTGGCACAAACGAGATCTTGCAGCGCTTGAGACTCCACCCCCACGAGACACGAAACACGTCAAAATGCTGTTAAATCTTCTTTATCAAGTTAGAATGAGGACCCTAAAATTATACAGTGGCCGGTACCGGTGCCTAAGTGCCCAAGTTATTATGGCCTACCAGATTCTAAGGAACCACAACCACGTCTGCCGTCACCTACTACAACTGAGCCGCAACACCAATTTGAGAGGCAACCAGTTCAAGTTAGCCACGCAATACAGTAGTCTAGAAAAGGATAAGATTTCCTCGAGGCATGGTACTCGACGAAGCACTCGATAAACATGCACTTCCAGATTAACCCGTTTTACAGACCGCTAAGACGGAGAGAATTAAAACAACTCAAAAACGGTCGAGAGCAGCTAAACCAGCCTTAAATAATACAGCCGCAACAGTCGAGACAAAACCACTCTACGGTACGCCCATATCTATCGGTGAAGCTGTGTAAACGGATGGTCACGGGGCTCAGATTGAGAAGGTCAATTCAAAAGTCACTTGTTAATTAATCACAAATGGACGACCAAGTCAGTGGATTACATTTGACACAGCAGTGCACTGAGGAAGTTACCTCGCGTGGTGATGAAACGTTTGCATACCAATTGCGAAGCTCGGCGAACAGCTGAACCCAGGAACGATCAATCCGGGCTACCAGTACGTTGATTTATTTTAAACTTTACAATTCTATTAGGTTGGAACAAAGTTATTGCATTCTACAAGATGTTTATTTTAACATCGGTGGTTTAAAATTTTTATACTTTGTGCTGGCACTGCATATCATTTGGAAGTCTGTTTCACGCTATATCTAAATATAGGAACAGTCTTGCTCAGGAACAAATTTTACTTCTTCACAGCATATTTAATGCAATTTAGACAGAGACAAATTTGTGCAAATTGCTTGTACCAATCTACGCGTTGTATAAATTTAGCGGAAATAACACATGATATCAACATTTCCTTTGGAGCTGGAACCACTATTAACCGTATGTCACAATGGTGGTTTCAGTAACTTCGTAAAGGTAAAGCGTTGCCTGAAGATGAAAATATTTTAGGAAGGCCACTGGAAGTGAATAACAAACAATTAACGGAATTAGTTGAAGCAAATCCGAGTTAAACCATTCGAGATTATGCTGCTGGATTAGCATTATCTAGAGTGAGGTTTCTAAAATATTTACGTGCGATTGACATTTCAGAACGCTTGATAAGTTGCTGCCGCAAGATCTTAATGGAAATCGAGGAAATCTTCCTTCTAAGTTGTCGTCTGCCATGTAACTCAATAAACGTATACCGATTTTCGATATGGTTGCGATTTGCTGGGAAAAGTGGATCCTTTACGACACACGACGACCAAATTCTCAATTGTCAAACCACGATCAAAATCAACGACACTTCCCAAAGCCGAAACTTTACCCAAATTCATCGTGACTGGTCGTCTGCGGGTGGTTTGATGACCACAGTTTTCAGAATCCAAGCGAAACCATTGTTGCATGCGTGGGTCGGCCAGCCGCGTCAAGATAAAAATGGAACACTCCGGCTCAGCACACAAGCATTCTACCTACAAGTCAGAGGACATATACCACCATATATTTTTTAAAAATAGCACCTGTCCACACGATCGATCGCCTGGTCGATCGCACTGAAGCATTCGATTCGCTTCGCCCTAGGTTTCAGCCACCGTCACAAGCATTACGGGGAAGAAATATTGTCGACAAATTGTTAAACTGTACCAAAACGTCAAACCAAGTGTTCGGCTCTGGCTACACATTGGGGCCGATTTTCATTCATGATAATGCTGGGGCGCACGTCGCACTAGCTACCCTGCGTAAGCCACACGAACTGGGCTAGGAAACTTCGCTTCACACACCCTAATCCACTGACCGCTAACTTACCGTTTAACGTTTTTTCGAGCACCTAGATAGTTCCTCCGAGAGAAAAGTTTTACCAACCAGGGAGATGCTGAAAAATGCCTCCTACGATTTCATCGCCACCAGAACTGCGGAAATCTATTTCTCCGGAATAAATAAACTTGTACCCTGTTGTCAGAAGTGCATCGCTTCAAATGCTTTTTATTTAGAGTAAAACTTTTGCTTCTGAGCCAGGATAAGTGATTTAAGTTTTCAGATTTAAAAGCACAATAACTTTGTTATGGACCTAATACCTAGGTAAAAGGCTCACCACATGGTTTGTGATACATCATCGCGTTTGGTCTGCCGGATTTGGCGATTCCACTTAAGCCCATCTTACCCAATTAAAGTTCCAGTTAGTGTTATTGGTTTCGCTAGTATCGTCTCAGTTGAACCATTGGCAAAGTAGTTACTGGGCTCCCAGATCCCAGTATCTATCTCCTCATTCATAAACTCACCTAAATTTAACCTATTTGTACACTTGCCATCCGCTTGTGGAACCAATGGTGCGTTAATAGGTTAAACATATTGGTACACTCATTACGACCTCATCATATCCGGTGACGTTTCGGTTCGATTTAACTTAGTTTCAGCATTTGAAAATGAAACGGCCGACAAATCGATAGATTTGATATGATTGTCACTATGCCTAGTGTAACATACACAAATTATTGACCTGCTCGGAACTCAACATCGATGGGAAGAGATTGTACTCTTCCACGTTGGTAAAATATTTAGGTGCTTTGGCAAGACACGATTTATCTTGGTCACACCATATAAAATAAACGTTTACCTACGTCCAGAACAGCCTCCCCATTGAAATAAGAGCATGCGACTCACAACCGCAGTTTAAAAGAGCAGTTTCATAGTGCCTGACGGTGCAACAAGTAAACAATGTTACAACTTAACTGCAATCAAGATATGTTATTTGAAGTAGGGGCCGAGACTTAAGAACGCTGATAACAACTACCTGAAAAGGGCTACGTAAAATGGATTCAGTTTTTCGAGTTATTTTACTAGGTGTATTGGAAATATATATATGGTTGCCGGAACTCCCTTCACTCTTCTTTACCTGAGCGACCTTTCTTCTTTACTCAGGAAAGCACAATTCACAGATACACCAACAAGTGTGGACTGTAGTGGAATTGCGAACTGAGATTGAGATAAACCTTTCTGTCTCCACTCCTTCACATTCTGCTTACTCAGCCTTGCCTACCTCGTAGTCATGCCGAAAAGTGTGAGCTGATAAGGAAACGTTGAATGAATATATTCAACTTCGTTCGCTTTTACCATGCTTTCTTCTCTTACTCGTCTATGCTTCCCATGCTGCACTAATTTAAACATGTCAGTCATCACGGTGATGATAACTGTTTCCGCTTCCAACATAATTACTAATACAAATAAGTCCCTCATTTTTTGCTCTCACTCGGTTACACCTCGCGTTCTATTATACCAAAATATCTGGGCCAGCAGACAAGTGTCAATCATGTTCACCTCACACACAACAGGTAAATCTCCTAAACTATTTTCTCGTCCCATACATACAGCTGCTTAGTTGAAAGTAAATTAATACCCTCATCTTGCACCAATTTTTCTAGAACGCCATAATGTAAATTAAAAGATTTAGCTATCTTAGATGCTTTGTTTAAATGATTTGCTTTCAGTTTTAATCTTTCCTATTATTAAAATTGCTTATCATCCTTTGCCCAAGGAAATGAAAACTTGCTTCCGTCCGAACAAGCGGATCTAAGTCAGAACATCACGATATATTTTGTGCTCAAACAAGGCTTTGAACTACAAAAACCTGGAAAATAAAACTTTTTATTTATGTCGCAAATATGGAATATGCTGTTGTACTATACGAAATAATTGTGCAACTTTGATCATACAGAATACGGCGTGCCTCATAAAACAGAGAATAAGCATTATTATTATTATCAGTATTATTATGATTATTATCGTACTACGCCTCACACCCGCTAACCTCCTCTGTTCCCCTTGAGTTGATACCTCACTTTGTCGCTGGTTGTGTTCTACCGCGCTGGATTTGCTTCTTACCAGTAGTTTGTTCGGTTCATTTGGGCAAGAAATTTAGTTAAACATTTGTCGCGATATCTTGTTGTATCAAAACCGAATTCTGTAGATTTAATTTTCCACACTCATGTTGGTTCATGCAAGAGACTAGCGTCAACAATACGTAAAGACATAGGTCACCCACAACTGTGTATTATCGGAAAGTGTGTCAGCCTCGTCAACCGGCCAGGAGTACAAAGCCATATATGCCCGTACAGAAACGTATCCTTTGTCATTTCCCCCTACCTAGCGGGATTTATGCTTGACCAAAGCAGTCGACCAAGAATTATCAAACCGGTTTGTTTATGATAGTGTTCTCCTTTCGCAATCATTGATCAATGTATTTATACTTTATTTACATCATCAGGTATCCCGGAATGTGTCCGCGTTACAGCTGTATGTTCACCTTATCTAGGTGCATGAAGCACTTTATTAATTCGACTTGAATTCTCGTGAGTGCTGTTGGTCTGATTACCCTTCTTCCAAATTTACAAGCATTTAGGAGCTTCAAACTAGCGTTCTTCATTCGTTTCCTCATTATATAACCAAGTATCCTTACGTAAAATGAAAAAACACCTACTAGTTACAAACTCTGTTGCAAGCAGACGTGTACAGTGTATTTGCTGAAACACCTTGTGGTGCTCAATGTTCCATGATATGTACTAATATGTTTCAATTGCGCAAGCCATTCCCATCTTTGATTTGTAGGTCTGAGCTTTATAATTTTCTATGTCGAAAACAAATAATTTCTGTTTCCAAGTATAGAACTTTTTGCAATTTTTCTGCAATACGTGATTTACAACCTGAGTACGTTAATTCCATTTATTTTCTTAACAACGTTCGGGGCGTCAATTCATCCGGCTTTATGTGAGAAGATTAATACCAGAGAAAGGCGCATTTTCAGAGGCAAAATCCGCAAGGCATCTAAAAGTAAAGTAAACAGATATTCCAAGCAATACATGAACAACCAAGTTGCAATAACATTTCTATATTAAACCTGCACGTACAGATCGAACCAAGTCAACTGCTAAGTTTATAATAGGCTGAGAATTATACATATTATTAATAATCTTGATCTCGCTGGTCTCCACAAACTTGCAGCCAAAATTTCTGCAGCGGATCAAGTACTGATGTAAAAAGAATATAGTTAGCATTTGGTCTATCGAATGGAGCGAAAATGTCCAAGTCCCATGACTGAAAGCGCAATAGCGTGCATCATAGTCTTCACAAGTAAATCTGCGTGAGATTAAGATATTAAAAATTTACAATTGCACAGCTAATAACGATGGTTGTACTCCATCGGTTTATCTCTCGTTAAATAATTTGCACAGTTATAGTTTCGTAACACATCTGCTATTGAAATGCAGTGCAATAGGTGCAAAAGTCGGTCAACCGCCATCGCAGTGTAAATGGGGTACTTTAATTGACAGAGATCTACAACAATGAGTGAACAATTGTTTTAAGACTTTTGTGCTTGAAGGCGCATTTGGTCGTGTTTTGATCAGATGTTGACCAGACGTGAGCAACATGTGCATGACTTCCAGGTTCTAGAGCCCCTATGCCTGAGGGTCTGAATGATCATTGTGAGCAAGTGGCAACCGCTAGCACATTCGCCTACTGCCGAACTAG